>JAOVVA010000032.1:13365327-13389467 GCA_028565275.1 Leiocassis micropogon | reverse complement strand
TGTGTGTGTATGTGTGTGTGTATGTGTGTGTGTATGTGTGTGTGTATGTGTGTGTGTATGTGTATGTGTGTGTGTGTGTGTGTGTGTATGTGTGTATGTGTGTGTGTGTGTATGTGTGTATGTGTGTATGTGTGTGTATGCGTCACCTTGTGCCTGAAGTCTCCAGGGATACGCTATACAGGCTTTCCACGACCCTGTACAGGATAAACACTATAGAAAATTAATGAATGAATTATATTAACTACTTTATAACAAAACACTACAGTTAGAAAGAAAACTCTCGTTTTGCTCAGTAAGTTTTTCCATGCCGAATAACTACTCTTCTCAATAATTATGTATTTGCACAATGAAAAAAAATGATCAAGATCATTAAATTAAGAGCAGAGGAAAAAATTTGTTTTCTTTCTAAGGGACCAGGCACAATATTCAGCATACATATTAACATTTGATGGATTGTGCAAGAGTTAGTTTAAAGTTAATACTTATTTCCCTGGGGAAGTACAAAACACGATAACAAAGCATCACTGGAAAAAGCTAAAGATATAAAGAACAAAACACATAGTATGTCTGGTTTTGTATGTATATAGTGCTTAGATATTGATGTAGTGTCTGTGTTACTACAATAAATTACACTACCAGTCAAATGTTTGGACACAACTTCAAACTTCATGGTTCCTGATTTTGTAAAACTGCTGCAGGCGTCGAAAATATGCAATAATCTCCTTTGAACAGTTGATATTGAGACGTGTCTGCCACTTTCGCTCTGTACAGCCTTCATAATGGATCTAATCTGAAGTGCGGTGTGTTAATTGGTGATTTCTGAGGCTGGTAACTGTGAACTTTTTTGAGTGCCGGTGTTATCATGGTGCTTGATGGGTTTTTGCAAAAGCTCTCCACATTACTGTTCTTGCAAGAATTGTTCATGAACAGCTGACCTTTATGTCTTAAAATAACAACTGATTGTTGTTGTTGTTCTTGCTTAATAACCTAATGCCATATGTGTTATTTCATATTTCTGAAATCTCCAGTATTGTTCTAGAATGTAAACAATAAACCACTAAGAAAAATCAACATTTAATTGGATGGTGTGTCCAGACTTTTGACTGGTACTAATCAGTAATGTACATGATACATTACTGAATTATTTTTTTTTTGAATTTTTGCTGGCTAATTCAAAATATGCACTTAATTTTCACTAATTGTTTTTGTTCACTGTTTAATCATCAGAATGTTTCACAGATTAGAAGCTAAGTTAAACATTTAACCTTTTCATTTTACTTTGTTTTCTTGAAAGAATTTCAGTAATTTCCCTGTTACTGGTGGTGAATTTACATTAAAGCATTAAAAAAAAAAGTCTAACATTAAATATAAATTATTTATATGAATTAACAGACCTTGTAGATAAACAAGTGCTTTTATTTGAAAAGGTATCTGATGTTTGTTGTATACAGCTTATGACTCTTAACTGATGGACGCGAACTAAAGCGTCAAACTGAACTCAAGCTGTTTTCCTCTGGGACTAATGGGTTCTTTGAATCTTACACACTAACAATAGCTTTTCTCAGCACTCTCTCCATTAGATACAGGCGTGTTAAGTATGCTTTCTCTTACATCGAGGAGAGAAGAGAAGGTCGCAGAGTTTTGACTTCTTGAACTAAAGCATTATCCATTCTAAGCATAAAAGACACAATTATTTTGTCTAGAATTAAACTATGAGTTATATGAATAACTCAGTGATACTTTTTCATATACTGGCTCTGTCTTTGCACAGGGATATGCAAACATATACCCATGATCTTTCCCATAACATGCACTTATCTCATTTTGCAGAAAGGGTGTGGACCGGCACCAATTAAGATTGGATATGCTCTTTAGAAAAAGTGCTTTATAACATTAAGTGCACTTGTTTATCAGTTGTTTTGTCTAAAGCTGGAACAAATATCTAATCAGTAATAAACCTTGTCAATCTTTGCCTGTGTGTACAAGTTTATAGCTCTTTGGCAGGACGCCATTTATCCCCCATGTACCTTCAAGATTTTTTTTGACAGATTCTTGGCTTTCTTTTAAGTGTTTGTGTGTGTGCGCGTGTGGTTATGCATGCAGGTCAAGTGATTGATGTGGAACAAGGCATCAGGTGCGAGAACCTGCCAATTATAACACCCACAGGCGATGTGGTAGCGTCAAGCCTCAACATCAAGGTACCGTATGCACCTGAGTACTCCTCAGCGCTTGAAAATAATGTTTTTACACACCATACTGTACTAGAACCAGGGCTGATTTCATGGGTGTAGTCACGATATCAAATGCATGAAATCACAGCACCACTGATTTCTCTATCGTGGCGCAAAAGTCTGGATCTGTAGGAAGTGTAAATTATAACAAATTGACTGGTTGTCTGACGTTGTGGCACTTTATTTAACGTGTATCATGAACCAGTATCATGTAACACGTACAGTATACAGTGTCTTTGTTAGATGCAGAGATGATTTCGTTCTTGTTGACTTGAGATGAGCTCAAAGAAAAAAGTCTAGGGATCTTCAACTCTAGTCCCGCACAGTTTAGTGATTCTTTTCCTTAAACACAGCTGATTAAACTTATTTGTTAATGACTATGGGTTCAATGGGTGTTTTTTGGTGTTGGTGAATTACAAACTGTACTGGCCCTTCAGGACCCTAGATCCCTGTTCTAGGTTGAGTTTTGAAGCTATCTTAGGCCTGAAATTAGAAGAAAAATATCAGATTTCATATAATGGCAATGGATCCAAAGACTTTTTTTTTTTTTTTTCAGTTGTTCCAAAGTCTTATCTTTATGCTTGGATGAATCTCACTAAAAACTGCTTTTTTTATGGACACACAGCAGTTTAATCCCAATCCCGTGAGTTCTCATGGAAATGCTCTTACTTTCACTATTAAACATAACTCTGTTGATTTTTTATTTTTTTATTTTTTTTTTTACCATACAACTTCAAGAGTTTAAGTGATTTCCATTGATGATTTCCTTGGTTGTTTTCTTTGCTCAATGCAGCCCAATAATTTGACCTGTGTAAAATGGCAACTTTTTAAATTAATTTCTTTTTTTTTTGTCCAGACAGTGAGGCATTACACAGAACTTTAAAATCTGTAGGTTAACACTATATTTGAATGGTGAGGCAGGAAGTTATGTATAATGTATGGTTTTGTGAGCCATAATCTTTTCTGCTTATTTCCTGTGGTTTGGCCTAGTTTGTAGTGCCTTGCATGGCATTTGAATAACATCCGCAACGCATTATTGGACTTTCGTTTATGAATATATCTGAACTCCGTATACAGCTTTAACATGCTCGAGATCAGCGGTTCTCAGGCCTCGGTCCTGAAGGAGATCCTGTCCTTGCAAAATTTTACTGTTTTTTTTTTTTTTTTGCTCTATCACACCTGATTCAGTTCAGGATGTTAATGAGCTGATTTATTCAATCAGGTGTGCTGGGAGCTGAGCAAAAAGGTCAGGGCAGGGATTCCTCCAGGACCAAGGTTGAGATCCACTTCACTAGATTAACACATTTCCAGCCTTTTTCTTATTTTTATTTAACATACTCTTGCTCTGTATACCTTTTCCTAAGGAAACTTTTCACTGTTTCAGGGAGAATGTAATCATTGCTAAATAAGCTGAATCAGCTTTTTTTATTTTATTTTTTAAGACAGAAATTTTTTATTAGCCTGTGGCAGCATAGAGCAAAACCTGAACCGAACCAGTTTGTAAAAACAGCGTCTCATCTGCAGTCACTGCTCATTTCATGGTCGGCTAAATCATTTCATATTTTGCATTTACATTTATTCATGCGGTGGATGCATTTATCTAAGGAGATTCAAAAAAAAAAAGAGAGAGATACAAAGCCATTAAAAACCCTGAATCACATACAAGTGTAAAGTTTCGTTATAGTGCTCGTACCCTTTACACTACGTTTCAGGGCATTTTCAGTAAAAAAAAAAAAGGGAAGCCTTTAATTTAAGTCTTCATCTGACAGCTGTTAGCACAACCCACAGAGCAGTGCCAGTAAATCAACAATGATAAATGACATCCTATTAATGGACTATTAAGGAAGTTTATTTAGGGGTAGGCTCATGCTGTTTGTCTGCAATATGAACACAGAGTCACTTAGGTCGAATATTTTTCAGTAGGTTTAATGCAAAAATTATTAGACAGAAAAAAACCCCTAGAATCATCCCATCAAGTAATCCAGTTTCTATGAACATGCAAATTGAAAAGACCTTAATCCTTCATGTCTCACCCCTCACAGTACTAAACACTGAAATCTAACTTTTATATACAGTATTATGACCACTTGCTTATCATGTGATCAAACTTTTTCCTCATTCCTTTTTTCCCCCGCAACACCACTTGCAGTGACACTTTTTACACTCGAGCAGACTCGGAATTAATTTCCCTAAAAGGATCTAATCACATGACATAAGTAAGGAATAAAACCAGAAAGCTAGAAAATAATCAGCGACTGCAGCAACTACTGTTAGATTGTTCGAAAAGTGCAGAGCAATTTTCTGACCAATCAGAAATTCAGGAGCCTTTGCAATATAAAATACTTCAAGCGATTATGATTTATAATCATCTGACCCCGCCGTGAAGGAAGCGGTGAAACAGCTGTGGAAACACAAGCGATAATCAGCTCAGACTGTATCCCATGTCTGTAAAACATAATTGGGAGAATTCTCCAGATTTAGCCTGTTAAGGATAATTTTATCTAATTGTATGTTCATGTCGACGTTCCATGTTTTCTTAATCACGTCAGTCATTCTGCACCAGACCCCGCTTGTGGTTAATCATGTTTCCTGTTAACTTCTGGGAAGCAGACCGTGCACTCCTTCTAACTGGTTGCCTGTTTGCCAGGAACAATGTGTTGATTATTCCCAAACACCAAATACGCCATCCCTCTCGACTCACGGAGACAGGCCTTCCTGTGATGACACGCTGTTCCGCTGAAGCGTTAAGGAGATCGCATCACTAATAACCCTTCCGTGCCTTTTATGCAGCAGTCATCTGCCACCCGCGTGACTCGAAGCTGTTTCCCACAATGCCTTGTGAGACAGCCTTAAACGGCACCACGCCTCCCCTTTTTATAGACACGAGGAGAAATTTGTGGGAACAAAAAAAGAGAGACAGTGATATCATTAAAGAGCGCATCGAACCGTGGCAGCCATTCCCAGACCGGCGTGTCAGCCTGACAGATAGTGACACTGCCACGGGATTAAAAGGAGGGGCACAATTTTTATATAATTTCTACTTGATTGAAATGGGCTTGTGATTCCAGTGTGTGTCAACCAATTAGACCGGTTGGCTCGGCCTAGAAATAGGAATAATTTCAAGATGGGACGCAGGTGTCTTCATGGAATTAAAGTGATTGTATGATTTGTATTTGCTTTAAAATAAAGCAGTTGTTATATATTTTAAAAAAATCAATCTAGTTTTCAGTCTAGATTGTACATAATTGCTACAGGCAAGAATTTTAGCACGTATGCCTATGCTGAGAAAAGGAAGGGGAAAAAATGCACATACTTACTGAAACTCACTCACAATGCAAGTTGTCAGGTTATCAAATATCAATGCCAATGTTTTTTTTTTTTCCCTCCCAAAGTACACTGTAAGTTTGTAATCAATCACACCTACATGAACAACTTGAACATCCTATTCCAGATTTATTCCCCCTTTGGTTGTTATTTTAGCTTCCATTTTTTTTTCTTGTAAGGCTTTACACTATATTTTGAAGGCAAAGATGTGAGGAGTTGTGATCATTCAGCCACAAGAGCTGTAATGAGGTGAGGTCTGGGGTGTGAACTCAACAAATCCCTGATGTTTTCAGTGGAACAGGTTTGCGCCCTTTAGTTTCTAAGGAAAGGAAATGGTAATGCTAGAGCAAACAAGCACATCCTGTACAACTGTGTGCTTAAAACTTTGTGGCAACAGTTTGAGAAATGATGTATGGGTGTGATAATATATGGTTTGGTATTATCATATGGTCCAGATATTGTTGGACCAACAGTGCGGTAGAGATAGAAGGGGGGAAAGCGCATCGGTTACGAATCACGATTCTTTTGTGTGCTGATTCGTGTCTCGCCACACTGACTCCAAAAACTTAATTTTTAAATAATTTATTACTCTTATATTAGTGTCAGTCAATCAGCTAGTGATCGGAAATTGCAGTTTTTCAGCTTGATCATCTAGTGACCGAACATAACCGATTCTGTGCTGAGGGACGCAACAGAAACACATTTTTAGTCACACTTGTTAAAAAGTCTCCGAACTCAAACCCACACACTTCACAATAGTCTGAAAAACACCACATACAGTAATGTAATTAGTCTCGAAACACATCTGTTAGAAGCTGCGCTCACCTGCGTGCTCATAACGCGCGCCCAAGACTTCTGAGGCATTTCAGGTGGTAAAATGTTAGTTTCTTCATAATACTACTACAGTTTGTACATTCTAAGCCTGGATAGGCTCCAGGTCCCCGCGACCCTGAATACAGGATAAAGCGGTATAGGAGATGAGTGAGTGAGTGAGTAGATATCAGTTTGTGTTAATAAAGTATTTGTGTGTGTGTAAAATTACACTTTAGAAGGAGACTAAGTAACCAAAAATGACTTGGATAAAATTCCATCTTAACAGCTTAAATGCTAAGACTCTTGTCATGTCTGTCTTTGAATTTCCATTCTATATTGTTTATTGTAAGCATGGCTTGCAAAGTTTTTGGAAGTGTTAAAGAATTTATCCATAACAATTACACGTACACTGCAGACAGTGTGAAAAACATACTTGTCCTATAAATAGATCCACAAACACACGGCCACACATATAAGTTGATTAACAGATAATTAACAGTTGAGTAACAGATGATGCACTTTTTCCCTCTTGTTATGGTTTAAGGTGGACGAAGGAATGCATCTGTTAATCACCGGCCCGAACGGCTGCGGTAAAAGCTCTCTGTTTCGGATCCTGAGCGGCCTGTGGCCCGTGTACAGCGGCGTCCTGTACAAACCTCCGCCACAGCACATGTTCTACATCCCACAGAGGTACAGCTCATTAGAATAACTTTGTTGATGGGGATAATAATAATAATAATAATAATAATATAAAAATTTAATATTATCAATTAATTAATTAATCCTTAATACCAGTGTAATCATGTGAAATTCTTGAGCTTAAACGTTCCCATTAACCATCCTCCGTTCAGGGTGAGCATCATACACTTAACGGCTGGTCACACATCGCAGGGTGCTGCCTTTTTCTTAATTTAACCATTAAAAACCGCCCCCGACTGTTTAGAAGTTATAGAAGTCTTTGCGTTTGTGTTCATTCTCATTTCATGCCCTGCTAAGCTAATTAGTAGTGATGAAGGTGGTGATGAAGTGGAGCAGGTTCTGAGAGCAGTGGGTCCAGATGGCCCTGCAGAGAGACTGTTTGACGTGACTGCCTCATTGCACAAGTGAAAGAGATTACACCCGCAGCAGCGGCAGCCGATCGTTGCCGTGCAGCAACACACTTGTTCCTAACATCAATTAAGTCCGAGAGATGTTTCGGCTCATTATAGCTTAACAACACATGATCTCAACACATGTGGAGGCTGTTGAAGAAGGAAGTACAATGCAAAAGAGAGGGAAAATGTAACGGTATGGTGTACGTGGTGTAAAATAGGTCTAAGTTCAATTCCACAGAAAATAATCAGTGACTTTTGTGGTTATGTTCTAGGAAAGCATATCTTGAATTGCTTTATTCCTCTTATAGTACATCAAAGTATAAAAGTATATAATACTTATTATCTATTTATAGTTACATTACCTTTAAATGCACGTGGAACGTCTATGAAACAAATGACATCCTGTAATTCCACACATTATAGAACGGATAAGTGGCGCTTCCTTAATCAGCCTTTCTTCATCTATATACTCTTTAGGATAATAAAATGCAGAATGTCATGCTACAGAAACAAACAGCTAACTAAATGTCTCGTTAAAAGAAAACTTTTACCGTTAATATATTTTAAATCATCAGAACGAGTGATTTTTTTTAATACGTACTGTACAGTACTGTGCAAAAAAAGTCTTTAGCCAGCTCTCTTTTCTGCATATTTTGCTTCCAGAGAGTCTTATATTTTAATGTAGCCTTGAGCAGTAGCTTTTTTCTGTCTCTCATTTTCAGTCAAGTCCCTACACCTGAGCAGTTTCAGAGGAATGTGCTTCACTTTTTAAGCTACACATTGATTTATAAATCATTCAAGCATTAAAAAAACATCTTAAGACATGAACCAGTGAGAAACAAGTGCAGATGATGACAGATGATCAGGGAGGTGATTAATATACCGGTGATGCTGAATGCTGAGTGGTCAGAACAGACGAGAGGGGAAATGAGGTCGCTGCTGAGGTTGTTGTTACATAAACAACCAATTTGAAATTGTGTCTTTAGGCACTTTGCAGCCTGTCGCAGTAAAACATTTGTTCCTATTACTTTCACTTATTTTAATTTAATATAAGGAAATGAAGAAAGTTTTGCACCGTACTGTAGAAAAAAGAGACTTGAATAAACATAAAAAAATTCAATCTTATAATACTTCACTATACTTCAAAATATTTATATTATTTCTATTTTGTTATTTCAATACATCATTATAAAAATAAATAAAAAACACTCCATATATTGCTTTTGATGTATAAATCTTTCATTTCTGTCTGATTCTTTCACAGTAAAACATTTCCATGTCTTTAATTTAATCCACATCATTAAAGCAACAGTTGCAGAAAATAAATTTACATATTCTGACCAACCAGAATTAAGCATTCAACACATCTGTCTGCTTTAACATGCTAACCTTTCTATTAGTTCAGTCCAGAAGTTAATTAGTAGCAAAAATTATGAATCACAAAAACTTTGCCCGGCACTCATGTCTTAAAAAAGGAGAAAACTGTCTACATTTAACTCTTGTCCAGATTACTTCCCTGCTCTTAAATGTGAACCCTTTTCCAGGGGAAGTGTATGGATTTGACCTTTTGCACAAGTGCACTTGTGTCATTACATGTCATTGCCAGGTCAGGATATTTATAGATTTCGTATGTTTTTTATATTGTTTTGTAAAGGCCAACTTTTATTTTCACTGAAAGGATTTGTACTGGAATGCACGTTTCATTTCATTCTTTCTCTGTTTTATATTGTGTGTGTGTGTGTGTGTGTGTGTTCATGCAGGCCCTATATGTCCGTGGGCACTCTGCGGGATCAGGTGATTTACCCCGACACGCATCAGGAGATGCAGGAGCGAGGCTTCACTGATCAGCAGCTTGAGGGAATCCTGCGCACCGTCAACCTCCTTTATATTCTCGAGAGAGAGGGAGGTGAGCACACACACCTTCGCCAGTAAACACTGCTGAGCTTAACGGTTTGCTTTTTTTTTTCTTTTTTCTTTTTTTTTTCCCTGGATGTTCTGCGTAGACACAACACATCTCAGCATTTCTTAGCTTTAACAGGAACTGATAAATGGCTTAAAAATACTTTATGGCTTTGGTATAGATTTCGTGAAAAGAATCCTAGGCACTAACTGAACTTCAGGGTACAGTGGATTCACGGTAGCTGTCCGTACTTAAACATAAACGTCACTTTTGCTTATAGTACTTTAGTAGTAATAAAAGCTCTGTGCCTAGACTGAGGTGATACATGGTGTTTTGGCAGGTTGGAATGCAGAAAGTGACTGGAAGGATGTTCTGTCTGGAGGAGAGAAGCAGAGAATGGGCATGGCCAGGATGTTCTACCACAAGTGAGACGTTTAATGTTTTATTTAAACAACAGAATGTCGCCCAAAACCCTTTTGACACTCTTGGGGAAACAGCAATATTACTTTTTAATATAGAAACATATAGTCTCCAGAGTGCAACTTAAAATCCTGTGAAACTTTCCCAACATACCGAGCAAATACAAATGCAAAAGATAAAGAAAAAGTCTTTCATGGCAGCAGATGGATCTTTTTTTATTATTATTTTATTATTATTCTTTTCATGCTTGTGAAGTTGACCGTGATTGACGCCTCTGCCTGTTGCCCTGTGCTGTGTGTTGACTGATCTCTGACCGTTTCCTCCAGGCCCAAATACGCTCTCCTGGACGAGTGCACCAGCGCCGTTAGTATCGACGTGGAGGGCAAAATCTTTGAAGCCGCAAAGGATGCCGGGATCGCGCTTCTCTCGATCACACACCGTCCATCTCTGTGGTGGGTCTTTCTTTCTTCTTTCTAAGCAGCACGCTCCTGCACAGCTGGAGGAGAACGGGGGAGTTCAGCCGGAGTACAGGAATAGGGTTTCGGCAGATTTGTTTGATCTAAATTAGAGAAAATGGCATGATGATGATGATGATGATGATTATGGCAATAAGATGAACATTCTCGTTAATAAAGCCTGTCTCCACCACATGGGAACTGACAGATGTTCCTAAGTATCTAAGTATGAAAGATATATTTAAAGCAGCCAACAATTCAATATAATATGGTTTGGAGCTGTTTGAATAAAATTCAAATGGTTTGATTTAAAAGAGCTTGAAAGACATGGGGGGATGGCGGGGGCACCACTTGCAATCAGACTGACTTTCCCAAAGGCCATTTCTTCTCTGTGTCTGTCAGTCCCAAAGAAGGTCACGCCTCTTTCATTACGACTTACTGACATATAGATGCCATTTACCTCTTTACTAGGACTGATGGGCACACAGGCCAGACATGTTCACTAAGACACAGAGACCACGCCTTCTTCGCTATGGCTGATAGGCACCGAGGCCACGCCTTTTTCACTGGGACTGACAGACAAAGAGGTCACGCCTTCTTTACTGGGACTGACAGGCACAGAGGTCACGCCTTCTTCACTGGGACTGACAGGCACATAAGCCACACCTTCTTCCTAGGACTGACATACACATAGGCCACGCCTTCTTCACTGGGACTGACGGGCACATAGGCCACGCCTTCTTCACTGGGACTGACAGGCACAGAGGTCACGCCTTTTTCACTTGGACTGACAGGCACATAGGCCATGCTTTTTTTTTACTAGGACTGACATACACATAGGCCACGCCTTCTTCACTGGGACTGACGGGCACATAGGCCACGCCTTCTTCTCTGGGACTGAAAAAGACAGAGAACATGCCTTCTTCATTGGGACTGACAGACACAGGCCACGCCTTCTTCACTGGGACTGACAGGCACAGAGGTCATGCCTTCTTCACTGGGACTGACAGACACATGGGCCACGCCTTTTTCACTTGGACTGAGAGACACCGAGGCCACGCCTATTTCTGTGGGACTGACAGGCACAAAGACCACGTCTCTTTCATCTTTTTGATTAACTGACTGAGAGGTCACCCCTATTTCATTATACCCGAAAGGCACAGTTTAATGGTACTGACTGAGAAATAGGCCAAGGCTTTTTCTCTTGGACCGACAGGCACTCATGCCACACCTTCACCAGGAAACAGATGGCGTTTAAGGACAAAATTAATGAGATTTTAGATATCCTAATTAATACTATTTCTATTATTATGATTAATGGTCCATGCTAATCATGCCATATGGTTTTCCCTTCCTCTGACCACAGGAAGTACCACACCCACCTGCTGCAGTTCGATGGCGAGGGCGGCTGGCGCTTCGAAAAGCTGGACGCGTCCACTCGGCTCTCGCTGCAGGATGAGAAGCTACGGCTGGAGACACAGCTCTCAGGGATCCCCAAAATGCAGCAGCGTCTGTCTGAACTGTGCAGCATTCTGGGTGAAAACAGCAGTCTGGTGACCCCCACGGAGATGGAGGGGGAGCGACGGGGGGAGGAGGAGGAGAGAGAGAGGAAGCAGCAGGAGGAGAGGGAGGAGAGACACGCGCTCCCCGGTGAACAGGGACGAGGCCTTATGGAGTGATTTTATGCCAGGAGACGGAGATGATTTCTAAGCCAGCTGTTTGTGAGAGCGTGTCTGTGCGTGTGTGTCTCTGTGTGTGTGTGTGTGAGTGTGTGTGCACGAATGAGCGGATTCATGTACGTGGGTAAAGAATCTCAGATCAAAATTATTAGCTCTGATGTGGTCTTTAGGGGCTTCCCTTAACTGTGTTTTCCACAGCGTGTGTGTGTGTGTGTGTGTGTGTGTGTGTGCCGCTTTTAGGGGAAAACCATGCGGATGGTGCCAGTTCTTGCAGGTGCAGCAGAGGATGAAAGCTGTTCAATCCCATGTTATTACAATTCTCTACAGAATTTGCACAAACTCTCTGGCACCTTGAATGTGTGTATGTGTGTGAGTGTGTGAAGAAGGGTGTGTGAGAAAGAAGAGAAAGGATGCATTTGGGAAAGGGCTGTTCTCAGACCAGAGACTGCACTTATGTTTTGTTGTATTGTTCATTTTAATAATACAACTCTGATATATGTATAACATTAGGGATTACCACTCTGTGCTGTAGGCTTCTTTTCCTGCCTTGTTTTGTACAAAACGTAACAAAAGTTCGATTTTATACTCTGTCAGAATGATAACCACCTTACGGTTTTGCTTAGAGTGGTTTGTGAAACTATGAACCAGGGTTGGCCAAAAATGTAAATTTTAGGTAGTTTCCATCCCCAGTCATGTAACATGTGACTGTTAGGGAGGAGAGCATTAACTGCTTTTATGTCTTACACAACACCACAATGATCTCCAAACACGCACATACTGTATGGGCGGAGCTAGAAATGGTGCAGATGGTTAATTGATCCAGCAAGTGCCATCAAATATTAAACTCCCAGGCATGGATAGCTTGTCGAAATATAGGGAGTCTATAATCAATCATGGAAGTTTAAATCATTTTCATGACTCTGTTCTTTGAATATCGTTCATCAAAATGAACGAATCTTTTTTGTCATTAAATTAATTTCGTCAATTCATACACAAATTTTGGCTAGGGTTCCAGTAATGGAAATATTACAATGCAGCTAAGGACATATTATGATAAACAGAATGAGCCGCTCACCATCATATCTTCTGGTCCGAGTCGTTCGTTTTTTTGAATCTATTGCGCTGCATAGCGTCTATGGGAGTCGCGTGACAAAAGAACGAATGACTCGGACTAAAAGAGTCATTGAGAAGAATCGCTCAATTCTGTTTCCTGTGTACTGCACTGCATGGTCTTAAGTGACCAATGACTAATTAAGTGATGATCTAATGAACATCCTGGCGCAGTCCTTTGACAATCTGCATTTTGGAAATGACGTCATGGGTATACAAATTCACACTTACTGACAGAACTAGCTCATTTTAAAAAGCTTGTTTTTTTTGTTACTAAGTATGTTTCAACCCATTTAACAATTCTAGTGATTTAATGATATCTCAAATTATATATTTAACCTGTTTTGATTGGATTTCTTGAACAAATTAAGAAAATATCGCTGTGACAAGCACATCCACACACTGGTTTGTCCTACAGCCTAAAATTATTCTGACCATTCAGGACTAATCAGTCCAACTACCTGCTTGTTTTTGTGATTAACAATCAGTCAGTGTTATAAACCTACTGATACTTTAAGAAAAAAGCGCACAAATACCATGTATATCGTGGTATCGATGTTACGTTTTCATATTTCCCACTTCTACTATGAATGATTTTGTGAATGACAATAAGGTGTGGAGCGGTGACGCTATGGGGGGAAAAAAAAACGGTTACCTTCACAGCCGAGGTAACTGCAGTTCAATCAGCGAGAGCTGCCTGCGAGGAAGTTTCCTGACTTTCCTTCGTTTTATCGTTGCTGTAGCAGTCTGTAGCGAATTGATTTATCCATAACCGTAGATGCATTTTAGTTCACTTTTATCACCAGTCTCGGGACTATGTTAGATTTACTAGACCTTTAACTTTTTTTTAAAGGCCCTTGTTTATTCATAGCGCTGTAAAAACATGAAGTCTAATGTTTTTGCACACGTTCAAGTAAATAGCATAAATGCCACCTTGAGCCGGTTATGCTGTCTGATATATCAGAAATACTGCAGGTTAATATGATCTTGTAATAACAGAGAATTAGATTATTTTTTTTTGTAGTTTATGAAAGTGTCCTTTCCATTTCACGTTTGAATTTTTTTCTTTTTTTAATCAAAACCTCATATTTTGATGATTTTTACTTAATCGGTTGACTGATGTTTGTTTGTAGCCAAACAAAAAAAATACTTGCTGCTTTAAAAAAAAATTTTTTTATGTGCCCAGTATGTTTATTAAATTATTAATTAAATAGTAAATTAATTTACCCTAAAAATAACAAGTCAGATTTTGCACAGACGGCTTTGTTTCTTAATTTTAATGGTTCAGATGAATTTTTCCAAGTAGAGCTTGTGTTAAACCTGTCTCTTTCAAAACTAATATATTTTTTACAAACGTTAACATACACATCTCAATGCTGTCAGTGATAATGATTTCATTTGCACATTTGCCTGCATGACTTTAGATTATTTTCCTATGTCCATAAAATCTAATAAATCACATTGTTTAGAAATCCACACTCCCTGTTTGGTTGCTTTCTCTCATTCGTCTTCTCTTTTTCTTCTACTGGTGCTTGTATTCTGATAAAAGTCTTGATTTGATTTTTGGTGTTCAGAACATTCATGAATAATTCATCACAGTGGTTATATTATTACGATAGTTTTGTGGTGTGCCCAGTGAACACACTGTAAGTTTTATTGCTGCGTTTAATACGATTTAAAAAAAAAAAAAATTGTACAAATGCAAACACGTTGATAGAAAATACAGAGAAAACAAGACTTGGAGACTTGGAAAAAAAGTGGAGTATTTACATGCCATGAAAATGAAAGATGAAAAATGAACATGTACAGTCAGTTGATTGTTACAGAATTCGACACCCTGGCTCAAAGCAGACCAGCTGGTTCTTATATCTTCAAGGCGTTTATTAGCGTTTACAGTAAAATGGTTCATAACATCATAAACACTAACAGGCGGTATAATTAATGGCAGCACTAGCTGCCTGTAGCAACTACGGCAGAGTAAGTGTTCCACTGTTAAACCAAACATTTCCTTATAAGGTAAAAATGAAGAGGATTTCTTTTTTTTTTCGTGCTGATTTTAATAGAGTTCTGCATCTATCGGTGGAAGGATGTGAGCGGGGAGAAGTGAACACAGCTCTAATTAGATTGGGGTGATCAAACAGAATCAAGTATTTTCCACAAAGTCTCATTAAAGTTATAATCACTGATATTGGTTTTGAAGTTAGCTGTTTTTAAACACCACAAATATAGTTTGTTTCTTAATGTCCTTCTTTAAAGACTTTCCCAAAATTCTGTCCCAGTAGTGTCGCTTATTTTTTTCCCCCCTAGATTCAGTATTTATTTATCTGTTTGGGTTTGTTCGTTTGAGTGGGGTTGGACTGAGTTATGTCAGGTTGAGGTACGTGGGTTAGGGTTAGGTTAGTGTGGGTTGTGGAGGTGATTGCACTAGGTTGGGATCGGGTACTTGGGTTGTGTTACATCACGTTGGGTTGAGTTAAGGGTAGATTGGGTAGGGTAAATTTAGACGGGGTTACGGTAGATTGGGTAAAATTAAGTTAGGTTAGTGAAGATTGGGTTGTTAGATCAAATTGGGGGTGACGGTAAGTTGGATTGGGGTAGGTTATTCTGTGTTGAATTTGATTTAGGTTGGTTTAGGTCAGATTGGGTTACTTTAAATTAGATAGACTATATTAGATTTGGGTAGGTTTGACTAGGTAAGGGGAGACTGTGTTAGGTCAAATTAGATTGATTAAGGGAAGATTGGTTTATGTTAAATTACCTTGAGAACTGGTACTGTAGATTGAATAAGGGTAGATTGGATCGTTAGAGAAGATTTCTTAGGGCAGATTTCTGTTGGATTGGGTTAGTTTAGACCGGTAAAGGAAGGTTGGTTTAGGTTAAGTTAGCTTGAGAACAGGTAGATTGAATAAGGGTAGATTGGATCGTTAGAGAAGATTACTTAGGGCAGATTTCTGTTGGATTGGGGTACATTGAGTTAGTTTAGATCGGTAAGGGAAGTTTGCTTGAGTTTGCTTGTTTGGGTTAGGGCAGATTGTGTTGGGATGTGGTAGATTGGGGTCGTTATTTAGGATTGGGTTAGATTAGATTGGTTAAGGGGTTTGGTTAGGGTAGATTAGGTACGGCTATGAGATTAATTAGGATAAATTGGGTGGAGTTAGATTAGATTGGGTAACTATAATAGACTCTTTTAATCTTTCTTTTTCTTTCATCTGTCATCTACTATAATGATTCTTTCTCTTTTACATCTTTCTTTATCTCATCTTTCTCGGGTTTTTTTTATTTTTTACTTTTCCTGTTTCTCTCTCACTTTCGTTAACCTTTCCCATACGGTTTTTTTTTCTCGCGTTCTCTCTCTTTTTTTTATTTCTATCTCCTCTATCATCTGTCCATCATCATCCGTCTCTCTCTTTCTCTCTCTCTCTCTCTGGGCAGGTAGACAGTCAGTCAGTCAGTCGGTCAGAGACATTCTCGCGCATCATTACCCCACTGATGATGTGATCACGCCACTGCCGTAACCTAATAAACGGCTCCAGCGCAGGCCGCGTGGTGCCGCTGGAGTCGCGCGCGCGCCGCGCTGTGCGCGCGATTCCCGCGGAACGCTCGGGCACTTGTTTCCTCCCTACATCCACCTCCACGTGTTGCATTGTGGGTGTTTTGCAGTCCTTGCTCCGCTGTGGCTCGGGGAAGTTTTTTGGGTTGTTGTTTTTTTTTTTCCTCCCGCCGGCGTGTGCGGGGATCAGGGAGGCTGGACCGAACCGGGCTGCTGCGGTGAAGAACCAAAACCCGCAAACAAACTGCGGACACGAACAGCCTGTGGGGAAGTGCGGAAGGTAAGAGGAGATGATCTCTCAGCGCGCACACACACACACACACACACTGACAGTTTTAAGCCGAGCAGACAGCTGCACACAGAGGATCAGCCTGATTAGAGCTGCTGTATGCAACTTCACTGGATTCTTCATTATTATTATAATAATAATAATAATAAAAAATGTTTTATGACATTGAGACTTTGTATGACAGTGAGACAGGGAGAATATCTGGATTAGTTATCTGGTGGGTTTATGCCATGATGATCCTGTAGGAACAGAGCTGACACTCCATCAGCTGCTCCTAGTGAGGGGGGGGGAGGGGGGGGTTGATTCTGTTCACATACTGATGAGTTCTTTAAAGAGTTTCATATGGAACGCCAATGGTGTCAGAAAACCTGAAGAAGTCACACACACACGTTGCGTTTTTTTTATTCCCAAGTTCAGGTGAGTCTTGCAGCAACAGCTGGTTGTTAACTGGCAGAGATTCAAATTGTTTGTATGTATATGGATAGATAGAGCAGCACGGTGCCATAGTGATTGGGGGACGGGGTTCGATTCCCTCCTCGGGTCTGTGTGCGTGGAGTTTCCGCTTGGTCCAAAGACATGCACATTAGACTAACTGGCGTTCCCAAATTGCCCATAGTGTGTGAATGAGCGTGTGAGAGTGTGTGTGTATGTGCCATGCAATGGACTGGTGTACCCCACCTTGTGCCACCTGGGATAGGCTCCGGGTCTCAGGATAAGTGGTATAGATGTGTATGTCCATCCATCTAGGAGCCTCTGTAGTCCAAATAGGGACCGTGGAGGCCAAAGGAGGGAACATGAAAACTCCACACATGCTGACCCGAGGTGCGAGTGTGTGTGTGTGTGTGTGTATATATATATATATATATATATATATATATATATATATACACACACACACACTTTCACACTTATAGTTCACACATTCTCTCACACACATAAATAAATAAATAATATATATTTTTTTATATATATATACACACACACACTCTCTCTTCAACATGAAAATTATATGCCACATGACAGCACCAAGGATGGTACTTCCTGCATTTTTAGAGGAACCACAATACTACGCATCGCTGCCATAATTAAATTTTTCAGTTTGAAAAAAGCGCATAAATAACAACTATTGAAGTGTGTAAACATTTGGGCTCCTATAAAATTATTAAATGTATACAGCAGTTTATGGCAGGTTAATCACACAAACTATCAATAAACTTATCCACAAATGCATGGGAACACACTCACAGAGCTCATTTAGAGATGGATAGATAGTAAGCAACACCCTGGCCAGCTTTTATAATTTATAATATTTGTGTATTTAAACTTTTTACACTGGATGCCATTTCTGACACAAATCTTCAAGCTTAGGAGTAACACTAAGGGTCTACTGACTTGTGCAAACCCCATTGGCTGAGTTGGGCTAACATACTGTATATAGATACATTGCCTGGCCAAAAAAAAAAAAAAACCCAGACATTTCAGAAGGGTCAAATTATTGGGTTGCATCACTCTAAGAAATCAGCTAAGGAGATTTGAAATGAATTTTTTTACAATATTATGAAAACTTAGGATAGGGCTGAATAGTGGAAGAATAGTATTAAATTATTAGGATAGTAGAAGGATAGTGCTGAACCGTCAGCTTTGTGGAAGAAATGTGGACAGGGAAAAGAAAAACCTTGAATGGAGATAACTTAAACTCTTGGTGAAGTTTCATGGTAAAAAAAAATCAACAGTAAAAACCAGAGCTATGTTTATTAGTGAAAGTACTCACACACAATCTGATGAGAACTCACAGGATTGGGGATAAACAGCTGTGTGCAGCACTCGTTAGTGAGACTAATCAGAAAAATAAGGCTTCAGTTTGCTAGGGAGAGTAAAGATCGGAAATTTGGAAAAAGGTCATGTGGTCTGATGAGTTTGACCCTCAAATTGATCAGATTGATTCCAGAGTGATGGGCGTGTCAGAGGAAGAAGGGAAGCGCATGAAGCGATGCATCCATCATGCATAGTGGCCGCTGTACAAACCTGTGTGTGACTGTGTTATGATCCGGGGTTGGTTCAGTTCAGCTCAGGTCTAAACTCAGCAACGTTATGTGGCAATAGAATGAAGTCAGCTGACGACCTGAATGTACTGAATGACCAGGTTATCACATATGAGTTTTTCTTCCCTGATGGAACAGGCATACTCCAGGACTCAAATTGTGAAAGAGTGGTTCAGGGAGCATGAGGAATCATTTTCACACATGAACAGGACACCACAGTGTGTGCTGTAATCAAAGCTTTAAGGTGACCGAATGAAATCTTAAGAGTGTGTGTGTGTGTGTGTGTGTGATACAATATTATGCAATTTGGGTGTTCAATGAACACCACATTATAAATATCAAACACACACGAGATGTAAACTACGCAATATTGGATCCAGCTGCATACAAGTTGAAGCCTGCACTGTTACACAGGAAACCTTTTTAATCTTTTTTTTTCTATCTCAAGTCTATTGTAACCTTATGGAACCATGGATGTGCACGTGGTCAGACATGGCCCAAATGGACATTATACAGTGTATAGTGCAGACTTATTTTTGCTGTTAATACAGTATGTGGGTTATTTGGGGGTTTTTTTGCACAGATTCATGCAGGATATCAGTGACAGTCATGTAGCAGGTGATTACACCCTAATTTAACTGCCATTTGGGCAGGCATTAGGCAACACATCTTCAGCAGGGATTGAGAAGGCGTAGGTGCAATACAGAATATGAACGAGGTGGATTATTTACTTGTGTCACCCTGAGGCTGATTTTAAATAATCATGTCAATTTTTATTTCACATGCTTCTTCTTATTCACCGCTGATGATGTGATACAGATGAGACCGTGAAGTGGCATGAAAATGAAGCTTTATTTAAACGGTTTGACTGCAAAATGGGAAAAACCTGCTGAACTTTTGCTCATTCTGGCCAATTATTTTACTCGGGCTAACAAAACCAAAATCTTTTACTTTAAAAGTAACGCTACATCTCCTTCATTAAGCAGCTTTGAACTTACATGTTCATGGCAAAACACAACTGTGAATGAAGGCATTTAATAGCCGACCGCGACACATCCACAAAGTGGAAGCAAAACTACCTTCTGAACAAAATGCGGTTGAGTAACATAAATGCATTCACTGGATTTTGGAGAATATTGAAGCCACGAACGAGGAAGTCTGCAAGTCATAAACAAGTGAAGCGAAACTGATACTGGTGGAGGTTGTTTTTAATTGAAAAAGGGTTTCTCAGCACCTTGTTCCAATTTGGCGCCAGTGTATGCTTCACTACAAAACCACAACCATATTAAATCTCTAACATGATATTATTGATACTAAACCTTCAGTCCATATGTGAAAGGCGGGGTACACACACACACACACACACACACACACATTAAGGACAATTTGGAAACGCCACTTAACCTATCCTGCATGTCTTTGGACTGTGGGAGGAAACCGGAGTACCTGGAGGAAACCCACCAAGTACGGGCAGAACATGCAAACGCCATGCATGCAGACCCAAGATGGGAATCGAACCCAGAACCTGAAGGTGTGAGGCCATGGTCATCATGCTGCCTGTGACCAAAACAATTTTGACATAATATTTTGGCATTTGTGCTTTTTAACACCATATTTTCTTATTTTTTGTGTGGAAACATAAATAAATAAATAATAACAACAATAATAATTACTGTATATTATTACTATATGTAATTATTATTATTATTATTATAAATGGATTTATTTAATTTTGCTGCCAAACACAGCAAATCTGATGAACAATAATCAGAAAATGTGGAATGGCAAAAAAAACATGAGCAGTATTACTGTATGTTTTTTTTTTTCTTTTTCAGAAAAAGAGATTTCATGCTTTCATGCACTTTAAATTTGACGGTAATTTTTTCCCCCTAATTAGACAGTGACTACATGTTCCTTTGACACATATCCGTTTGAAACCTGATAAAAATGTTGTTTTTTTAATGCTACTTCATAATGTCTTAAACGCTTTAATAAACCTGTTCATTTAATTCTTCTGTGTTCTCTGAGGGTTAATAGAACAGACATTACACATCCTCATTTCGCAGCGGTGTTCCTGGTGGACCAGAGCAGATATGAGCTCGCACATTTCTAATTCAGAAGATTTTGTTTGTTTATTTATTTATTTTTGTACATTTGGTGAACCAGTGAGAATCAGAATTAAAAATGCTTGTTGATTTTTTTTTTTCTTGCTTGTCGAGTCTTTTATTACCGGTGTTCTTGCTGGTACGGCCGACAAGACGCGAGTAGCTTGGAAATACAGGTAGAGCATTTACTGAAACCACAGAAGCGTATCCGCGTCTGCGGCTCTTGCTGTAATTGGAAGATAGAGCATTGAAACGTCGCATTCACGGTGCCTCAGAAATGTTCTGTTTGTTGTGGGTATCTGTGTGTGAGAACGTGTGTGTGTGTGTGGGTGGTACGTCACATGTTGCACATGGATAAACACAACGGTAATGATAGGTCATAAGCGTGAACGTTATAATAATGTTAGATATTGATGTTAGAAAATAACTAATTGTGTGCGTCAATGCGTAAAATAAATAAATAAACAAATAAACAAACAAATAAACAAGCTCTGAACCTATTGGCTTTTCATAGTGTAGATTTGCAGAAAACCTTTCGCTTCGGTTCATGTATGTTTTTTGTGGAAGTGATTAAACAGCATCAAAGCTTTATGGGTAATCTGGGGGGTATAAAGCCTCCGCTGAGTGACGTATTGGGTGCAGAAGGAATTTCTCGCTCCCTTCGGAGGAAGTGTAATGTTTACTATACAAATTACGACGGAGGCCTGGAAACCCGGATTGGTTTACATCCACCTTCTTTACAATTCAAAGGCTAACTATGATTTTTTTTTTAAGAGCTCTTTGGCTTATTATTATCATCATGCACATACAAGATAAAAAAAACTGTGATAAACTGTGGTGTGGTGTGTGTTACCGATTTTAATAGCATTTTAGTCATAAATTAGAAGAGTTGCAGAATCCTGACAAGTCATGGAGCAGCACGTGGTGGAATAACAGCGTCATGAGTGAGAACAGAAACAGGGAAGTGAAAAGTGTATTAAAATTCCAACTCCTTATTCATCTTTAGATAAAAGCTTACGATCCTGAGATTTGCAGAAAACCAGACAGATGGTAATAATGTCATGTGGGGTGTAAGGAGTGACAGGAATCCCCGATCCGAACCACTAACCTGGCTCATAATATGTTAAAGTTAGTGTTTCTTTCTGTAAAATGTTCTAGAAAGAAAATGGTGTTTTTCAGTTTCTGAACGCGGTAGGAATCAGTGTTCATTCTGCAGCATTTGCATTCAGAGAACCTTTGCATAAACCAGAGCATATTGCATATTTAACAGGTTATTTTACAAGGGAATTGTTTTAACGTTCCAATCTCCCTCTTGTAACAAGTGTTTGACAAATGAATGGTGTAACGTAACATATGAGGTTCTGTACATAAACTTGGGTGATGCATTTGGGTTATGCAGCAGGGCAATGATCTAAAAGATGATCAAGTCCACCTCTAAATGGGTCAAAAAAACAGAATTAAGGGTTTGGAGTGGCTTATTCATACTCAAATCCTTCAATGTGGCTGAGTTAAAACAATTCTGCAAAGAAGAGTGGGCCAAAATTCCTCCAAAGCGACATGAAAAACTCACAAACGCTTGATTGCAGTTGTTCCCGCCTCCAAGGGAGGCACAACTAGTTATTAGGTTTAGGGGGCAATTACTTTTTCACACAGGTTTGGACAGCTTTTTCATTTAATAAATGAAATTATCATTTAAAAAATGCGTTTTGTATTTACTGGGGTTATCTTTGTGATTAGATTGTATTGTAAATTACATTGTATTTTTGTGATTAGATTGGATTTTTAGATTGTATTGTATATTAGATTTGTGATGAGATTGTATCTTTTAAATTGATGATCTAAATCATGTAAGTATGACACATGCAAAAAAAAAAAAACAGGAAGGGGGCAAATTCTTTTTTACAGCACTGTGGATGGTTTGTGTTTATTAAGACCTAGAGTCAAAAAAAAAAGGCTTTATTATCAAATTAACAGAAAATGCAAATTATTTAACCAGCTATCATAACGTAGTAGAATGCAGCTTTAAGCCACTGGTGTGCAAACGTCATTCAAAACATGGGTGTTCTACACTGCTCGGCCAAAAAATAAATAAAATCTCACACTGGAATATTTCATTGGACTGCAATTTGCTTTGATTACAGACATGGCATTATTTTAATAAGCGCTACGTCCCAACATTTATTTCAGTCCAGAGTCACATATATGTTTCTCCGAGGTCTTGTATTGATGATGGGAGAGTCGCACCGCTGCATAAAGCCTTCTCCAGAACATTGCTTAGATTCTCAATAAGGGTTAAGGTCTGGGCTCGGTGGTGTCTCCCGTCCATGTGTGAAAATGAAGTCTCATTCTCCCTGAACCACTCTTTCACAATTTGAGCCCAATGAACAATTAGCTGCACTGATTAGTGGTTTTCTCAAGGATATAGAGCTGTTCAATTCCAAATACTGTACCTTGAATTCTAATGATGTTGGGTTTTTTTTTGTTTTTTTTTACAATTTGATTTCACTGAGCGTTTAAATCATCTCCCTTCAGGCTTATCCAGGATGTTTTTCCAACCAGATTTATTCCTCTAATATGGTGGTTCATCGCTATCCTTCCAGGTTTTAATAATGCGATTTTCAAATCTTAACCCAATTTTAGTAGCTTCAGCAATTTCCCTAGTTGTTTTCTTTGCTTTATGCAGGAACTGGTCTTCTGACATGGGAGTGAAAAGAAGTGGATCAGTCAGGGTTAAATAACTTGTTGCCAGTTGAACCATATTAATCACTGCAGTAATTATCCAATGGAAGCCTCTGAACTATAGTATATTTAGTGTATACTGTATAGTGTGTAGAATATAGTGTGTACAGTGGGGGAAATAAGTATTTGATCCCCTACAGATTTTCTAAGTTTGCCTACTTACAAAGAAATGAAGGGTCAAGTAAGTTGCATTTCAATGAGGGAAATAAGTATTTGATCCCCAAGCAAAACATGACTTTGTAGAGAACTTGGTAGAGAAACCCTTGCTGGAAAGCACAGTGGGAAGACGTTTCTTGTAGTTGTTTACCAGAATTGCACACATCTTGGGATGCATTTTGATCCACTATTCTTTACAGATTTTCTCTAAATGTTTAAGGTTTCTTGCCTGT
>JAOVVA010000032.1:13345940-13357165 GCA_028565275.1 Leiocassis micropogon | reverse complement strand
TATAAAAAACTATGCCATAACTGTGATAAACATCTGGTTTCCAGTTCGCACAGTATGAGAGGTTTTGTTTAAGTTTTCGAGTTTGGAAATTATTTAAACACTAAACTTGGGAACGATGAACGAGGCAGAAACAGTGTTTATGAGGAGTGTGTGTGATTCAGAGGTACAGTAATCGCCAGGAACTCATTAACCACAAACAGCTGACTGTGCACTATGAGTTCCTCAAGGGTAGGAGGAGATCTGTCTCCACCTCTCACTGTCTCTTTCTCTCCAGTGTCTCTCTTTTTATTTTTCTTCACGTTGTAGTAAAGCTCAAACACCCGGATGCCAGTTATATCCCTACAGATCTTCCAACTGACAGTATACAAACACAAGAAAGTGCAGACACTTGCGTTTTTTTTCCCCCACTTGAAACAGCTAGGCTGGGCTAATCCTGTCCTGGAGCAGGTGTAGTCAAACGAGTGTTACAAATCCAGCCCATACCTCACCCCTCCTTCGTCTCCTCACCCTTTTGACCCCTGGCGTTCTCTGTGTGAACTACCATCCCCCCCTCGTGAGCTTTCTATCATTCCCTGAATACATACACATGCACACACACACACACACCCACACACATACACACACACACAAACATGTACAGGTATATAACACACACACAGACATCTATATATAAACATAAAAGTGTACTTGGAGCCACATTTCCTGATTGTTACTTCCCGAAGCGGCGTGAGTTTGTTAGTGCCTTCATACAGACATGCAAAACACTGGGCCATGCTAGAGCATGCAAACAAGGACAGGATGTGAGGACGGGGCGCTACAGGTCTGACCAGTTGTCTGTTTGTATAAACGAGCCGTGTATGTGTGTGTTCGAGCCAGAGTATTTCAAAGCCTCTTTAAACAGGAACACATATACAAAGATGTTGTAGTTATTGCACTAACCTAACACACTGGAAAATCTATCACCAAATACAGCAGTACCAAACGACAACCTACCTAACGGTCAGGAGCGATCATGATCAGGGCTCGCTTTTCCTTCAATTTCACAAAGACTATCTCTATGTCTATGCTCCTGATGATCGTTTGATAACCCTAAACACAAGATGTCAGTGATTTACCATGCACCGACAGATGTCTCCTTTGTGTGTGTATGTGTGTGTGGTAAATGTGTGAGTGTGTGTAGGCTACGTGTGTGGGGGTTGGTAGGTGGGTTGTTGTTTTTGTGTGTGTGAGAGCATATGAGCTAGTGTTTTGGCTCATCCCTCCGACGGAAAATCCCGTTGTAATCCAGATTGAGGAACAAGCATTGCCGATGTCAACCGCTTAAAGTTTTTAGTG
Organism: Leiocassis micropogon; assembly: GCA_028565275.1. Classification (NCBI taxonomy): domain Eukaryota; kingdom Metazoa; phylum Chordata; class Actinopteri; order Siluriformes; family Bagridae; genus Leiocassis; species Leiocassis micropogon. Next base: position 13,355,830 of record JAOVVA010000032.1, on the reverse strand, counting down.
TAACCTTCTGTAACTGGAGACTGAGACTAAGACTGAGTGATGGGTGTGACGCCTTTTACGCTTATAACCATTAAACTGTGGGCCACGTCTAAACACTGTACTGGAATTTTTGGCACTATTAAACCACTTAACTCACTAGGACAAGGTCCAATTTTTGAACAGGATTGCCTACTGGCTGTAATTAACCATACTACACGGGGCGTTCAAGTCAAACCGGGACGTTTGATTGTGCAGAATAACAGTTAGAGTAAAAAATAGCTTTATTTCTCTATATAATCACCTGCTACACTAATACTGGTAAGACTGCCTGCTTCATGTCTGAAACACTGGCCTCCCAAGAACTCCTTTAACGTGTAAATGGCTTGGATCGAGGTCAGGACTGTACGGGGGATGTAGCACGTCTCTTCGTAGCAGGGATGTACGGCGTCTCTTACAACAAGTTTTCTGTCGATTTTCAAGGATCAGGTGTTTCACTCGTTGAATGTTCACAGGAACAACAGTATCATCATTCACAGACGTATGACCTTCTTTAGATGCTCCCACATCAATCCCAGCTCTACAGCCAATCAGGGGTGTCTGTGAGCTACGCAAGTGGAAGGAGCGGATAGCGCTGTCCTCAGAGTGTGTTATGTCGCCCCCAACGGTGCGCGAGTTCGTAAAGATGCGGTCGGCTGGCGTCTTGTGGTTCGGAGGTAACAAGTGATAGTCTTCAGCCCTCCCGACTGAGTGGTAGTAGTGACCTTAATGTGAGAGCCCCCTAATGACGGGGAGGAATTGGACATGACTAAATTAGGGAGAAAATCGGGGAAACCCCCGCCACCCCCAAAAAAAAGAAAATGTCAACCACTTTTACGCCTTCATTCGTAAGAAATTTCCCAGTTTGATTTGAACGCCCCTCATAATAAAAATGTGAAAGGTATTATTTTTTGTTACTTCCATTCCCGCTTGCCCCCCAAGGCTTTCTAACACTGGTCTCACCTGTAGACTCTGTGAATAATTACGGCCTCCACTTATACTCCACAATATTTTCTGACTAATGTAGTTGATTCTATTTGTGAAAACATTGTATAAACACATTAGCCATTCAAACCACCGTGACCCTGACCAGGATAAAGCATTTACTTCTGCTGAGTGAATGAAAGCAGTAATTGCATCACACAGCCCTGTGCCAGCACCATAAAAGATCACATGTTAATATCTGACAGCTCCCCGGAACAAAAAAACTGCCCTCTCTTGCAACTCTTCTTTGTCTCATCCGCTCGATCTCAGTCCCGATGTCCACCTCAAGTTTTGATTGCTGTTTTTGGCTAATTGGTTACGCATACTGCACTACACAGTGGCTAAGACACACACAAAAAAAAAAAAAAAAAAAATCACAAGAGTCTGACATATTTGTTATAGTGAATAATTCCCACAGAAGCTGTTGTGTGTTTTTTTTTTTAGATTTTTTGAAAATATGTGATCTTATTAAATTCTCCTGATAACATATTTATAATGTTTCCTTTTAACAATTTTTACTATCAACTATTTTGTATGTGTATGTGTGTGTGTGTGTGTATATATAAATACTGTATATAGATATCCATTCATCCATCCATCTAGGAACTAGATGGTCCAACTAGGGATTGTGGAGGCCAAGTGGTGACCACTGCATTTATTCCCATTTTGCACGGCCGTGGTAGGACCTCCGGTCAACATTCACACACACATTCACACACTACGGGCAATTTGAGAACGCCAATTAGCGTAATTTGCATGTCTTTGGACTGTGGGAGGAAACCTGGAGAGTCCAGAGGAAACCCACCAAGCAAGGGGATAACATGCAAACTCCAGACACACAGACCAGATGAGGGAATTGAAACCAGGACCTGGAGGTGTGAGGAGACAGTGCTAACCACTAAGCCACCGTGCCGTGAAAAAATATAATAAATAAGGTTATGGAGTGGCCTAGTCAAAGTCCGGACTTAAATCTAATTGAAATCCTTAAACAGGTCGGTCATGCTTGAAAGCCATTTCCAATGTGGCTGAATCAAAACAATTCTTCGAAGAACAGCGCGCCAAAATTCCTCTACGGCGATGTGAAAGACTCATTGGCAGTTATCACAAACGCTTGATTGCAGTTGTTGCCACCATATACAGCATGCTGAAATATATACAGTAAACACTGTATATACCAAATGCTGCATAATATATTACCCCTGGTTATGCTTAAATATGACCACAGCATTGTTGTATTTTTAGCTTATGTAATATTTTAGTACATCTTCTCTATACTATAGAAATGAAACTTGGATATACTGTATTTGAGAGTAGTCAATGTGCAGCTTGTATAACAGTATGGATTTACTATCATCTGAAAATAACTTAACATACAGCCATTAATGTCAAAATAGCTGGCAACAAAAGGGAGTACACCCTAAGTGATAACAGCTGTACTGTACAGTGGGGCAAAAAAAGTATTTTTGATGAAAATGATGAAAATGACAGGCCTCTCTCATCTTTTTAAGTGGGAGAACTTGCACAATTGGCGGCTGACTAAATACTTTTTTGCCCCACTGTACATCTTTAACTATGAAAAGTCACATGTCCTATTCATCATTTTCATGTGTTCTTCAGTGGCCAAGTATGTCTCCAGACCTGAACCTTACTGAGCACCTGTGAGGCGTCCTCAAGCGGAAGGTGGCGAAGCGCCATGTGTCTAACATCCAGCAGCTCCGTGATATCATTATGGAGGAGTGAAAGAGGATCCCAGCAACAACATGTGCAGCTCTGGTGAATTCCATGCCCAGGAGGATTAAGGCCGTGCTAGATAACGATGGTGCTCACATAAAATATTGACACGTTGGACAGTTGGGACATGTTCACTTAGGGTGTTCTCATTTTTCGTTTCCAGTTATTTAGACGATAAAGTCTGCATGTTGAGTTATTGTCAGAGGACTGCTATACAAGCTGCACAGTGACTACTCTAAAGTTTATCCAATTTTCATTTCTATAATATTGTCCCTGGAGAACATATACAGTAATTAATAGTTTACTGAAATGTGAGGAGTATACTCACTTTTTTAAGACTAGTTACACTCACTCACTCATCTTCTACACCGCTTTATCCTGTATTCAGGGTCACGGGGCCTATCCCAGGAGACTTAGGGCACGAGGCAGGGTACACCCTGGACTGAGTGCCAATCCATACACTCATTCACACCCTCGTTCACACACTATGGGCAATTTGGGAATACCAATTAACCTAATCTACATGTCTTTGGACTGTGGGAGGAAACCGGAGTACACAGAGGAAACCCATCAAGCACATGGAGAACATGCAAACTCCATGCACACAGATACGAGAATCGAGCCTGGCCGGGAATCGAACCCGGACCCTGGAGGTGCAAGGAGACAGAGCTAACTACTACACCACCGTGCAGTCTATTTACAAATAAAAAAAGAGTACTATCAGACTATAAAAGTACTATCAGCAGTTATAAGACATAATAATTGAAAAGACACAGTGTCATCTGATGGATTTTGTTAACATAGCATATATATCTCAACCGAGTGGTAGAGATGGCTCAATCAGGTTAAATTCGGTACATTTTTCAAAAAAGTGGCGACTAAAAATGTGCTCTACCAAAAAGTTGAGCAGAAATTCTTTGTCAATATGGCTTTTTGTCAGTGATTTAACATCAGTAAATACTGATGTCAGTGATGATGTTGTAAACAAAGTACTGTTGTTCATCCATGATGAATGCAATAATGACTTCACAATCCAGCCAAGTGCACTGTCATGTTGTCACTGTGAGCATTCCAGTTGAAAAACTCAAGTCCCTGTTTGGGCACGTCTTGTTGTCGTGAATGCGAACAGATGGTGTTGTAAACGCACGTACAATTTTTTTTAAACAAATGCGTCATTTGCAGTGTCTGTATGTACATTTCTTTCACCATATCATTCTGATTTTTATGTCAAGTACCCAGTCCTGGTAACCTTACACAGTTAGTAACTCATACAGTTAGTCTTGGTAATCCTACTGTAGGTCAGATGTGTTTATCCCACGGGGCTCCTATTTTAAAAGTATCAGGGCCTAATTAAATGATCTTTTCTAGGCTTAATCAATCCCGATTTGACGTTTGTATTTATTTCTGCCTGTGTAGCGTAGCAGACTTGAAGTCTTGGACATTGAAATGTCAATCAAATGGACTAATTAGAGGACTTTTTAATGAGCAACGCCCACCCACAGAGTTCAGTCAGATCAGCAAGTACAGCTAGTGCTCGAGTGGAGTTTCATCACATTTCCAGCTTGTTATTTTCATTCGACACTCAAGTTTTGGTATCGTAAACTGCATCAGAAACATCTGCATTAATTAATATTTATGCCATCCGTGACTAAAAATAGTCGCTCTCAAACTCAGTGAATTGTTGGTTTAGACTTTTACACTCAGAGACCTGAATTCAATAAATATTCATTCATTCATATTCATTCATTTTTAATATTACTTTCATAAATTGTCAATTCATGTGTTAATTACTTACATTGCTCACAGTTAATTCATGGTTAAATATTAATGAGGAATTAAATTCTTTATGTTAACCATCAAGAGCAAATAAATCGAGGGATTTTTTTTCATAATGGTCGTTGTAGATCCATTTCCTTTTCCCATTTTTAAAAAATAACATAACTACTAAAGTAATTCATACGCTGAGGAGCATCATTACCAGACTGCAAGACTAAATTTAAACGATTGTTTAAAACCTCTACACTTTAGCAGACCTAATACGTACGCTACGCTAACCCATCATGCACACGTTAGTCCAATTTCATGATAATGCGTGACTGGTAATAACAGGTAATTGGCCACAATCAGCATGCATTATAAGCTAATGATGCATTACCGACAGGAGGAACCAAAAAAAAAATACCCTTCACACTTTCACAGCCTCGTATGGTATTGATTAGAGCGAACAATAGCGTGGCGGGGAGCCTCGGCCATCGCTGCAGGCGAAGAAGGGAGGAGATGAGGTCTTCGGGGATAATATGGTGCAAACAAAAGGATTTCGCACCTTCCTCTGGCCCCCTGCATGGGGTTTAAAGGGGAAAGGAGACAGAGGCGGGCGCTCGTCTGTCTGTCTGCGCGGTAAATTAACTGTGGAGCGTGGCATGAGGGAGATTCCAGCACTAGTGTGAGTCCGGTGTTCGCGCTGGCTCATTAAGGATGATCATAATGTACTAATAATACACGTTATCACATGTACCGTTGGAACGTTATTTCACGTACCTGTTTGGACACGTGTATGTGTGAATTGGCAGGTGACCATATTATACAGGGGAATAACCTGTCAGATGAGTGTATTGTGGCAAACAAAAAAAAAGGGAAGAAAAATCAGGCCATAATAGTGTTCGTTTGGCCTTGAACATATATAATCAAAACAACATGAACATCATTTACATTTTAACTTCCGTCAAAGATCATGTTGTGCAAAATGGTTGCTTAAAGACGTCTATAACCTTTAAAAGGTCTACAGTGTTTCCCACAGGTCTGAAATATACTTGCAATTATACAGAGAGGATTTATACGGGCCGGCATTATGGGCCGCCTGCACTATAGTGGTCTACTACACACAACAAACAACAAATACATCTGATCTTTAACCCAATATTTTGATTTATTTGATTTTTTTATTCATTTCACATTTCTAACCTACTAGCCCTCCCCTCCATCTACCCATATGTGTAAGACCAAGTAAAAAACAATAAAAAGTATAGTTGCAAGCAACAATGACCGGGCCCAAGCACCCTGCAGCATCGCCACCCGGGCGGCGCACCAGAAAGACAAAACAGGACATACCAATACCATTATGACCATCATTTTAGAAAAGGGAGGGATTTTATGTTTAGACCTCCAAAAAGCCTCAGATGCTGGAAAAAGGCATCACACTATTATGTCACTCAATGTGGAGTCACCGAATATGATGTCTATCAATAAATGTCACATAGAAAGTTATTACCCCCTTTTCGGCATAAGTTTAAGGCGTTGTCACGGCTGACCAGTTTGAGATATCAAAAATCCCTCCACAATTTTACATCCTCAATGTATTAAGATCACATTGGCTTGGATTGGTGCCGATCATATAATTTCGATATACTAGGAGGAGTATATCGAAATCCATTGGGTGTGTTTTACAAACAACCCAAACCCAAAATAACTGACTGCCTGTTGAGTTGAGCCCATGACATGCACTTCGACAATTGTTCAGCTCAATGAACTCTAAACATGTACCGGGTTTCGTTTGCATAGGTGCAAGTGTGTATGAGCTATGCAGCAAAATCTCGTGTGAGGGCCCCATGAGACGCCCGGGGCCCAAACTCTTAGGCATCCTAATGGGAGCAGATTCCATCCTGTCTGCCAATTCTCATGGGTTTTTGAGCATGTTAAGACTTCAAAAAGAAAATCCTTAGAAGAACGAGGGAGCCCTTACACACTATGACGACATGGGGGTGATGTCATAGTGCCTGGGCCCTAACTCAGCACTATGACATCAGCCCTACAGTATGTGTTTGTCAGAGCATGTAACCCTTAAAACCCTTAAATGTTTTATTAAATATACATATGGCTAGGGGTCAAGATTGTGTAATATAGAGCGACGCATGTTTTTTTCCCAGAACGACCCAGGCAATATGATTAACTGAATTTTATTTTACTTTAACCAACTAAAAACAAAAGGGTCACATAGGCAAATAAGTAGCACAGATAAAATCATGTGTTTTTATTGTTTTTTTTACACAAGGTTGTTTCTGTGGAAAATAAATAAAAATAAATAATGATATTGATATAATGATATAAAATTTATGATAACTTTGGTTCTACATGACATAGCAGGAAACCCAAATGCACAGTTTAATATCTGAAGCCTCCCCCATCGATACACACCAGCAGGACTTCAGTAAAAGCAGCTGTTTGTTTTTCTTAATCGGTCATTGACCAGTGCTGTGTTACTGCACGGATCCATGCCGCTTGAGTTTTAAGGTTTTAAATAAGACCCCGTTCACCACGCAAGACTGTTTTTCTCTGTAAAACATATGCAGTACGGCCTTCTTATTCTGTTTACTGCAGATGGCATTTAATGCCTTTCAGTACACTGCTCTCGCGGTAGCAGAATAAACAGGAACATAAGCGGTAGGGAACTGCTGTTAATCCATTGTGGATGGCAACAATCTCTAGGAAACGGGTGGGCAAATACGTATACTTGGGCGGGGCAGTGATGTATATGGACAGCAGCCCATGTATATGTCCCCATCCTTTTACTCCATGTGTGGGAAACACTGGTCCAGATTTGTCTCTTCAAAACAACCAACTGCATCATCAGTGTTATAGGGTACCCACAAAATATATCTATATGTTGATTAATCTGAAGCACATACGCGTAAGTCATTGAAAAGTAAGGAAGTGCTAATTTGCTAACCGCTAATACCGGGAGCAGCCGTGTTAATCCGACGTCACTCGACTGAGGAGACCGTCCCGACTATCTGAGAAGGAATTTCCAAGCAGAGGGAGCGTTTTGTACAGTGTTCCCAAGTTGGAAGGTTGGAAGAAGTTTTCCTTGGGGCCTTCAGGAGTTTTCAGGACGTTTATGGAAATGTCAAATCTCACTGTACAGAACTTTGCTCAGAACCTCTGACGGACAAAGCGCTTTGAGTCTTCCTAGCGTGTGGGAGTCTGTTTTGAATTGTCATGGTTTTCAAAGAGATGAGAATGTCTGTCCTACCTGGTTTGAAAGTGGAAAAGATAAAAAGAACAAGAAGAAGAAGAAGAAATGAAGCAGAACTCTGGTAAGTGGTGGAGATAAGCTAATAAGGAAATTAATTAAGAATGACTGAAAAAGAGCTGTAGACTTAAAGGGGTTGTTTGCGTTCTTTCAAGTCTGTCTTAAATCAAAAATGAGGTGCATACACAATAATGTACATTACTATAGGTCTTATTCCTTAAAAGTTTTTCTGCTCTGCACAGCGTCCGTGAAGTTTGTCACCTGGAGTGTGAAAATCGTTCCATGCAAAAATGCATTCCAAAGACTCATATGAAGCTTCTGCAGTCCTTCTATCTTCATAATCAAGGTTATAGTGTATTTTACGAGGGCTGTCCAGAGAGTATCCACCCATATAATGTATTACAAGTAATAAACTCCTAATTACGCTTCTGTCAGTCGCTGATCTTTGGCGATTGAGCATTCTCAGGTGCTTGTTGATAATTTTCAACAGATTCTCGACCATCTTTGAATCATCTGAATAGTTTCCACGGAGGAATGTTCAAGCTTAACGGAAAAGAATTTGATCCAGATTCATCGTTCTACTCGCTTAGTCGTTTTGAAAGCGACGGCCACACAGTACACACACTCGCTCATCGGAGTCTAGCGTCCCCACCGACCAGACAAACACTGGGTATCACAACTTACCAAGACCTATTGCAATGTACTCATATGCACCTTTGAATGTTGATTTAAGACAGACTGGAAAAAAAAAACGAGAGAACCATCCCTTTAAATAAAGCACTGCAATGCTAACAAAAACAAACATCTGGAAACTAGCCAGGTCCATATACAGTAATATGAATTATTTAGCTAGGTTAGTATTATTATTTTTGTAGGGATTCTCCTTTTGCTCAGATTGCCTTGATAGCTCGGCGTTATAAAGTATATAAAAAGAGTATAAATGCCAAGGTGTTCTTTTTGTTCGAGCCTATGCGAAGTCCTGCTGGTTAAGCAAATCAATCTAGCGCCACATCTAACACTTGCGTAATATTGCGCTTGTGTAATATTAGCATTCGTCGAGATTAAGTCATGTGTACTGCTGGTTCTCAGTTTCTCTGCATTTCACTTGTTTGTTGCCAGTTCGTTGGAAGCTCGTTCTTGCATCACTCGTTTCACCGTCGGCTCCTCGGTACTTCCACTGAAATCGACTCGACTCATAAGTCACTGCGGATATAAATGTTGAAACAGCACAGAAATCGTTTTTTCGAAAGAAAAGAAAAGCCTCACTGCCGGTTGTTATAAATTCGGCAGGACACGAAGAAACATGTTAAATAATTCAAATCTCCGCAAGAATTCGAAACGAGTATTATGGGTATTAACAATGTGTTTAATGTGTGTAATATACAGGAGGTTCTGTCTCGCGAGCCGGCGGACGAGAGCCAAAGCGAAGGGATTATTAAGAAGAAACACACTAATGAGGGCGGTTGAAATCCACTAATCCACAAACTAGTGAGGAGAGAGAGACAGACAGGCACAGGGAAGAGTAATGATGGAGAACGAGAGGGAGGGAATGAGGAGAGGAGATTGTTAGTAAGAAAAAACGAGCCTAAAGCTGAAACAGGAAGGGGAAATTAAGCTAATGGTTTGCATCCAAAGACTGATTTTCCTGACTCAAAAAGAAGGACTGATGACAATATGTAAAGGCGAGAAAATCGGTTTATCAGCGCCGCAGACGACTGGAGCGGAAACACAACCCAGAGGTGACGGAGATCATCCATCCTGACACACCACTTCCTTAATAAGCGCATGTGAACCCGCAAAACATGCAGAAAGTGCTATTACTGCTGCTTATATGAAACTGAATCACATTTCTGCTGGTCCTGTGCTGTCAGAATCACGGTGAGGACCAACCACTGAGCGGGTGAAAATGAGCCAAATAGCTGCGAGACAGCTCTGACTCTTCTGTACACATGTGAGACACAGGACTTAAGCGGCATGCTAAGTTTATTGCAGGAACCAGCCTAACCACCAGCATAAGGTTTCAGCAACATCCTCACCACAGTTGCATGTAGGAATAGACAGTGGGGGAAATAAGTATTTGATCCCCTACAGATTTTCTACGTTTGCCCACTTACAAAGAAATGAAGGGTCTATA
>JAOVVA010000032.1:13302827-13345840 GCA_028565275.1 Leiocassis micropogon | reverse complement strand
TATATATAGTATCCAGTAAAAAATAGGTACACTCCTCAGTCTATAAAGAAATCATTCTATATAAATGAATATAAATAAATCCAAACTTTAAACCGGTATACACACACACTCTCTGGCTGTTGAATTTATTGAAAATATAATTTTTCAACATAATCTCCTTGCTTTTCAATACACTTTGTCCTTCTGTCAACAAGCTTTTTGCCTTTCATATTTCCCATTTCGGACTGAAAAATGTTTTAGGCTGAGCTGCGAGCCACGATTGCACCGCTGTCTTCACTTCTTTTAGGGGACCAAACAGATCCGATGGAGCGAGATCAGCTTATAGGGAGGATGCTTTAACACCTCAAAGCGAAGTTGTGTGTGTGGGCAGAAGTGTGCAGACGTGTATACCCATGGAAGATCAACACACCCTTGGATAGCGGTCCTCTGTGTTTAATTTGAAGTTTAGGCTTCTCTTCAAGTTATATAAGCATAAGCGTCTCACTGTAATGAGCACTGTTGATTGTTGAACCTTTTTCCAGATAATGTTCCAATCCAGGCCCTTGAGAATCCCAGAAAACTGTAAGCATTGATGATTTTTCCAGCTCATGGTTGACTTTCGAACTTTTTCTTGGGCGTGATTGAGGATGTTTCCGTTCCATACTCTGCCGCTTACTCTCAGACTCGTACGTGCACATCATTTTATGAAATACTTGTACAGCGTCTTAGGTAATCACATTATGATAACAAATCGAACAATTTATAACAATTATTAGCTTCTTTATCCATTTTTGTTTCTCTCTTGAACAAGTTACAGAGTCCAACACAACATACTAAATGAAAATGATCATCAGAACAGAAGCACTCCGTTGCTAGGTTACTCTTTTATCTTTGTGACAAATCATCATGGAATGCGCTAGCTAATCAGGTAATCTTTCTGTTATATTATTATAATTTTTCTTGTCCGGCTCTGAAGCACACCTCGAACAGATAATTATTAACAAAAGTACATAGCCACGTCGTCATAGTAATCATGTGACTACAAACGCTACAGAGCCACAAGTGACGGAGCATGTCTTCTATGCTAGCTAGCTAACTAGCTGATCGAAGGTTAGCAGTGAATTTGAAGACACTAATTATCATGGTATGTTTTTCACAGAGCTACTGATCCTACTGAGGAATTAATTCCCCAGAATATTTGAAGGAGTTTAGTTTTAACCTAGAAAGAAAAAAAAAACACAAAGTGGTCGTGGTCAGAAAAGAGCTGTTGCTAGTTTGGCTAGTATAGCTAGCTAATAACTAACGCTAAAAAAAAGTATTTATTATTTGATGTGAAGGCAAGGGAACAGCAGTAACAATCCCAAACTGTTGAAAAGACCAACATTTACCTCAGAAATATTGAGATCTTTTCATTTAAAGCTAAAATCGTGCAGTTATTGGAGTTAGCAATGATGACAGGGCTAATTTCAATAGGCTCAGCAGCCATGTTGGTGATTAGCAGTATACAGGACTATATGGATGGCATTTCTAAAATCCCACAATGCACTGCGATGGGTAGGTGAGAAAATGATGTACAGGTTATAGTGAACAGGTTCAAGGGTGCGATTTGATCCCAGAGCCTTTAATTCGTTATAATGGGATGTACAATTATAGAGATTTTAGATGATTCTTACACATTAGTTAAGTGTAATCTTTAATATGGATTATGTTTACGGTTTAAAATGACATGCTATGTGTGTGTGTGTGTGTGATTACATTGCTGTCATGTCTCTAGATCAAACAAGGTGTGTATTCAGGATGATCAAAGCCACGTGTGATCACCAAGGGTGGTGCTGGTTTGAGGGGGAGGAGACGTGTATGTGTGTGTGTGTGTGTGTGTGTGTGTGTGTGTCAGGGCCCTCCAGCCCCCATGACGTTTCCCTGGGGAGTGTATGCTGTGGAGGGGGAAGCCACAGCAAACACAGATTAGGAGCCTCCCTGCTCAGACATGGATCCTGACAAGTGCCTTGGCAGGGTCTGTGTGTGTGTGTGTGTGTGTGCGTGTTGTTATGAAGTGCCCTTGATCACACTGTTCTTCCCTCCCTGTCACTTGTCAAATTGCACTCTGGACCAAAAGCAGCTCTTTTCCTCAATCTGCTGAAATGCGTACACACTCATTGACTCCCCCCCCCCCCCCCCATCATTACCTTTTCTCCCCCTCATCATGCCCTTATTTCCCATCATGCAGGTTGATTTTGCCGGCAGAAATAATTTTTTAAATGTTTTATTTCATTTTATTTTTTTTATTAGTAGTATTTTTTTACCACACGGGCATAAGCTCGCTTGCTCTTCTGCACAGACTCATCGCACCTCTTTGTCCGAGCGGGATGCCGTCCGTATGAGCTGAAGTGCACACTTCAAACGAGGGCCCTTGTTTTCCCACCTATCCGGTCGTGACCTCGAGGGCGGTAACAATCGCTCAAATCCCTCCACCATCTGTGGATGAGAGATAGAGCGAGCTGTGGGATTTAGCCACTAATCATCTCCTGAGCATTTAGACGGGAAACGTGTGCTTAACCTCGCCCTTATATTTTAATAAATCCTTTGTGTTGCGGAGAGATAGACAGAGAGAGAGAGACACATACATACATAGTGAGAAAGAGGCAGACAGTCAGAGAGAAATGGAAAATATAGATGGAAAGAGAGATGGAATAAATGATGAAATGCTAGACAATCTATCTATCTTTACTTCTTAATTAACAAATGTATCTCTCTCTCTCTCTTTCTCTCTCTTGCTGTGTGTGTATGTCACTGTCTCTGACTCTCTATCTCTCTGTCTCTCTCTCTCACCCCCTCAGGACAACTGAGAGGAGAGAGGCAGAGGAACAAATAGACAGACAGAAAGAGAGAGACAGAAAGCAATAGACAGACCAGAGAAAAGCGAGTAAGACATAGAGATAGACAGCAAAAAAGAAAAAGACCACCAGGTGATGTGGAGGGACAGACAGATAGAGAGAGAGAGAAAGATGAAAAATAAATAGAAAGAGTGAAGGAAAGAATGATGAAACGCTAGACAATCTGTCTATCTATATTTCTCAATAAACATGTATCATCTCTTCTTCTCTCAGTCTCATATCTCTGGCTTTCTCATTTTCTTTTATCACTTTCTTCTATATCTCTCTATCTTTCTAATCTGTTTTGATAATATCCCTCATTCCCTTCTGCTTCTTTTCTCTCTCTTTTGTCTCTATCTTTCATTCTTTAGTTCTCGACCATATTCTTTCTATATTGTCCTTTTTTTCGCTCTGTCTGTCCATCTCTGCAAAACATCATCCCTTTATCTGCCGCTCTTTCTTTTTCTAACTCGATTCTTCATCCCTTTATCTTCTCTCTTCTTTCTTTCTCTTTTTATTTTCTTCCGTGGTCAGTCTTTTCGTCTCTGTCCCTGCTTATTTCTCTCTATCATCCTCACTCACTTACAAATTTCTTCCTACTGTATCTGTCTCTCTCTCTGTCTTTAGCTGTATATTTGTCCTTCGATCGCTCTTTTTCCGTTTGTCTGCCCTTCTTCCTTCACCAGCACTTGACCTTTCAGAGGGCGTGTCACTAAACTGTTGGGCACAGTGGCTTGACCATGGGCGTGGCACATCATGACACGATCCATCTCCATGGTGCGTTCTCTAATCTGATAGGCTGAATCCAGAGCGATTTTCACTCCTTATTTGCATCGAGTCTAAATTTGCAATTTTTACTTTTCTCCCGCTCGCAAACGGCTGAATGGCTGTTTGGCACGCTCTCGCTCCCACAATCCCCTGCACAGGATTTTCACCTGTCTCTGTAGAATAGAAGCGGGAAGAGGCATGAAAAACGCTTTTCTCCGCTGCAGTGTGAAGGAAGCTCTAAATCCTCAAGTCTTTCTATGCCTCTCTGTCTGTCCCTTCTGATAAGTATTCCCTCTCTCTCTTTCTCTCTCTGTTGGTCTTTCTTAATCTCCATCTTGACTAATGCATGTATTTCTTTCCCTTCCCCTGCCTTTTTATCTCTCTATCTCTCCCTAGTCTTTTCATAGTCCTTTTTCATCCTCCTCAGTTCTCCAATTTGTCTCTTTATCTTTTTCACGATGCCATATATCTTTCTATCTCTCTGTTTTTTAAGCAGTCTTTCTTTCTGTATCCTTCATCAGTCTCCCTTAACGTAGTCTTCTCTTTCTCTCTCTCTCTTTCTCTTTCCCTCTGTCTCTCTGTCTCTCTCTCTCTAGTGTTTGAGCTCTCCGTGAGGAACGAGCTCGTCAGGATTAGACAAATTTTTTTTTATTTTGTACTTTTTTCTTTTTTTTTTTAAGCCACTCCACTTGGGGTGCATGGCGGAGGATTGCGTCTCTGACTTTGCTGCGAGTGAGCTGATTACGGCCATACCGCAGGCACACGCTGCGTTTTTCTCCACTCATTAAGTGAGCTAACTCGATTTAACGACTTGCCGAGGTGGGCACACGGCTCTGGTATTATGAGCCCGATATGAGAGAACAATTAGGCTAAATTTAGCCAAGAAGGGAGGAGAAGCTCGACAAAAGGCTCCTAAACTCAGGCCTTTCTTCAGGCTGTGTGTGTGTGTGTGTGTGTGTGTTTTGGGCAGGGTGGAGATGAGGGGGGAGGCTTGGGCAGCTAGAGCTCCAAGGGGAAATAGCAGCTCCAGGCTATGTAGAGATGTTGGAGATTTCAAAACTCTCTCCTGTTACAGTCCCCACGTATTCGGTCCTCTCGCACTGCTGCTTTTTTATCTCCTCCTCTTCTCCTTCCTCTTCTCCTTCCAAATTGTGCTTTGTAGATGATTTTTGTACATTTATCACAAATGGATCCGCTCACCATGGATCTGGGATCTATCCCAAAAAAAAACACCCGAGATGGAACACATAGATACACAGATTTACACCTAGGGGCAGTTACTAGTCATTACTGCACCAAGCGTGTTTTTTGGGATTTGGGAGGAAACCAGAAACCCCAGAGATTCAGCCGATCGAGCTGGTGACCCTGGAGCTCTGAAGCATCACTTTTCATCATTTTTATACTTTTTTTAGTTTCTAGTTAACAGGGCGGAAAGTAGTTTTAAATTTTTACCGGTACCATGTAGACAAAAGACGAGGAGAACAAACCCTGAAGGTGGTGCTGAAAGGTGAAAGGGTCTATCTGTCCTTCCGGCAAATCTTGCGACGGATCCTCCCCACCCTGCAGGTATATCCGCATTTCTGTGGCAGTTAATTTACGGGGTCGGGTTGCCAGCTCAACACCCGATTGTATCTGAGCACTTGGGGTGAAGGACCTTGCTCAAGATTCAAGTTTCAAAAAACTTTATTAATCTCAGAGGGAAATTGCTCAAGGGTCCAACAGCGGCTTCGGGGTTTGAAGCAGGGACCGCCTGATCAAAAGTCCAGCACCTTAACCACCGAGCTACCCCTGGTGGAGGTTTCGGACAGTCCTGTAAATCTAATAAGTTTCTCTTCATATCTCCACTTATTCCTCTTTAGAATAGCCTCAGCTAAATAACTGTTTTAGCATTGAATCCCAAATAGCGGAAAATGGAAAGCTAGCGCGCTATATAGGCTGTAGCTGTCTTTTGAATTTGTACTTGTGCGTCTGTGTCGCTCTGCAGTTGCATCCCCGAACCACTAGTTGGGGGTTGGGTTTCTACGCTACGTTAGCGTTTTTTTTTTTTTTTTTTGGTTTACTACAAACAATGGGTAATGAAACAGGGCGGATCTTGTTGCCGTTGGAGCTAATTTTTCAACAACAGTTTTACTGAAATTACTGCAATGGAGAAATGCGACACTCTTTCACTCTCTTACTCTTTTTTTTTTTAACCTCCAACCCCCTGTTTCTCTCTTCCTTTCTTTACCCATCCTTTTTCCTTTATCTATCCTTCTTGCCTGAGTTTTGACTTTCTCTCTCTCTCTCTCTCTCTCTCTCTCTCTCAATCTCTCTCTTATGCTATACTCCCTTTTTCTTTCATCCCACTGTAATAGTTCCTTCAGGAAATGCATTGCACATCTAGCTCATTTATTCTATTTCTGTTCCCCTCTCTCCCCTCTCTCTCCCTCCCCCTTTTTCTCTCTCTCTCTCTCTCTCCCTTTCCCTTATTCCCTCTCTCTCTCTCTCTCTCTCTCTATCTGATGATAAGGTTGTGCTCGGTCATTCTGGACGTTAAACAAATCTCACTCTCCCATAACAATGTGACCCTCTAATCCCAGAGCTGCCTTTAGCATGAAGACTGCCATTTGAATACACACGCTTGCACACACACACACACACACACACACACACACTTGTTCAGCTGCCGCTTATAGCGCTGCTTTCTGTTGAATTGATTTGGATGTCAGTTTAAAGCAGTATGAGATACGGCTGCCTTTAATTGGTGAATTAATAGTCTTATAGACACTCTCTCTCTCTCTCTCTCTCTCTCTCTCGCTCTCTCTCTCCTTTGTCTCTTTGTCTCCTGGCCCTGTCTCTTCCTCTCCAAGGTCTTTTCTTTTTTTCCTCCACTTGTCCCTCCCATGTGAAAAGCAGTCACTTTGTGTCGTCGCTCTATTCGAGGTGCTTAATGACATTTGTCTTTATTTCCTCTAAGCAGAGAGGAAAACGTGCGGCCGTGGGGTTACAGGAAAGCGCAGGGGTTACGGGGTAACAGAGTTATGGGGTAACAAGGTTAGAGGGTAACAGGGTTATGGGGGTTACAGGGTAACTAAGCCAATTTACACTGAATAATGTGTGTAAAGCCAAAGAGAGGCTTATTAACACTGCTGTAACATCAGTGTGTGAGAGCATGCATGCATTTACACACACGTTTACATCACGTTCTCTCTCTCACCACCGTTCCTTCTGTTCACTTTCTTTCCTTCTTCTGTCTCTTTCTGTTCATCTTGTAGAAATTCTTTTCTAGCTATCTATCTATCTATCTATCTGTTTTTCTTTCATTCTTGCTCTCTCTGTCTTTCTTTATCTATCCTTCAATCCATCCATCTATTTTTCTTTTTTCTTTCTTTATCTATCTATCTATCTATCTATCTATCTATCTATCTATCTATCTATCTATCTGTCTGTCTATCTGTCTGTCTTTCTGATTTTCTTTCATTCTTTCTGTCTGTCTTGTTTTTCCTTATCCATCCATCCATCCTCCCATCTATCTGTTTTTCTTTTTTTTTTTTTAGCCATCTATCTATCTATCTATCTATCTATCTATCTATCTATCTATCTATCTATCTATCTATCTATCTATCTGATTTTCTTTCTTTCTTTTTTCTTTATCTGTGTCCGTCCGTCCATCTTCCTTCCTTTCTTTCTTTTTTCTTTCTCTATCTATCTATCTATCTATCTATCTATCTGATTTTCTTTCTTTCTTTTTTCTTTATCTGTGTCCGTCCGTCCATCTTCCTTCCTTTCTTTCTTTTTTCTTTCTCTATCTATCTATCTATCTATCTATCTATCTATCTATCTATCTATCTATCTATCTATCTACAGTATCTATTTATCTGTCTGTTTTTCTTTTTCTTTCTTTATCTGACTGTCCGTACATCTTTCTTTCTTTCTTTTTTTCTTTCTTCTCTACATTTTACTCCTTTCACTCCATTTTCCGTTGCACTAAAGGAGAAGATTAGAACATGTGTGAAAGAAGAGGAGGTAAAAGAAGTCAAATGAAAATGAAAAGGAAGAAAGAAAGGCAGTATTGGGTGTCGTTCCATCTTCCTTAACTCTTTTGTTCTTTCGCTCTGTCTATTGTGATTTCTTTCTCCATCTATCTTCATCTCGTAGTCGTTCATTCTTTCCTTCTCATCATGTCTCTCTTTATATCTTCTCCATCGTCTCAGGGTCTACATCTCCATCCTCCATCTCCTCCTCTTCTTTCTTTATCCCTTTACTCATCACTCGTTTTTTTCTGTCTCTGTCCAATCTCTTCGAATCCTTCTCCATTGCCTTATTTCATTCTTTTTTCTTCTTCTTCTTCCTTTCCTTGAGTAGGTGAGACAGGGCTGTGTGAGGAAAAGGGAATGAGAGGAGTAAAATGTAGAGCAAGAAAGGATCATAGGCATCTCGTGTCTCTATTAAAAAAATCATTTAAAAAACCTGAAAGTCAGCCCAAAGACATGCTCACTTTTTTAACTTATTTTTTTATTCTGTTTTCAGATAAAAGTGCAGGATGGAGAGAGAGAGAGACAGGGAGAGAGATATGATGAGACAGAGACAAAGGACAAGGAGGTTGTGAGCGATGGAGGAACGAGAGAAAAAAGAAGAAGATAGCATTAGCTCAGAGAGAGACGGCTAAAATAACTCGGAGTGTGTCAACTTGTCCAGCACGTCACACACTCCATCATGATTCTGCACACACACACACACACACACACAACTGTCAGTAAGTGTGTAGTTCTATAAAAGAAAGAGAGAGAGAGAGAGATCACACAAACACTCAGACCAGACCATCCACTGCCATCACACTCTCTCTCTCTCTCTCTCTCCCCCTCATTCTCTCTCTCTCTCAGGAATTGAAGCCTCTGTAAGACAGCAGGCAGTGATCCGCGCTCACTTTCTTATTAACCAGTGCAGTAAATCAGCTGAGAAAGACTGACTGATCTCAGGAGACAGGAGAGAGAGAGAGAGAGAGACGGAAGAGTGGTCTTCAGGAGGAGAGCACTGTCTGCCAAAGTTTTGGTCTATCCCAGGAACACTGGGCACCACATGGAACACAGACCATCACAAGGAACCATACACACACACGCACACACACACGCTCACATTCCCACCTAGGGCGATTGAGAGTGGTTAATCCTCCCACTGGCATGTTCTTGTTAGGCGAGAGGAAACCGGAGCTGAGGATCGAACCAAGCGCCCTGGAGAGAGAAAGAGAGAGAAAGAGATAGAAAGAGGGAGAGGGAGAGAGAGAATCAGATAGTGATACAAGTAGGAAGAGAGAGGTAGAGGCAGGGATGGAGAGAAAATAAGATGAGAAGAGGAATATAGAAAGATAGATAGATAGATAGATAGATAGATATAGAGACAGAAAGAAAAAGAGACAGAGTGAGAGAAATGACAGCTAAAGAAGAAAAGAGTGATTCTTTCTTTCCTTTTTTTCTCTTATTGGATCTTTTGTTCTTAGTTTTTTATTTGTTAGTTATATTTATCATTCTTTCTTTGGCTCTAACTATGTAATTTTCTTTATTTCTTTCCTTCTTTCTTTTTTCTTTCTTTCTTTGTCTTTATCACTTTTTTCTTTCTTTTGTTTGGCTCTATGTTTCTTTCTTTCTTTCTTTCTTCCATTATTCCTTTCTATGGCCCTATCTCTTTCTTTCTTTCTTTTTTCCTTTGGCTCTATGTCTCCCTTTCTTTCTTTTTTTTCTTTCCTTAGCTCTATGTATATTTCTTTCTTTCTTTGGCTCTATCTCTTTCTTTTTTCTTTCTTTCTTTGACTTTATCACTTTTTTTGTTTGGCTCTATCTTTCTTTCTTTCTTTCTTTCTTTCTTCAATTCTTCCTTTCTGTGGCCCTATCTCTTTCTTTCTTTCTTTCTTTCTTTCTTTTACTTTCCTTAGCTTTATGTATATCTCTTTCTTTCTTTTTTTCTTTGGCTCTATGTCTCATTCTTTCTTTTTTTTTTTCTTTCCTTAGCTTTATGTATATTTCTTTCTTTCTTTGGCTCATCTCTTTCTTTCTTTCTTTCTTTCTTTCTTTCTTTTTTTGTGTGTGTGGGTGTGTGTGTTTTTGCATGCTTGTGTGCTCATGTCTTTTTCCTCCACTTTTTTCTTCCTCTGTTTCTTTTCTCTCTCTCTCTCTCTCTCTCTCTCTCTCTCTCTCTCTCTCTCTTTCTCCCTTTTCTCTCTCACCTTTTCTTAACTTTGGTGCTGTATCTCCATCACTCCTCTCCTCACCCAGCCTCTGAACTCCGTCCTCCTCTCCCTGTTTCTGCCTTTTACGCTCTTTGCATTCCATCCTGGTCTCTCTCTCTCTCTCTCTCTCTCTCTCTCTCTAAGCCTGGCTTTATCGTTCCCAAGAAGCCTCACATATCCTTTCTTCCTTTCTCTGTCTCTCTCACTCTCTTTCTTTCTCCTCATCATGGCAGTATATATATATATATATATATGTATGTATGTATGTATGTGTGTGTGTGTGTGTGTGTGTGTGTGTGTGTGTGTGGGTGTACGAGTCACAGTGGAGATTACAGAGTGTGTAATAATGTGTGTCAGAGGCAGGGTGGCACTGTAATTGCTGCCTTTTAGTCTGCAGCTGTCTGAACGTAACAGCATCTGTTTCTTTCCTCTTTCTTCTCCGCATCTACACACACACACACACACACACACACTTTCTGGTCTAGATTTTAAGCCTGTGCGCCTAAATTCTTTTGTTAGAGAGACCTTTTTAAAATATTTTTTTATGAGACGTAATAACAAAAGAAGGCGAGATACGCGTGTTCCTGAAATCCGTGTGGGGATGTGTTTTCTCTCTTTCTCTTTCTCTCATACACACACACACACACACTTCCTCAGCATATCGGGGTTCAACATTAAGTATGTGAAGCATTAAGTATGGATTAACCAGGGGAAAAAACACGAAGACTAAAAGCAGCACGGATACTCGTAGCGCTTAAAGAGAATATTCACGAACTAATATTTCTCCCGAATCGTCTCCGCCTTCAGTCTAAAAGCACTTATTGCATATTCCTACGGTCGAAATTGTGTTCCGCGCCTCCTTCCACGTCCTGATACGATTGTACCGCAGTGTGTTCTGCGTAAAATTGGATTCCTCTTGATTGATTAAGGTGCCGGTCGCGTGGCTCGATGTGCCGTAGGTTGTAGTAATAAAGACGCCTTTTTTTCTCTCTTTTTTTTTTTAAACTTCTCGGCCCGCTGCAATAAGAGCTGTGTGTTTGCGGTTTCCCAGTGGCGCTTCTCGCGCAGTGTGGGAGGATTTCTCTATTTGCAGTGCATAGTTTGTTTCTTAGGTCAAACCTGTTGGACTACACACACACACACACACACACACACACACACACACACACACACACTGTAGAACCTGAAACCTCTGTCTCTTTCGTTCTTTCTTTTTCACACCTCGAGCATTGTTATGAGGACCACAAGGTCTCAGATTGCTTTGCAAACTTGTTTTCTTTTCCACTGTTGCACAAACAGCCCTTCTGGTTTCCTCTACAGCTGCACTGGCCCGGCAACGCGTCGTTGCCGTAATTTCTTCCATTTTATACAACTTCCACTTGTCCCTAAGGGTTTAAATCCTGCACTACTTTGTTTGTTTTAAAAGTAAATTGAATTTACTTTACCGGGTATAAAGATGTACGGTATACTGGTATGAATCAGATACTTCAAGAGTTTTGAGCCAAAAATAATTTGGTGTTGACGTAAGATGTGTAAGAGAGCACATCAAGGTGGTTTCTGAAATGTTTCTCTCTCTCTGTTTGTCTGTTTGTTTGTGCACGCATCACGTAAAAACGGATTTTAACAGTGTTTTCACAGACGTATTTGGCTGAGCTTGAGTTAACATACAGGCTTTGTTTCATCTCAATTGTCCCACGGGAAGTGAAGATATGCTACTGTGAAATTCAAATGGAAAATCATAAAAAATTAGCACTGTGTCCTCTCACCTCACCACCAGGGTCGGTGTTTGATTCCCACCTGGTCTGTGTGTGTGGAGTTTGCATGTACTCCCCGTGCTTGGTGGGTTTCCTCCGGGTACTCTAGTGTCCTCCCACAGACCAAAGACATGCAGGTTAACGGCTGTTCCCAAATTGCCCGTAGTGTGTGAATGACAATCAGGCGTTGAGCTGGCAAGCCGACCCTTGAAGTAACTGGCACAAAAAAACGACGGCTATATCCCGAGGGTGAGGAGTATCTTTGCATGTGGATGCACATGAAAAAAATATTACATTTATAATTTTATCTACTCAGCATTCATGCAGTTATCTAAACAGCTAACACTTTGTGCAGATACAGGATGCTTGTTGGTGCCAGATTGGCTTGTTCGAGTGTTTCATAAACTACCGACCGACTAGAATTTTAACACACAGCCGTCTCTAGAGTTTATACAGAATTCTTCAAAAAGAAACAGACCACCATTGTGGCCAAATTAGTTTAAGCTTCCGAAAAGGATATAATAACTCAAATAGTCACTCTTTAATATTGTGGTGGGCGGAAAAGCATCTCAGACGTACAAAACATCAAACCTTGAGGTACAACAGCAAAAGACTACATCAGGTTCCACCCCTTTCAGCCGAGAACAGGAATCTGTGGCTATCCTGAGCACAGACTCACTCGGACTACAGACTTCCTGTGAACTCGAAGCAGTCTGGCCATTTTTCCCTGATTCTTATCAAGAAGGCGTATCTGTCAGCAGACCCTCCGCTCATAGTATGTTTGTTTTTCCTCACACCATTGTGTAAATTTTTTTGGAGTTTGCATGATTTCCTCGTGCTTGCTGGGTTTCCTCCGTGTACTCCGGTTTCCTTACACAGTCCAAAGACATGCAGTTTGCCGTTTCCTAATTACCGGTTGTGTGTGTGGGTGTGTGTGTTTTTGCATGCTTGTGTGCCATGCGATGGATTGGCACCCCGTCCAGTGTGTACTGTACCTACCCTGCCTTGAGCCCGAGTCCCCTGGGACAGGCTGTAGAGGAGAAGAGTTTTAAAGAATTAATGAACTGACGAATATTTATTGGTGGCTCTCAAACCAACTAGGTCCATACTGCCACCTGGTGTATCGGAGAGTGTAAATATGCAAGTGTACTTGGGTACGGAACATTATAACTGATGTGAAAGCTAACCAGCGGAGGAGTACTCAGGCACGTTACAAATTAATTGTGCCTAGTGTGAAAGCAGCCTTCCATGAGATCCGGAGTTTCTGAAACACAATCGGTATCAACACCATTAACTGAATGAACTGAACACTGCATTTCACCACAAACACCATTGATAAAGTGCCTACAGGGAGTCCCTGACTTACAAACATTCAAGTTAGGAATTTCCGCAGATACGGACCGCGGTTATACTTCCGGTTCAATCACAAACGTAGCTCATGTGTAATGTACAAAAAATAGACACTGCATTGCTCCAGATACCAAAATTTACAATTATATACAATATTTTTAGTGTGTAAGTGAATGTATAAACTGTCTAACTTCTGGTATATTGTTATATATAAGCCTCACCGGTTTCACTGAATCAGTCCGGGAGCGCGATGATAGAAAATTTTTTGTCCTGTAAAGTTATCCTGATGGTGAATAATCCTAATTTCCGGGATTCCCCTCGCGATTTAAGTTGGATTGCCACGCTTTACATTGTATATTTGTGTCAAAGTTATATAAAACTCACTTTGTCAGACTTAAGAACAAATCCGACTTACAAACGTGCTCCCAGAACGGAACGTTCGTAAGTCTGGGACTACCAGTGCTTTTAATTTCCTCTATGTTTTTCCACCAGCTCAATCCAATGTGTGGAGTGTGTGGTGAAGGAATGAACGGCGGATGATTCTCACATTCCTACAGTATATAGGAAGATCTAGCATAACCGTGTCACTCAATAGCAGCGTGACCCATATGTAAGTGTACCTCATTCACATGAAAATAATCTAAGGATTTTTAACATCTTGAACGTGTACCAATTCACAAGTACCATCTAATGGATTACACCACTGGCACGACACATTGCGTACTTACATTTATTCATTTGACAGATGCTTTTATCCAATTATACAGTTCAAGCGTAATGCAGACATGTGAAGGCAAAGAGCCGTTTACTTTCAGGGCTGAGAGTGTGTATAAGGTACACTAGGGATCTGTCGGTGTTTATTAGGGCAATGTGCCCTGGCCTTATCAAAGCATGCATAGCATCGCTGAGCTCGAGTTCAAAACAAATCCCAGTGCTGAGATTTCTTTTTTTAATATATGTTCTGTTAGCCTTGTAAATGCTTTATCACCAGTGTTAATGTGTACGTTTGCTTTATGTGATTATATGTGCCTAAAATGAGAGTCCATAAAATAAAATATGAGTCCAGATGAGAGTGCCATGAGATCTTTGTTTCCAATGTGTGAACTTACCAAAAAGCATGTCAGTCACCTGTGTAAACCTGCTGTATACGTTACATTTACATGCGTCAGGTGAAGAAATGATCAGAAACAGAATATTTTTTTCCCGTGACTGTGAGTCACTTAATCGTTTCGGCTGAAAATTATTGAACGAGTTCTCTGAGTGTTCCACTGCGGGATGAAGCATGGATCCCGCTACACTTGACCCCCTAGTCCAGCATGTTTGCTTAACATGAACACTCTGTATTGATCAGTGTACAGTACTCGAGTCCATGTTCTCAAGCAAGGCTCGACTCAAATATGAAAACTGATCAAATCTAAACACAGAAGTGGGTCTCTATTTAAAACGTGTCTGTCTGTTCCATCATCTCCGTGTGTGAAGAGCGGAACACTAATCCTGTCCTCTGAAGCACGCAGACTATAGCTGGTTAAGTAAAACGACAGCGCGCAATAGTGTTGCTCTTTCAAAATGTCATCAATATCAGGCATATTGTGAAAATCTAGTTTCTTGTTCTCTTTTTTTCTTTTCATGTTTACTGGTGGCGGCACGGTGGCATACTGGTTAGCACTGTGGCGTCACCATGTTCTCTCTGTGCATGGTGGGTTTCCTCTAGGCACTCCGGTTTCCTCCCACACCCCAGAGACATGCAGATTAGGTTTACAGATTAGGATTTCCAAATTGCCCATAGTGTCTGAGTGTGTGTGTGCTTGTGCAGACTTGGAGAGTGTAATGTGTAAGTGTACACCTGTATGGGACAATATAACTAATGTGAAAGCTGGCCAGCGGAGGAGAGGGGAGGAAAAGCAATAGGATCCAGGCACAGTACGAATCAATTCTTACCCACATTCTTCCCAAATTCCTTTACGAGTTGTTACAATATAAATGATAACACATCACGGAGAATGCTTTGATATAAACCTTGTAGATGGAAATCATGTCAGAGCACTATTCAAGCAATATCACACAATCGGGAGTGTTCTTAGTGTTTATTAAGGACTTTTAGTAGTTTTTCTTTGTCTTTTTGATTTTCCCGCTAATTTAGTCGTGTCCAATTCCTTACCGTCACTAGTGGGCTCCGAACTACGTGACGCCAGCCGAGCGCATATCAATATTCACGTGACGCCAGCCGGGCTGGCGTAATATACTCGGAGGACGGCGCTATCCGCTCCTTCCGAACTAGGTAGATCTTCGGATGATAGGGCGAGCACTTTACTGCACTGCAGACACTTTTACTAATTTTTAAAACGTACAAATCCATAAGAAATATAGCTGCTTGAAATAAAGCAGAAAGTGCATTTTTGCGCTCTTGAATGGAACCGAACTGGAAATGACAAATCAAATGGGATCGAAACAAACCGCACACTCCGCCTATGATTCACAGCTTTAATGACCAATCAGAATATGGAATTTATTTGAAATAAGGTATATGTACGTATACTGTATGTCACTGTATGTATATCTAAATCAGTCATTTATTTTCATTTCACACCATGAAAATCATGAGTTGATAAAATTCTCAACAGATTTGTTCAGCGTTTGTAAGCTGCTGCTCGTAACCATCATTACAGTAGCAGCTTCTCAAGGTCGTGAACAGATTATGCATGATTTTCCCAGCCTTCTTCCGCTGCTTTTTTTATGTTACCAGTGAGAGACAGTACACAGTAATGCAGTTGCGTTATTATTATTAGTAGTAGTATTAGTGTTTGTATTATTATTATTGGGATTTTTTTTTAATTGAAAAGTAATTTTTTTACACTAATACGCATGAATTAATCATTATTTCTATATAATATAAGGCCTGAGAATGCATTTGTCAGCTTTTTAACACACAAATTATGAACATCGGGTCACTACGCGGTTATCTCGCGTGCGCACAAAGGGGCTGGATGATGGGACGATGTAATCGGCTATCAGAGATGATTAAGACGTGATCGGCACTAATCCGCAACAGACGAAGACTTTGAATGGAAAATAGATGGGAAATGTAGTGTAAAAAAAAAAAACAGCTCATTTAGTTACAATTAATTTCAACTTTTGGATTTGGATTAAGTGAGCACAATGTAGTCATCTTCGCCATCTCCTCTGCTCTGGCTTGGTATTTCCACCAATCCCGATCGATTGCGGCGTAAGACTCGAGGAGGTCGAACGTGAAGATTGGAGTCCTGGCTTTTGTCGTTTTCTTTATGCCACGTCGAAACCGATACAGATGTTCGATAGACGTTTTAAATTCAGGGTCAAGATGAGAGCGGGATGCAAAGAAGCCGAAAAAAACAATCAATGAGAAGCAGGTTGCCATGACAACACCCTGCTTAATCATACTTACACATAGGGGTGGGGCAGGTGTGTGATCATTGCAGTTTAAAAAGAAAAAAAAAATGTTGTTTAGAAAGCATCGAGGCCCAGAAGAGTATGTACAGGAATCTGGTTTCTCTCTCTCTCTCAGTGTCGTCTCAGTGCTCTATTCCTTATTAACATCGCCTTCGGCTCGCTTGTTAGAGATCTATAGTCTCTTTGCGCCGATATCTATTATTAAAAGCTCTCTACAACCCGAAAACCGAATTAAAGCGAAGGTCTGTAAATCACGGACAGATTATGAAAAGCAATCAGTTCTTACATTGTTTGTGCATCGATACGCACAAAACATCATAATCAGCCCGAGATTGCATAATAGGCTGCGTAATTTCTTTGTAAATAAGAAAATATCAACAGTATTGAACGTACCTGATGAAAAACAAACACTTCAAGCTGCGGCCGTCAGCTTCCTCTAAACATTCGATTTAAATTTTATTTACAGATTACATGAGCTTGAATATTAATGACATCATTTAAATTCTGATGAGTCTATAAAACCGTCGTGGACACGAGAGAGTGAATATTAACGCACCGCGCAAGGTGAGACTTGGCATAGGGAGTAACGAGGAGATTGTTTGCTTAGACTATATATATATATGCCTTTCACATTCATTACACAATCCATGATTCGCATTACAGAAACAGAAAGTATTAAATAAAATAATAATAATAATGGTACAGTGAAACCTTGGATTGCGAGTAACGCGGTTTGCGAGTGACGAGCAAAGATTTTTAATAAATTTTGACTTGGAAAACGAACAAGTCTTGGTTTACGAGTACCGAGTTTCATGTATCACGCATGCGCTTCTTGTTTTGACGCCGAGCGTCACGTGATCACAACTGAGCCAACGGTTTTTCTCTCTCTTGCACTTCGAAATTGCGGGTAATCGTCTCCCCTGCTGGGTCTTAGTGCTCGTCTCTTACTGGTATAATCAACATCCTTGCACGCGTGTACTGTTTACTATAACACTGTGACCACGTGTGTGTGTGTATAAAACATATTTTATTTTATGTCTGTATGCGTGTGTGTACAGCGTGCGTGTTAAACAAAAGCAAGTCTCATTACAGAGGTTATTGGACACCGTGCCCCACACACACACACACACACACACACAGACCCCTCCTACTTTCGCCTTCACAGACACACACACACGCTTTCTCTCTGCTCTACACAGAAACACTGTTCCGTCGCGATTCTTTTCAAAGGTAAAGTGCAGGTTAAGTTGTTTTATTTTTACTTTACAGCAGTGATTCCGTTAGTGTGTCCTTTAATCGAGTGTCATTAGAGAGATTTCTTGTTTATTTTTCCGATAAAACAGTGTTTCCGTTGTGTGCGTGCATGTGTGTGAAAAGAGTGGAGAAGACGAGAAGAGGGAGAGGGGGCAGGGCTCCTTACTTTAGCTTCACACATGCACACACACACACACACACACACACACATACACAGCACCAAATGGAAGCACTTATCTGTCGGGATTTAGTTTTACTTTTTTTACAGGTAAAGTGCAGGTTAATTTGTTTTATTTTTACTTTATATTTTGTGTAAATTTTTTTGTGTTAATGTATTTATTTTTTGGGCTGTGGAACAAATAATTTGAGTTTCCATTATTTCTTATGGGAAAATTTTATTTGGTTTACGAGTGTTTTGGAATACGAGCCCGCTTCCGGAACGAATTATGTTCGTAATCCAAGGAATAAAGCATGTACTGTACAGGAAAATACTAAACCACAGGGTGGTGTGAAGATCGAAAGACGGAATCACTGTTAACTTTCTGACGTTGATTAATTTAATGCGAAAGCATGGCCCTGACGCCCCCCCTCCCCCCGTGCTTGGTGGGTTTCTTCCGGTTTCCACCCGCAGTCCAAAGACATGCAGATTAGGATTATTGATGTTCTCATATTGCCTAAATGAGCGTTTGAGTGTGTGCGTGTGTCCAGGGTGTACCCCACCTCATACCCTCCGGGGTTAGGCTCCAGGCCCCCTGTGACCCTTGATACGGAATAAAGCGGTATAGATGATGATTGAGTGATTTTATTTAAAGTTTTCTATAATTTTTTTTTTCTTGGGATTTTTTTTCCTGATTTTCTCCCTAATTTAATCATAACCTATTTCTACCCCTTATGACGGCACTCTCCCATCAAGGCTACAACTACCAACCAGGGTGGACGAAGACTATCATGTGTTTCCTCGAACCTACGTGAGGCCGGACAGCATCCTTCCAATTTGCTCGCTCACACACTCGGAGGGTAGCGCTATCCGTTCCTTCCGCTTGGATGAGCTCTCAGAACGCCCATGAACGGCTAGAGCCGTGATTAATGTAAGAGTTCGGCCAATCAGCTCTCTCTCTCTGTGCGAGAGACTAAAGGATCACCCGGGATTCGAACTTGCGATCTCTGGATGATAGGGCGAGCTCGTTACTGCTGCGGCGCTCGGGGGCCTTATTAAAAGTTTTTTAAACATGACACCTGATACTTTTAATGTGTTTACGTTCCTGGTTAAAGAGGAAACATTACCCTTACAGTATGTTATCAGTCATTCGCAGCCCGTCTGTTTCTCTTCCTTTTAATAAGGAAAAAAAGAGACACAGCTTGTCGTGTTATGTTGTGAAGAAAATCGCAAAAACATGATGCGCGCTGTCCATGTTGGAAAACGTTCCGACTGGAACAAAGCACTTACACGAGAGAGTCCTTCCACAGAGACTCATTTTTTTTTCCCCTGCTGAAAACTTCACCATATCAGCAATTATGTGTGTGTGAGTTATTTTTTTTTAAATAACGGCGCTCTTACAAGGCGTTTATGAGCCCGTGTGGAGCGTTCGTCATACGAGCGGCTGTAAATGAGCCCGAGAAATGAGAGAGTATTAAAAAAATCTAAACCTGTGATTTATATTATTGTCACTGCTGCTGTTATTAAAAAAAGAAAAGAAAAAAAGAAGGAAAAAAAAGGATCGATACTTTCGGACCTGAATCTGAAGATTGAGATTTTTACAGCGGGATTGTATGAAAACAACAGTCATGCAGGATAAGATCAGGAAGTTAAGGGTCGGAATCAGAAAAATCTGTTTTTAATATACGGCGTATCGCTGTCTGTCAGTCACAGTCACGATATTTAATCATATAATCTCGGTGTCATATCAGATCCATAGCTGAGAAAAACAGTCAGCAGATCCGTATAGAAGAGATTTATTCTATTGTCTAAGCGTTTAGTTACAAACCGTGAGATATCGCTGTGTTTATCTGTCGCGTCCCGAACCTCAGCCGGACGCGATGACGTGTCCCTCCACGTGAGCCCGAATCGAATCGCGCGAGGAATTATTATTCCGTGCAAGCCTACTTTCTACCAGTCGCATACTTGGCCCGGAGTGTAAAAAGGAAACTCTGCAGCAGGGAGAGGTCAAAAGGTCACGCACAGTTACAGTGGCTCCATTCAGAGCCCGACGAGAGCGATCCAAAACACGGGAAGGTCACGGCGCTTCCGTTAACACGCACACTGGTCATCTTTATCGAGGCCGGCTTTGATTTTGTAATGGGCATGCGGCCCGTGCATTTAAACCGCTTGGCATTAAAGGACTGCACTGTGTGTGTGAGAGAGAGGGAGAAAGAGAGACGAGTGGAAGAAAAAAAAAATGCAGTGATAGATAGAGACAGAGCGAGACCAAGGAGGAATGTGGAGTGTATTTGGGGTGTTCTGGGCTGTGCAGGAGGCTGTTTATATGCTGCCAGGGCACGAAACTGGGCACAATCAATGTCTTTCAGTTTTTGTTTCACTTACCGGCCTGCACGAGCTTTGATTCACACAGCTATAAACACAAACACACTCGCACAAACACACACAAGCACACAAAACCAGTATGAATTAGTTATTCCACTCTCAAATACGTTCACATGCCTAGGAAGAGGCTCCTGTAGGGCGTTTAAAGAGAGCTATACAGTATGTGTTTTTATCACACGGCAGGAAACGTGACCAAAGGTCAAAAAACAAAGGTCTAATGATTTGAAAAATTGATTAAAAAAAAATTAACATTAATCCGAACCTCTCCTGGCTCGCTTTGCTTTTCAGATCAATTAATTAATTAAAATCCATGATACCTTATTTGTCAGAAGGTCTTGATGCATTTAAAAAAAAATTTTTTTTTATAAAAGCAGTAGTTTATTTTAATGCTTGTCATTTGCACAGGGAATTTAATAGCTTCACATAAACTCATAAAAAATACATTATTTGTTAAGGAATATGGTAACGTTTTTGTGTTGAGATACCTATTTATTATTTATGGAAGCAGTCCATAGTCACAGTGAGTTTTTCCCCGTGTTAAAGTCTTGAAGTCTGAAGACTCGGCACCTGCGGTTTCTGGGCAACATGACATGGTTTGATTTTTCTATTTTATTTTTTGTCTTAGTAATTTCAAGAAATGGTGGCAGAGGTATATGGCCTCGCACATCGAGGGTCGAGGGTTCGGTCCCCGCCTCGGGTCTGTGTGTGGACTTGGCATGTTCTCCTCATGCTTGGTGGGTTTCCTCTGGGAACTCCGGTTTCCGCCCGCAGTCCAAAGACATCCAGATTAGGCTAACTGGAGTTCCCAAAATTGTGTGTGTGTGTCCCTGTGATGAATTGGCACCTTGTTCAGGGCATACCCCGCCTCGTATCCCAGTCTCCTGGGATAGGCTCCAGGCCCCTCGTGACCCTGCACAGGATAAGCGGTATAGAAATTGAATGAATGAATGAATTTTAAGAGAGAAGAAAAGAAATGAATATTTTTATCTTCTATTCGTGAAACAAGAAATTTCCAGACCTCCATAATGTTAAATATAATTATGAGGGGTGTTCAAATCAAACCAGAGACTGGGATATCTCAGGAGACTGGGATACGCTGGAACTATGATCGAAACATGTGGAAATGGCTTGGAGCGAGGTCAGGACTTGTATGGTGTACGATGCAGATGAGTTCTACAATGTGCAAGTGGTGCTTAGGGCAGGAAAAGGTTGTGCATTGTCAGGCCTCCGACTGGTGCAGTGGTAAAGTGCCGCCCTATCATCTGGAGATCGCGAGTATGATTCCAGGGCGATGCTGTAACCTCTCGCAGCCGGAGGTCTAGAGAGAGCTGATTGGCCGAGCTCTCTCAGAGGGGAGGGATGAGAGGTACTTCGTGCTCCCGCATTAATCACGGCTCTACAGCCAATCAGGGGCGTCTGTGAGCTCACACAAGTGGAAGGAGCGGATTGCACTGTCCTCCGAGTGTGTTACTCCACCCCCCTCCGCTGGCGTCACGTGGTTCGGAGGGAACACGTGATAGACTTCGGCCTTCCCGACTGAGTGGTAGTAGTAGCCTTAATGTGGGAGCCCCCTGGTGACGGGGAGGAATCGGACACGACTAAATAAGGGAGAAAATCAGGGAAAAATCAAAAAAAAAAAAAAAAGATTGTGCATTGTCTTTCAAAAACAAATAAAACACCTTTTCATTATTATCAAATTATACTGTTTTTTGCATTCAAGGAAAAAGACTTTAAAGGAGTGCCTGGGAGGCCAGTGTGTTTCAGACATGAATCAGATAGGCAGTTTGATCATGGCTCTAACGCACTGAAAAAACTTTCTACTGTACCTTGATGGTATCCAAGCGCTAGTGAAACACTGGGATGAGTTCGTTAGTGTAGCAGGGGATTATATAGAGAAATAAAGGTGAAAAAATCTTTTACTCTCATAATTGTACCCTGTTATTCTGTGCGATCAAAAGTCCCGGTTTGACTTACAAACAATACAATACAATATTGTATGTCGTGCTTTATTTTATTTTTTAAACTGAAATCTCGCTGTCGTATAAGGGGAATAAAACATTTCATTATATATCATTTTAGAGGAAATAAACTTAGAAATTTTGACTGAAAAATAGAAGAAAAACCTCATATTCCTTTTATTATTTTCCTTGACGGCACAGCTGGTCAGTTTTAGTCTTAATCGACGGAGTTTTCTGACTAGTTGATGGATTTTAAATGCTGTTTTCTCATCTAGACTTTTCTACCTACAGCATGTCAACATTAGTTTAGCTAAGTATTTAGCATTTGTATTGTGTAATTAAAACCGTCATTCCTAAATTGCAAATCTAAGAGAAATAGCTGATGCAGTGACCTCATTTTGTTATAACCACAAAACAACTGATGAACAATGACAGTCAGAGAGAGTGATTGATCTAGCGGTGTTGTTGTGTGATATCGCACATGTTGCACACGCGCATTGTTGTTAAGCAGTTCTGTCTGTCTACCGTATACATTTACATTTATTTTCCGACCGCTGATGTTTTGCATTGTGGTCTTTCTAAGGAAATGACTCTATATTCTGTACATATGAAGATCTGCACAAGATGAGATTAATGATGTAAATTTCTAAAAGCAAAACCTCACGCTTCATGCAAGCAACATCTCCGACCTCATGAACCACAAAAGGAAACAGATATTTGGTTCTGACTCCCTGCGCTTTGCTTCACTAATTTATCTTTCCTTTTTTTGTTCCTTTTAGAAGTCACAACATAATGAAATAGTCAGGTGTGTGTGTGTGTGTGTGGTTCATTTTTAAGCACCTTCACCTCCCCTTACTGAATACACAGAACGGATGGATGTATTGATGAGCGGCGAGGCTAATATATTATGCATGTATATATACTGTTTATTATATATAGATTTATAGAGAGAGGGAGAGAGGGGGAGAGGGGGTGGATTAGAACTTAAATGATGGAGAGATGGATGCATGGATTATTATAACATACCCTGGCTGGATGAATGGAAAGAATAAATAATGCATGGTTAAAGAGAGTGACTATATGGATGGAAGGATGGATGAATGAAGGCATTATTAGAGCAGGTTAAGAATGAATAGATTAATTTGTTAGATATACGTAGAAAAGAATGAGTGGATGGTAGAATGGGTAGATGAATAGTTATGAATGGATGGATGCAGGGAGGAAGTATGTGGATGGGAAGGTGGATGGATGGATGTATAGTACAAGTAAATGAATGAATTCATGGATGGATGGATGGATGGATGGATGGATGTAGAGGTGGGTGGATAGATTATGTGTGGGTGAAATTTATTTACAAGTTGCTGAAAGGGTGTATAGAATTGGGGTGATTGGATGGATGGATGGATTTACAGATGGAAAGGTGTACAAGTATACGAATACATGGATGAACAGGTGGATGAATGTACAGGTGTTTGGAGTGATGGACAGAAAGATGGATGAATGGATAGACAGATGGGTGAATGGATAGACAGATGGGTGTATATACAGTTGGGTGGATGGATGGATGGACAGATAGGTGGATGTGCAGATGAATGGATATACAGGTGGTTAGAGGACAGACAGACAGATTGGTGTACAGGTAGATGGATGGACCGATATATGGATGTACAGGTGGATGGATGGATTGACAGATAGATGGATGTAATAATGGATGGATGGATCTATAGACGGATGTACAGGTGGATGGATGTGGAGGTGGTTTGATGGATGAATCAATAGAAAACAAATAAAGGAAGGCACAGATAAATCAATGAATGTCAAAGACTGAATATGTATTACCCTGTCTGTCTGCATGTGTGTTTTGTGTGTGTGTATGTGTGTGTGTGTGTGTGTGTGTGTGTGTGTGTGGCTGTGTGTGTACAGCTCTGAATGTGTCCTTGGCGTGTGTCTTTGTGTGTGTGTGTGTAAGGTAGCAGTGTAAGATTGTTCTAACAAATCCTCTATTGTTTGGTTTTGCACTGGCTCCACACACACACACACACACACACACACACACACTGCTGCTGCTGCTATTCCTGACTCCTAATTGCTGTATTTTAAAAAAATACACTATTTCAGTGAAAGGCAATTGCCATTAATTGAGAACAAGCTGATGTTATTTCCTGTAGCTCTGTAGTCTGTGTCCTTATTCTCTCTCTCTCTCTCTCATTCTCTCTCTCCGCCACTTCATTATTTCAGAGATGCGTACATTTTTGTTCCACCTGCCAATAATGGTTTCCTCCCAGCGTCACACACATTTCCCCCCAATTACAGCATGTGACCCCTACACCCAACAACCCCCCCTTACACACAAACACACACACACACACACCCCTCCTCCACCCGTCCGGCCATTCATTACCTCTCCTCCTTGTATTCAATCTGTCTCCAGCACACCTCCTCTATTTCCTCTCTCTGTCTCTCTCCATCCTTCCTTATACTGTAGTTCTGACTCTCTTCTTCCAGCTCTTTCTCTTTCCTCTTCCTCCATCACCCTTCCTTTTACTTTTGGCCGACTTCTCCCTTTTATCAAACCCTCTCTCTCTTCCTTTCACTTTGGCTTTGATCTTTCTTTTTTTTCTCCATCACCCTCTTCTTCTGCTTTAAATCTTTATCCTCGTCCACCTTTTTTCCCTCTATTAGTCTTACTTATGCTTCTTTCGCTTTTGGATTTCTCCCTCCATCTTTTCTTACATTCCTCTTTTGTTTCATTTTTCACGTATTTCCATCATTTCTCTTTTATTATTTCTCTCTCTCTCTCTCCTTCCTCTTCACACCCCACTTTCTTTTCCTCTTTCAGTTCTCCATCTCACCTTTATCTACCGCTATTCCTTCTATCACTTTTTCTAACTCTCTTTCAATCTTCTCTATTCCTTTCCCACCTCTCTTTCGTCTTTCCATCTCTTCTTCCATCTTTCTTTTGTCCTGTTCTTCTAGCTCTTTCATTCCCCCGGTGTCTTCCTCTGTGTGTCATATCCTTCATCCTTCTGTTCTCATAACCTTTATATCTCCTTTCATCACTCGTCATCTCCTCCTCTCCTGTCTCTCTCATTTTCTCTCTCCTTTCTCTTGACTTTCTTTCTTTTCTCTCATTTAGTCATTTCTTGTTGCAATCTGTTTACTCATCTCTACCTCTTCAACTTTACCCATGTCTCACTGCATCTTTTTTCTATAATCTATCTCTCTTTCTCTATCTCTCTCTCTCTCTCCTTCCTCATCCTCCTCTATCTTGTCTGTCTGGAGCATGTGACGGAGGCTCTTTGTGAGCGTGATTAATATTTTATGAGCGTTTTGATGAGGCTCTTCACTGCTGGCCAAACACTCCCACCTGAGCTTGTGCTCCGTCTCCCACCAGGGAGCCGTCCAGTCCACTGCCCCCGTCACTCTCTCTCTCTCTCTCTCTCTCTCTCTCTCTCTCTCTCACGCTCTCTCTCTCTCTCTCTCTCTGGTGCTCTGTCTCTATATACTCACCTATCTCACCTTTAAATATAATCTACTCCATCTTGCTCACTTACTCTCTCTAATTCTCTTTCTCACACACACACACACACACACACACACACACACACAGGCAAGTTAACGTAACTTCATTAGCTTGGATCCGATTCCTCTTTTCCATTAAAAAAGTGGGAATCCATATGTTGCCGTATTTTTAACAACAAAACGAATAAAAAATCTTTTTTTTTTTAAACCTGTTTGTTTCAAAAAATTTGGCATCGTGGCAAATTCACACAGCTGCATCCCATTAGACGGACAAGGTCCAAAGGGAAGAGCGATAATCTATTAAATCCGACACGTTTCGGGTTCAAGGCTGTATCATGTCGGATGTCAAACCCAGGTTTAACGGAGGCAGGTAACGTGCCAAAAACCCATCTGCTTCCTCGAGCTGTGTCATGCGCCAGGAGGTGGTGCAAATGCAAGCTTTACATTCGCACCTGAGATTTAAAAAAATATTAATTATTGTTATCATATTAGACTACTGTGATGTTGATAAATGAGTAATGTTGAGTAATGTTGAGAAACTAATAGGGAAGTTTAGTACTGATAATGGGACATGCATAATGATATTATTATTATTATTATTATTATTATTATTATTATAACCTAAGAATAATTACTCAAAAAGGCCCACAAATACATTTTTGGGTGTGTCGTGTGGGGGTCGTCTCCTAGGTAACCCTGGCAACAACCCTCAGAGGGATAGATGAACAAGATCTGCTGTAGGTTATTGACCTTAACATTGAACGCAGTGCAGGTTTTTTTTTCTCTGTTTATCAAATCCTCATAATCCGGTCGGCTTCATGTAGTAGATTTAATATAGCAACAAAAAAAGCACACACACAGACACACAAAGACAAGGGGACAAAGGTGTGGCTATATGGACAGACACACCATTGTGAAATAAACAGTATCTCTACCTTTCTGTCTTTGCGCTTTTTGTCTTCACATTGTCACTACGTGTCTATTCATATTGCATGAAGGAACCACAATCAAATATTCAGTTATAAAATTCAGCATAAAATGAATATTTAATAAGATAACGTAACCTCGTCCTATGCATCATGTCTAAAAAGGTGCTTTTTATACATAGAACTATCACAATTTTATTTATATTTCTTGCTCACCGTTCTTACTGTCATGCATTTTTATCTTATTTTAAACTTCGATATGTAGCTTATTGCAATAACCACTGCATGATGACAATGTGGTCCAGATGTCAGTCGTTTTTATGGCTTAATATTACTATTCATAATAATTGAATTATTGATTGATTGATTCATGCCTTTTATTTATTATTTATGTTACATAGTTGTCAGGTATCTCTAGTTGTCCAGAATTTAGTATGCATGATAACTCTTTAATTAAATATGTTATTTATTTACTCACTGCAGACTGGAAGAACAGTATTACAAAGATCAGTATTTAGCAACTGATCACGTATGCATTTGACTCATTTGATATATAAACAATAAAACATACTGTATATGCAGTAGGAATCTTCTGTCTTTCAAAGGTGCTTTATTGGCATGACAAAAATTTACATTCGTATTTCCAAAGCTCAAAAATAAGTCGCAAGAAAATAACAGGAGTAAAAAAAGAGAGACAATAAAAACAGAATAGAATAAAAAGAGTAATAATAAATGAAGTAATTCATGTATATAATATAAAACAGACATTTAGTTCTGTCGTCAAAGATAAAGTGACACTTGTGAACATTATTTTTTTTTAAAAAAGAAAAGGTAAGCAAGGTTAATAATAATAATAAAATAATAATAACAATCATAATTCTCTTTCTTTCTCTGTCTCTATCTCTCTCTCTTTACACACACACACACACATATATATACGCACGCACACACACACACATACACACACACTTGACAATAAGCCATAAAAATCCAGAGAATTGTGGCAGTAATGAAAGTCAGGGCCCCCTCCCTAGAGGGCAGTGGGCGTGGCATTCGACTTTAAATACACATGTTTGAGATAAGGACAATTGAATGTGAATTTGCATGCCCCGCCTCTTTTTAAATGTGTCGAAAGCCCCGCCCAGACGCACGAGGCTCGTCTCGCCTCGGCTCGCCTCGCGCTCTTCTGTTCTCGCGCTGACGATTAAACAACGCACGAGCCCGGTTTAACACGCGCGAGCGATGGGATATATGCGCTTTTTAAGAGTTGGGAGTTCTCTCTGAGGCGATCTGGAGTTCTTGAATTAAAAAATAAAAAACAAAACAAAGACAACACTGTCTAATCCTTCACGGGAGAAGGGAATGAAAACTCGGCGGTGCTGAAGAAATAAAGTAAGTAACGAGCGCTATACGGTGTTTAAATCGTCTACACTGTTATTATTACCGTTATTTTAAATCGTTAACGGTTTAACGATATGGGGACGGCTGTGTGGTTTATCTCCTCGTCAAGCCTTATAAAATGCCTGAGAGTGGAGTAAGGAAGTTTAAAAGAATCGCGGTTGAGAGTGAGTTAAGTGTATTTTTTTGCCACTATGTATATTTTCTCAAACCTGAGGTACAACATTTCTTTTACTTCTTTCTTTTTTTTCTTTTTACCCCAGGCTTACTTTAGGTTTGTTATTTTTGCGTGTTTGTTAGTTAGTGAAATCTTTTCCGGGTGCTTTGCCGTCTATTCCTAGTGGTTCAGGTACTAAAATTGTATTTAACACACCTCACTGAAATTTAAGAAAAGAGTCGTTTGTTATTTTCTGTTAATTCCCATTTTAAACCGAGCGCGAGCTCCTTACCATCAGCAGCTGCACTGCTGTGTGCGCGTTTGCGTGCGCGTGTCAGTGTGATTGTATGTGCTCGCGCTTTCCCCCCGTCTCTCTGCGCGCGCTCTCTCTCCTTCGCGTGTGTTTTTATATCCTAATGGGGACCCTCGCAAACATAGCAATGTCAGCCTCACATGTTAATCCTGCTATAAAATGCCTAATCCGTGATAAAGAAAACGCTGTAGTTGTAAGTAATAATAGCAATAATTATAAATAAAATATGTTTTTAGGACAATTAAAATACACAAAAGGCTTCCTTTTGGTTGCTTAGGTTATGATGGAAGTGTTACACAGTGGTAATTAGGTGTCAATAACGGGTCCTTACACGAATAGTAAAATGATCGTCTGTGCATGTGTGTGTGTGTGTGTGTGTGTGTTTTCTCCACTTGAGAAAGTGTGAAAAGGCAGAAGAGCTGTCAACTAATTCAAGAGGCTCTCCATGAGCTAAGATGATCAAACACTTCACCCGGCTAATAAGCAGTTTGTGTTTTAGGAGATTTCTGCCTTTTGTGATTTTTATTTTTTTTTTAGGTAGGATTTAGTTTTTTCAAAATTGGTTTAATCCTAATGTGAGTAGTCTTGTCTGTGAGTACTCCGGTGCTTTGTGTCGTCTCTTTGTCAGGTGTGTTCCCTCTTGGCATTTATAACCCAATGTGCGGTTTCATTTCTTTTATCCTGTTTATTATTTTTTTGTTACTGTAGTAACACGCATTAGATCTGTGAGCATAAGCCGGATATAATCCAGCCTTTTTTTTTTGTTTGATGCTTTAGTAACATCTTTCAGTTTGGTCAGAGTCTAAGCATGCATAAATACTGCATCCCATTACATAATAAAGTATTGTTTTTTTTTTTTTAACTTTGTTAGGCATGTTTTGTGTATCTAGCTCAGATGTACTTATTTACTCGACTTATTCATTCATCAGATGTACTTATTTATTCATTATTAATGTTTTGCTTCAGTTATGAATATGATTATTCTCTCTGAAATCATGATGCGCACGCATCATTTATCACAAAGTTGAATTTTCAAGCATGCATGCAATCGTTTCCCATTTCAGCCTGACGATTTGTTTTGACGATTTATTTCGTAAGAACAAACCAGCCACAAACAAGCACAAGTTGCTAATCAGAGTATTACTGGATATTTAATCATGCATTTGTTTCATTTCCTTCCCCGGGGGGTTGGCTTGGTTATTTCTGCTGGTTATTGTATTAGTCTCTGGGGAGGTGTGGCTGCCCTGTCAGAGTAGCAGTTTGCCACGGTCAGAGCTGCCAGAAGTGGATTCTGAATACACACACACACAAACACGTGCACACACTAATCCCCCCTTACTCTTTTTTCTCTCTCTTTCTCTCTCTCTCTCTCTCTCTCTCTATCTCTCTCTCTCTCATGCACCACGGATACCCGATTGTCTCTCTTACCCCCGCCCACATAGCACACACACACACTCACAGATATTCCCTTCACTCTCGCCCACACAATTATACACAACACACCGGCGAACACATACACACATACACGATACATGCACACTGTCTTGTTATCGCTCCATTGTTTGCCATCTTAAACGCCGCCCCCGTTCTCAGGAGCGCTGGGGTTTTCACCTAGCATTCAGCACGTGTCGTTCCGCTAGTCTGCTTGTCACACAAACCCCAGACCCACAAATAGCCTCCTCTGTCACTCTTTCCTATTGCTAATTTGAGAAAAAAAATCTCTTTTCAAAGAGAAGCCATTCCTCGTAAAAAGCGTGAAAACTCGTAAACGCGTCTGGAAGCGTTCAACCTCGAGCGCCACATCAAACCCATTCCGAACCGCAAGTCTGAAGCATGCAGCAAGAACAAAAAAAAAGCACAGCTGTTTCACTTGTTTTCTGACATTAAAAGCATCCATTACATGGATTAGTGAACAATGCCTACCAGACATCCACAATAACAAACTAATTACGCCTGTTTTGGATGCTTTCTAAAGCCGCTTCCAACAAACACCATCAGCCCTCATTTCAGCCGTAGGACGAGCAGAGAGCCAAATGCATATCGGGAATGTTCTAGAGAGTTTAAAATCACACAGCGCATTACGGTGATTACGGATTTTGGAAGA
This sequence comes from Leiocassis micropogon, assembly GCA_028565275.1. NCBI lineage: Eukaryota > Metazoa > Chordata > Actinopteri > Siluriformes > Bagridae > Leiocassis > Leiocassis micropogon. The sequence continues at coordinate 13,315,314 of JAOVVA010000032.1, read as the reverse complement.
CGTGTGTCTTGTTTGTTTGGCACTGGGCTTTAAAACATTTATAACATAGCTATTACAGGTTGTCCAGCACTTAGAAGGGCGCGTCTCTCTGGGGAACCGGGAGCTGTTTTAGCGCAGAACCCTACACCACAGGGTTTTCATTTCAAAAACACTAAAGCCAGAGAGTTGCAATGTCGACTTTTTCAGTCTGATCGGTCAGAAGGTTTTGACTCATTTTCTATAGCAGCAGCTCTGAAAGTGATTTCAGTTGTAATTCAAGCAATGGGTTTATAGTAATGCGCTCAGTGTTTCTATAGTAACAGCTTACACATGAACTTGTATGGTGGACGATTTATCTACCCTGTAACTGATAATAAACTAAAACATTTTGTTATCCGTCATTTGTTATTCGTACCAACGGAAACTGTATAATCGTCCATACAAAATCATTCAGTAAATCTGTAACGATCAGAAGTTTTCTGCCAGAGAAAAGGCTTCTAGACTTCACGCTTTGTGGTTTCTCAATAACACTGACAAGCAAATTTAAAGGGGAACTATTATGCAAATTTAATTATGCAAATGTGTGTGTGTGTGTAAAAAAATGTGAAAAAAAACAATCCCTGTTTTTTGTCTTTCTGCATTTTTAGTTTTTGTCTTGGGATTAAACAAGGCATTTAGATTTTCCCCCTGTTAGTCACCAAGGCGGTTCCGGAGATAGTTCGGTGCCCTCAGACAGAAAAAAAAAAACGGTTTCATGGCGGCACCAACACTTTGCTTGGCCAGAACAAAGAACCTACGTCAGGGACTGGGGTGGCGCAATTATTATGACCAACTAAAAGTTTGTGACCGCTGTCTTTAAAAAAAAAAAAGGACTCAATATGCGATGGGCAGCTCAAATGCTTTCTAATAACGTTTGCAGGACTGCTTGCAAAGCCCGGTTGAAGTTCGGCGTTGTTGTGTTTGCTGCTTGCATTGTTATACAAAGCCAGTTCTTAGGAAGTCCGAACTAGCACCTGATTCCCTTTGGTGGAAAAGGGGTAAGAGTGGCTTGGCAGGTTATTTACACAGACATTGGAGCAATTTCCCTCTGGGATTAATAAAGTTCTTTGACTCTTGAATCTTGAATCTTGAATTAAAATGGCACATTTGGAAGAGGAGGAGGAGGAGTGTAACAGAGGGCGCTTTAGGTATGAAAAATGCATATCCTAAGGGGTATTTCATCTGGAGCTTTCACTCACACCGTTTGGGCAAGCTCTGAGACCTGTGTTAACTTGTTAAAGAAATAGTAAAAATATGGGACCTTTAAAAGAGAGGGGAAAGGACAGACTGGGGAGGGAACGACTGCTTACCACCTGCTAAATGATACCAGGAAGTTGATTTCCGCAAACAGCTAAACAATTTACCTGGAAGATGCTGTTCCGAAACATTTAGTGGAACTATAAACAGTAAAAAAGCATGAGCAATGTGCTATTTATTAGTATGTTGATGAAAAATAGTAATTGTTAGTAAATCGCTGTGTTGTCAGAGGAAAGAAAATACTTGCTGGTATCGAAAAACAATCCACGTGAGGTTGGAAGCAACGTACCAGCTTGCTGTAACTGCTTTGCATCATTCTTATTTTTCTGAGTAATACTTAAATGATCTATGCCCCCCTGACCCCAACCCCCCACCCCAACCCACACCTCGACACACCCCGACACCCAAACACCAGTCTGTATCATTTGTCTCCCATAATCTCTCTGGTTTCCCCCAAAGTAGTCATTAGACTTTTTTTCTTTGGACTTTTAACAATAAATTGTATCTGACAACCTATAACACACACACGCTCACACCTCAGATGCATTCGAAGCAGTTACAGAAAACATGCAGTGAATCGGATCAGACAGCGCATCAAATCCAATCCAATATTTTAGATCAGTGTTGATATCCAGAAGACTAGCGCATGTAGATAACTCTGTGTTTTTCCAGCGTAAGCAGGAGCTAATAAACTCCTCTGCTAGTTTTGTACTAGAGCGCTCTGTTTATCAGGCTCCATCAAATAATTAACGTTGTAGCACGATGCACAGATGCTTGACAAGGAGGTGATGAAAGCTGATGTGCCGCATGCGTGCGTGTATGTGTGTGCGTGTGTATGTGTGTGTGTGTGTGTGTGTGTGTGTGTGTGTGTGTGAAAGTGAGAGGAAGTGTGTTGGTGTGAAAATGAGAGCCGAGGTGATATCTAATAATCATAATCATATGGAAGGATGTCTCCAGATCTTCAGATCTTGTTTTTTTTTTTTCTTCTTTCAAGTGTAACAGCTCACATTCGGGGCCTGACATTCATCGCCTAATCAAGATTAAGTGCGCTGCCTTATTGCCGGTAAATGCAAAGTCTTTCTTTCTTTTTTTTTTTTCACCCGCCAGCGCAACTACAATCTTTCTTTTTTTTCTTATCGCAGGGAGTTATTAGAACGCCATCCCAGCTCCCCGAGTGCCCATTAAGGGTCATTAGCATCAAAACGAGATGTCATCATCATATTTGTTTATTCTGAGAGGTGATAATTAGCCCGAGCGTGCTGCGATTGGTCGACAGCCTCGAACTGCAGTGATTTTTTTCTTCTTCTTCTTCTTCTTCTTCCGTTTGAAATTCCTGCAGGAGCAGAAGCGCCCTCTGCTAAACCGCGTTCACGTCACACACACACACTCACACATACACACACAAGTCTCAAACCAGGGGCCTGGTGATATCAAATGTTGCGAGAAATATTCGCGCAGGAAGGATGAGGATAAAATGAACAAAGGAGCGATTGCGGCAGTCAGGAAAAGATAACGTCAGGAGTTCGGAGTTGGGAGACGGTGGGGAGTAAATAAGGGGGAAACAGAGACAGAGAGACTTCCTCCTGTGATACATTAGGAAAACTGCACGTACTGTACCGTTTCATGCTGATAAAATATTTATGAGGTTACATTGCACGTCTCGCTATTTTTCCTTTCTCCACATTTATTCCTTCTTCTCTTCTTTAACCGTCCAGGGGGATGTTTTTTTCCCCCCCCTTTCCTCTGTCCTTTTTCAGTTTGATACTAGTTCTATACTTTGCAGAGTATCGGTTGTACCCGCTCTCTTTCACCCACTCCGTGTTGAGTATGGTAATGAGCTTCCCTCTATCACATGGAGGTGGTGATTAAACCCCAAGCACACCCTCACATACACTCTCCCTCACATACACACATACACGCTTGGTATGCTGACACTCATGTTTGGCATCAAAGAGACTTGTAAATCCCAGTCTAGAACACCCCCCCCCCCCCCCCCCCAACACACACACACACACACACACACACATATACACCCTCTCCTCTCTTTTGCTCTCTTTCTCTCGCTCTCTCTCTCTCTCTCTTTCTCGCTTTCTCTATAATCATCACTGGCTGTCTCTGGAATGAATTCATTGCCTGGAGACGTTCCTCCCGCTGCTGTTGCAGTAGCTGCAACAGTATATGTGTGTGTGTGTGTGTGTGTGTGTTGTAACTAAAATTCTTTGTCTTCCTCCCCAGCAGTTTTTCATGTTTTATTACCTGGTTAAAAATTCCCTGATGCGTCACGCACGCTCGTGCGCGGTACACACTCCTACACCAGCACAGCATGCCCTCTTACCCCAAGAGCATTATCCAAAAACATCCTCAGGACTAACGTGAGATTTGTAGGTGTTTAGTACACCTCGATGCTTCCACAGCTTCCACAATTAAAAATTTTGTTGATTTTATAAATTGAATTTATGATAATTTAGAAGAAAAAAAAAAGAGTCCCGTTTGAATTCAAGCGGAACGCAAGTTAGCATGTCCGCTTTGGTATTCGTGCAACGATCGGTATTTGACAGCTGACAGTAGGCGCTCTTATTGACTTACTATTCCAGCCACATGGGTGCGGTTCAAATGGCTCTTCAAATTCAACACGGTGCCCTCAAAAGCACTCGGTCTTTACACACACACACACACACACACACACACACACACACACACACAGGCAGAGACACCGTTTTTTCTTTTTTTTTATTTCCAGGCTTTGTGTGTGGTGTCCTTCAGCTTTTTGTTTGTGTCTGTACGGCTGAGTCTGGTTGTTGTTAAAGGTGTCTGTATGGAGGTTTTTTTTTTCCCTTTCATAATAAAAAAAAAACATGAACAGTCGCAGACAGGATCCAATAAAACATATAGTACATTTTCCACCAAGATTAAAGTCTGCTTAAGCAAAGTCATTAAAAAGTTCAGATTAGAAACGATTCTAATGTTCAATTTAATCAGCTTTCCAGTTACCTAGCTGCATAGAAAATAGTCACGATATATATTAACCTCTTAACCTCTTTAAGGTTATAGCTTATTATTCATTTACTCATCATATAGTACCGTCTTTAGTTACTGCTGTACAGTCCCTGGCGCTTAATTAATAGAACCGGTAGGAATGGAGTAGGAATGAGATATTGTTTAATATCATTTTATCTGTGAGTTTATAAGAATAAAAAACAATATGTACTAAGAATGTAGTGTCTGTTTGCGTTGTGTTGAGAGAAATTGTATACCGACTCAAACACAGCTGTAATTTTATTCTTTGTCAGTCTGCTGTTGCACGCTGTAGGACGCGGCAACGAATAGCGTTAATCCTGCGAATTGCATTCATCGTTGTCAGTGTCAGTCCTGAGCAGCTGGAACCATTGGTACTGAACCGTTGGCCAGTGCCGTCGAGTTTTCTGCTGCCAAAAATACTAGCGTCTCTGTGCAGCTGAGAAAGGCTCTGCATGTGTGGGTTGGTGTGCGTCTGTGTTTCCGTTTATCATTGTATGGTGCAGCACACACTCACACACACACAGACCATTATAATTGCCCGGATGTCTGTTTCTGAGGGAAATGGGTGGAATTTTGACAGCAGAATTCTGTACAACCAGCTAAGCAGCACACCAAAAGACGAGCTCCTCACCGCAACACACCACTGACCAAAAGAGAGAAAGAAAAATGAGCGAGGCTAGAGAACGAGTAGGCGTAACTACAGTCAAAGGTCAGATTTGGAATCCGAGCCTGTTAAAGGCTTTAAAAAATTCTTTAGTTGCATTCAGCCGCGCTGCCTCCATTAACCGCGCGCCGTGTCAGAGAAAAGCATCCAGTCATTCAGCCGACTCAAACAAGCTCCACCGAGTCTGTTATCGCAATGCCGCTGAGCAAAAAAATAAAAAAATAATCAACCCCCGTTTACTTTGCTCCCATCAAACAACACGGCTCATTCCAAAGTGTACGGAAGAGCTCGTCTCCCCATACACCCCCCTCCCCACATGCCCCCTTTTTTTTTTTTTCTTCAGTTCACCGCACAAAGAAGTTCTGTCACTCAGCCGTGCATGTGTGTGTGTGTGTGCGTGTGTTTTCCTCGCTTTCTTTCTCGTATGCCCCGGGAACGCTTATTATCATTTAAGAAGAGAGAACGAGACAGTGTTGAGGAGAGAGAGAGAGAGAGACAGAAAGAGCGAGACAGCGATATTGTTGAACGCTGATCGTGCAGAAAACGTTCGTTTCAAATTTAAGCCATGAAATTGGATGTTTTGACAGCGAGCGAGACCCCCTGCACTCTATTTTATCAGCCTTTTGTTCGCTACTCCTTCCTTCCCGGGTTAGAAAGGCACACGCACACGCACACTCACACTTGCGGGCAGTAAGGATCCTGGAGACGTCCTCTGGTTTTGTCATCTGTTTTGTCTCCTGGTTGTGATCCAATGGAGGATGTTGCAGGCGACACACCTTTTTTTTCCCCCACTCTGTAACTGCTCGTAATTTATTTGCCAGGGTGGGGTCTTTATGATGGTCTAGGTTTTTGCGTGTGTGTGTTTTACGTCTCGAGACTAAAGCATGGTTTCTAAGTAACATTAAAAGTCTAATCACGGTTTTATTTAGTTTTGGTTATTTCTCAAAAGTAGTCCGTTAATCACATGATGAATTTCCTTTTTCTCTCAGAGCAAGCGTGATCAACCTAACTGTTTAAAATAGATTACACACATCAATACAGTCCTAACATCATCAGATGCACAGGAAACCTTCTACGATCTTCTATTCAGATAAAGATAGCTTCAAATCTTTTAAAAAGTTTTCAATGAGGAGGGTCGTTACCAATTAGAGCATAGCTTTTTTTTTCTTCCCCAGCCTTTTGATCACGTTCATTAATGCAGGCCAATGTGAGCGTCTGCCACCGGGAGGCTGAGGCGTGGTGTGGAAGACGATGTTCCGCCTTCACTCCTTATAAACAAGGTGTCTCTACAATCTCGCAAAGCCCAGGCCTAATTGAAAAGAAGTGGCTAATCTGGCTAGCGTGTCAAACAGGCCTTTCTCTGAGCCGAGGCTTTGAAGAGGGGAGACGAGGAGGTAAAACGCTGTGCATACTGATCGACCCCACTAACTCCACTCTCTCATCTTTCATACAGCAGAAGCAGCAGAAGCAGAAGCAGCAGCAGCAGCAGCAGGCCCCCAAGACTTCTGCTGCTGCCAAATGAATTAAAGATGACTTTTCTCCCCTCCCATGCTTCTTTCACTCTCCTTCTTTTTCTTCTCTCGCTTCGTTGTCCTTTGATACCAGCTTTTTTTTTTTTTTTCTCGTCTGGAATGAAATTATGTTCTGCGTTTTAACAGAAATTAGTCAAAGTTGTGATCCCGAGCAGGAAAATTTCTCTTCTTTTGAGATTTGTCGCACTTCAGCACTTCAGGTGCCATTACTTTCACCCGAGAATCCAGTCAAAGCGGCAGCTATCTACACGGGTCATGTGTAATTTAGTACCTGACTTAAAGTATCTTCATTTATTAGTTCCTTTATCCCTCACACGTTTGCTTCATGAATCCGAACATGTCTAACCTGAAGTAGCTTACGATTAACACCTGCTCTTTTTGAGCGAGCGCAGCAGTTTACTTTTGCATTTCTTCGTCTGAAAGAAGGCAGTTTGATTGAGGCTAGCTGAGAGAGAGATGCCAGGTCAGAGCTGGGTGTCTGTCTGAAGGTGACAGCACTTTGAAGAACAGAAGAATGCGGTTGAAGCAGCATTGCTTTGAGTTGTACACTAAGGCTAAACATACTCCCTCTCTCATGTGTTTGTGTTAACCTAACAATTGTTTTTTCTCCCCCATTTCTCTCTCTCTCTCTCTCTCTCTCTCTCTCTATTATTCAATGTCTTCCTCCACCACTATCTTGCCATCATCCTTCCATGTGTTTCCTTTCTCTTATACTGTACCAAACTTTCCAACCTCATCATTTTCCCCTCACCCATGTTTGCTTCCTTTCTTTCATGCACTGTGTTTTTTTCTGCCATGTTCTTCCTTTGGTCTGTTTCTATTGTGCACTTTCTGAATTCATGAAATGCCTTCGTCTGCCCTCTTTTTTTTCCTTCCTGCCATCCCTGCTACCCTTCCTCTTAAAAAAAAAAACACGTTTCATTCCTCCTTTTCTTTTCCTTCCATTTCTTATTTGTTTTTTTCTCTCTTTGCCATTTTCTTTCTCCGTCTGTCTCTTTTAACAGGTAAGGGGGTGCCATGCCGGCTGCAGCTCCCCTGCTACTCCTCCATGCCATCTGCTGGTGGCCCTTGGTGCTGTTCCTGCTGTTGCCCCCCCTGCCCCTTTTTGCCCTTACCAACCCGCCGACCTTCATCTCTCTCCACGACTCGCACTTTAACCACCTCCTACTGGACTCCAGCTCGGGCTACGTCTACATAGGTGCGGTCAACGCGCTCTACCACCTCTCCCCAGACCTCCAGCTCGTCTCATGGGGCAAAACAGGACCCACGCTGGACAGCCCCAACTGTTTACCCCCGATCGAACTTGAAAATTGCAAAGAGGCACGGAAAACTGACAACACCAACCAGCTGCTGCTGCTGGAGAAACAGGAAGGGTACCAAGCACAGAGCCTGATCGTGTGTGGCACCGTGCTGCAAGGCATCTGCGAGAAGCGCAGCCTGGCCAACGTCTCCCAGGTCCTGTACCACACAGCCAACCCAGTGGACACGCAGTATGTAGCTGCCAATGACCCTCGCGTCTCCACCGTGGCCGTGCTCACCGAGCACAAAGGCATACGCCTCATGCTTGTGGGACGAGGCTACACCAGCAAAGGGCCTGGTGGAATTCCACCAATAACAACGCGCCGCCTCGAGCGCTACCAGTCTTCTCCTGCGTTTTCACACGAGGACTTGGGGAAGCTTGTAGTGGGCAGTTACTCGCAGTACAACACCCAGTTTGTGAAGGCGCTTCATCACGGCACGTATATTTATTTCCTGTTCTCACGCCGTGATACATTAAAAACACGTGATTATCAGACTTACATATCGCGCCTCTGCGCCGGAGACCCCAGCTTTTACTCGTATGTGGAGGTACCACTAAGCTGCACGGGAGGTTACAACCTGGCACAGGCAGCCGCGATGGGAACTCACCTTGGACAAGCCACCATCTTTGTCGCAATGGCGGCAGGGCAGGTGTCGACACCTACCCCCACGGGTCGCTCGGCCCTGTGCTTGTTCAGCATGGAGGAGCTGGATCGGGCGCTGGAGCGGGCACAGCTTCAGTGCTATACGCAGGAAGGGAAAGGAGACAAAGAGCAGGAGGCCTACATCGCATATGAAGTCTCCTCCAAGTGCCTCAAACTTGGTCCGGTGAGTCATCATTAAATATTTTCTGTGTTGCTTACAAGTTGTGCTGAAAGTCATAACTATAATAATGTTTAGATAATGCAAAAAATACAGAGTTCATTATTGCACTGCCTCACAAACATCGTTTCATCTGGTGAAAGGTTAGAACGCTAAAAAGTTCTGGTTTGGAGTTTGTTAAGAAACAGAGGGAAATAGCGTAGGGGGGGATTAAAAGGTCACAAAGGAAAGCAGTTCAAGTTTTTACTGTAGTACAGGAAGGATTAAGTTTAGCTCTATACAGTACATCATTGTTTACTGTTAAAGAAATACACTTGAGTGCATTAGTTTGCACGCCCTTAGGACAAAATTGAGAAAAAAGACAAAGAAATTAATTTCAACCAACAAGAAGTTTAGTGTACGTTAAATTTCATGGATGTTTACCTCATGTAGGTCAAATAGTATAGAGTATGTAAAGGTCAGTTTTAAAGTTTTTTCACCTCCTTTCCTTAATGTGATAACGCGAAGAGGGTTATAGCAAAATGCTGATGGATTTCCTTCAGTTCTTTTTGGATTGTTGTTCTGTCAGCTCATTTTTTTATGTCTTGGAATACTTTTATTTGTAGATAATTTTCAAGGTTTATGCATTGATTAAAATGTTTTGATTTAGCAGTATTAATGCTAGTGCTGATGGTTTTGTTTGTTTATACTACCAGTCAAAAGTTTGAACGCCCCTTTTAATTCCATGGTCTTTTTTTGTAAAACAATGCTGAAGGCATCAAAAATATGCAGTAATCTTCAAAGTGATGTAAATTGGTGATTTCTGAGGCTGCTAACTCAGTGGTAAAGTTTGGTCTTTCCTTCCTGGGAAGCTCTTCATGAGAGCCAGTTTCATCATGGTGCTTGATGGGTTTTGCAAATGCACTTGACACAATACTGTTCATGCATTTCATTTTACATAACTGTTCCAGAACAGCTGACCTTTGTGTCTTAATATCAACTGAATGTTGTTGTTGTTACTTAATTACCTAATGCCATATGTGTTATCTTGTACTGCACATTGGAAAAAATCCAGTATTGTTATAGAATGTAGAAAATAAATCCAAACCCTTTAAATCTTACTGTATCTACATTATACAAAAATGTTATTACAACAGTTTACCCTTGCATAGTCAACATTCTTACTGCAAACTGCATGTTGTAAATTTTGTAGCTAGTTACATCAAGCAAACCTAATTTCTGAGGCTAATGAACCATTTTTTTTTTTTTTTTATCAGAGCATGAATCAAATCCACATACAATAACATTGCAGCGCACAATAGCACACAATTTTAAAAGTTGTTAGAGCTACTGTATATCCCGTGAAGGTCAAATTTTTTTTTTTAAACGTAGACAGAATAATTAATGTAGTAAATAAGCACGATTGTCCTGTATGAGCAGAATAACAGAAAGAAATGATTAGGCTGATCCGGTTAGACAGTTTTTCTTCCCATTTATATGATAATTTCTCATTGATACAAGTCGTGATGTTATGAAATGTGTAGTGTAGTAATTTGCAAACAGTGCAGCGTTATTCAGTTCCTCAGCCAAGGTTTTTGACGTGCGCAGAAAATGTGGAATTTCATCAAGTGCGATAATTGCGCTGCTTCGTTGCAGGATTAAGAGTAAATTTGCATAGTTAAGAGTATTATATTCATTTTAAAGGAATTTACTGTCTTTACTTGCTCCATGCATGGGTAGCGCCAGGCAGTTTAACCGTCAGCACCACAAAGCCACCGCTGAGCAAGACATTTATGCTTCAGCTGCCCGATTAGCGACTCTAAATTGCATTTACTGTAGGTGTGACCGAGTGTGTGAATGTGTGCGCTTATAGACTGGTGTCCCATTTAGGGTGTATTCCCGCCTCACGCCCAGCGATGCTGGCATGGGCTCCTGATACACTGCAACCCTGCCCATGATAAACCAGTTAATTAAGATTAATGAATGAATTAGGCTAATTGCTTAACTGTTCAACATGCAAGCTTTGGTTGTGTTTTATTAAGAATAGATGTATAGTAACAATAAACGCTTCTTAGAAAATGACTAGAAATGCACAGAAATGGTACCAGGACATTTTTTTTATGACTTTTATGGGAAAAAAAACAAAACAATAAGAGATGTCCCCAAAAATCTTTGCCCAGTTTTCTCTTTAAATATTTAATATAAAAGTGTATAAAAATCCAAATCACTATTTAAGTCATTTAAAGTGTAGTGCGAAAAAAAAGTGGTTAAGGAGACGTTCGCATTGTGTATTGCTTTCAGTTTGCGTGGGTTACCTCATGATTGCGTTAGAAAAATGGCCTCAGGCTGGCAATTTGTCAAAGTCGCATTTCGGGGTTGGTTTACTGTGCATTAGCATATTATGCTGTAAAGGGTGATGCTGGAGCTAATCCATACACTTCAATGAAAAACTGTTCTGTATTTTAGCTCACTTATGGCTCACGTTAGCCATTCTGTAAACCTGTACGCTCTATTCAAAAGAAAAACTGCATCCTCTCATACGACAGTACTGTCACTTTTCCTGCCACTCCGCCTTCAGTTTTACAGTCAGGTCTCTAGGAGCGTTTTTCGCCCATTAGCAGGGTCAGAGTGTGACAGCGAGGTGAGGACGGTGTTACAGAGTGGAACGTATGCAGAAGACTCATCAGGGTTGCCTGGGTTCACATCACATCCGTGTAGAGCAGAGAGAGAGAGCGAGAGAGGGGAGGCAGCTGCCTCAGCACTGACATAGATTAAGCTCAAGCTGCCAGAGACAGCACTAATCCACACAGCACTGAGGGACTGTGTGTGTGTGTGTGTATGAAAGAGAGAGAGACTGGAACCACTGGAACAAATTCACTGCCTGGCCAATTCTATACTCTGAGACCAGATATTGATGGCATCTCAGTGATTTGCTCAGATGCAAATGCTAGTCGTCGTGCTGTAGTGGTGCTGTCTTAACATCACCTCTCTCTCTCTTTTTATCTGTCTCCCTCTCCCTCTCTGTGTTTTAAAGTCAAAATACAGGTACTCCTCAACTTACAAACATTCGAGTTACGAACACTTGACCATCACTCACGTTCGTGCTGTTCAAACATCCCATTTTCATTAGCTTTTATAGCAAGCTCCACTCTTCTACAAAGGCATTTCACTAGAACTTGGTGCATGGTTGTAGGGATTTGTGTTTTCAGGAGGCTCCTGTCCTTGTTAATTCCAAAAGTGTTCAGTGGCTTTGTGTTCAATCAGGGCTGTGTGTGGGATACTTGAGCTCTTCCATTGCAACCTGAACACACCATGTCTTCAAGAAGCTTGTTTTGTGACTCTTCAATTTTTTTGAGCCTCTTAAGCAATGTTTACTTTACAAGTAAACATTTCTGATTTCTGATTCTGATTTTTGGTCAGATTGGATTCACAGGTTATAATGGTTCACATCTAATCTCTGAAACAGCACGTATGTGCACTTTAATACATTGAGTTTGTGTGACCACTCATTCATTTTAAACAAATGAGGCAATTGTAGCAAAAAATAAGTTAGTCTGTGGTCCAGAAGATGGAAGAAGGCCAGACACCTACCTTTAGCTGTTTTATCAGCTATTGCTCGTGCTGCTATAAAATCTCCACACTGCTGGTGCTGACTGTCGTCAGTGAGCACCCTATACACGGCCAGAGGCAAAAAAGTCACATGAACACCAGTCTTTCCGTTCTCATGCAACTTGCGTGACCACGTATAGGACATATATCCAATCTAGGACCACATAGTCGAGTAACTCGGATCAGGATCTGGAAAACATCAGATTTATACATTCCGACAGCTCCAAAAATCAGATCTGTGTCACGTTACGATGAAAAAAATTGTAATTGAGTCACTTCAGGCTGGTAA
>JAOVVA010000032.1:13253586-13269407 GCA_028565275.1 Leiocassis micropogon | reverse complement strand
ATATATAAACGAATTTTTATAGTACAAACAAATGGTGTTTTAAAATTATTACTAATTATTCATATTAGTAAATGGATGCCTAAATATCCAGCAAGATAAAAATTCCTGTGGTGTGATAACATATGAACTGATAAAATAATGAAAACTCTATTAGAATAGCCTCCTATTCTAAAGCTACTAAATCGAAATTGCAGCAGATTGAGTTAGCTTGTCAAATATTAAATGAATGCCTTATCAATCAAAATACTATTACATCCTAGGGAAGGTTTACAACAGTAGTGTTTATGGTATACCCAATGCCTATTTTTGGCCATTTTAAGGGGCCAGATTTATTTATTTATTTGATTGATTGATTGACAAAATTTCGCAAGACCATGCAGCTCAAATATACTCATGCTTGTTTTATTTTACATTGTTGACCCACATCGAAGTCGTTAGCATGTTGTTGTGGCGTTCCCAAAATTGCCAGTAGTATGTGTGTGTGTGTACTGTATATGTGTGTGTGCACCCTGCAATGGATTGGCACTCTGTCCAGGGTGTACCCCGCCTAGTGCCCAAAGTCTCCAAAGTCTACCAGTGATCATAGTAATGTGTGGATGATGTGGATCTGCTGCAGTATGACAAGTCTTATTATTACAATATGCATATAAACTATATTATAAATAACATTTATAAAAAATGTTAATTATAAAATCATCCTACTTACACCAAAGGCCTCTCAGGTATTCTTATGTACATTCATTGTTTATATGCATAAATGAATATATATATATATATATATATATATATATATATATATATTAAGATTCCTGTGCACCTTTTTATTTCTGTCTAGTAAATTCAAGTCAAACACAGTATAAAAGTTTCGACATTTCATCAACATAAAATGTGCTACTGCGTTGTGTCTTCAGACTCTGACGGTGCTGGTTAAGAGCGGAGTAGAAGTCCAACCCTGTCCTGTTAAGGTTCTGGACATCGACACCATCACCCAGGTGAAAGACAAGATCTTAGACCAGATCTACAAAGGAGCTCCGTTTTCTCAGCGTCCCTCAGCCGATTCTCTGGACCTTGGTACAGCAAACGTCGTACAGCAAATCGTTTATGTTTATGAAATCATCTAATGTCATTTGTCGCACTGTTTTTTTTTTTTTTTTTTTTTGTTTAAGCTTCATTTGTGTTTCATGTTAACAGAGTGGCGATCAGGGCAAGCAGGTCACCTGACTTTGTCTGATGACGACGTCACAGGCATAGTGCAAGGTCACTGGAAAAGGATCAACACTTTGCAGCACTACAAGGTGTGTCACATCTCATATCAACTCTTGATGTTCATTTGAAAGTGTGTAATTATGAGTTGTAGAGTGATTATTCAAGTACCATGTTATTTTGTAGAAATGCATTAAATAAAAAAATTAAAAAAATCTTTGAAGTATTGTATTTTCTCATTTGTGTGAATCTTTTCAAGAGATCAGACATGCAAGGGGAATTCAATTAGGTACAGATCAATAATGCAGTCTAGCATCTCATTGGATTTTACACCAGGCTTACATCGTAAGGAGATGGCATCGAGTCAGCTCGGAAATTTGCCAGCTTCTGTTTTCCTTCACTATTAATTATACTTTGAAAGCCCAAATCCCAGCCCGTGGGAAATTTCAGCAGGGCTACAGGGAGTGTAATTCATGTATTCTGTTGTCTGATCGTATCTGTTGCCCTTGTTTAATCTCTCTCTCTCTCATATCCTCAGGTGCCAGACGGAGCCACAGTGGCTCTCATCCCTCGTTCAATTGCCGGTGTCACAGGCATTAATCAGATCTTCCAAACTGGAGAAAGTAAGCTTCTTGGTAAATAATAAAAAAATTAAAAAAAAGTTGATGGCTGCTCTATTTCAGTCCTGCATGACTGCAAAGGGGCTAAATTCTAAACATGTCGGTTGCAAGGTTAGATTAGCTCAGAGTTAGAAAGATCAATTCTCTCCCAAGTCTTCCGGGTCGGTAATAAGACATTTTTCTCCATAGTAAAGAATAACTGGCAGCTTGTCGTTGCACTTTGTAGTATTCTTCAGAAAGGCTTTAGCAAGAAACACATTAAACAAGTTTATATATAAAAAAAAAATTCTGTGAAGTGATTAGTGATTCTAGTGGTAATTTGCTGATAATGACTAGCTTTAACTCTTTGCTACTAAAAAAAAAAAAAGAGTAATACTCCTATTAATGAGAAATCCAGTGTTGAAGTAGTGAAGATAGAGTTTGAGTATCAAACGCAATGGAACGGCATTGTGGGTAACGTCGAAGACAATTAAACAAAAAAAAAAATAGACCAGGATTGATGAAAGAAGTTTAAAGTACAAATCAACTTGGAACTTCATCACAAAATTCCTGGGTGCTGTTGAAGGCTTAATAAAATATCAATAAAAAATAATAAAATTAATAAAAAATGAGCAGCCATCACAGTTCAAGTAGAAGTGTTATGAGAGAATATTCACCCTTCACCTACATGATCTTTTCTGGCGTAAAGCTGTTAACTCATCCGGTCATGTTTTTTTCCCGGTGTGTTTCTAGAGACACCCATGCTAGAGGGGGAGGAAGACGAGGGTCTCCGTCTGTGGCACCTCGTGAAGTCGAGTGAGGATCCCGAAATCCCCAAACACAGGAAAAGCAGCATGAGAGAGCGAGAGCGCGCCAAAGCCATCCCCGAGATCTATCTCACAAGGCTGCTTTCAATGAAGGTAGCTCACTGTTTGGAATGTTAATGAAAGTGTCATCGACTCACAGCGGTCACGCGTCATACGCCGCAACGCAAAACAGTTCACAGCGTGCAGTGTGGGAATGAGCATCCCATAAAGCTTGCTTTTAGGGCAGCGATTAAACACCAGGTCAACTGAGACAAGCCTTGTTTCAGGTTAGAATTATTCCTCAAGCTCTGCTGTGGAGCTTATTATGTTTCAGATGATCATTTTCATCGAGTCATCAAGATCTGAGGAGTATTTTTGTACAGTCGACCCCCGAAGTTTGTTGGGGTTACGTTCCTTAAAAAACAAAAGAAAAGCTAAACAAGTATACTGTACAGTACTGTACTGCTGTGTCTCCCGCAGTGCTAGAATGTAATATACCGATGTTACTCCTGTATGTACTGTAACTCATGCTAGCGCGTTTACTTTGGTGCTGTATTTTGTTTATTTTCACTGGTCATAGCAGTGTATGATCTTTTTATTTATTTATTTATTTATTTACAGATACAAATGATAAAAATGCTTATGTATAATGTATGTATGTAAATGTATAAATTGAATAAAAACGATGTTGCTGCGTAGTGCTCACTAGTACTTGCTCCTGCCGGTTTCCATGGTTTCACTAGTAAAGTCTAGCTAATGTACAAAACCATTTTCACCTTGGTGAACTCGTTTGTTATAGTTTTTTGAATCAGAAAAGACCAGATTAACTCCAGTTTCTTCAACTTTTATTATTAGTATTATTTTTATTGTTGTTGTTATTCCTGGCAACAAGAGTAATTAACGTGTAATTACTTTCCAATCTGTCTACGTATATTAATGCATCGAACCCAGGATTTCTCCAGAATTTTTCTCGTCAAGCATCATTTATTTCACATCCAGCTACGTTCGAAGCGATGAATCACAGCAAACAGTTTCTCCTTTCTGTCTTCAATGCGCACAAGTTTTTTTTGTTGTTGTTCATAATTATAAAATGTTTCACAGTGGGAGAAACCGAGGCATCCCGAGCCCCACTGTCCTCACTCCCACTGCTAGTCACCACTACGCTCCGGTTCTCATTTGCGTCAGGGAGAAGCTGCGTTTAGCTGTCATGCTGCTCATAGCTGGAACCAACCTCCAGAAGAATGAAGATCCATCTATTTTAAATCAGTTCTCTTGTGCATTGCACTGCACTTAATCTTAGATTTTATTCTCAAGTTTACTTTGTACTGCACCATTTTCATTAATTAATTTATTTATACTTTATCCCAGTATTTTATCCGTTTTATTATGTATGGTGTTTTATACTTTAGTTTTATTCTACTGTATATCTTCACCTCTGTTCAGCCTGACAGAGCTACCAATTGTTACAGCTTCTGTCGTTTTAAATCTGCATCTCCCCGGGAAAAAGAAATGACTTCCTAACACTTTGTCACATCGCTAGTTCCGGTATGAACACGGGGTTACATCACTCAGTATTATTGTCAGTGTCACTGTCAGTTTATTCGCTTCTGCACCGAAGTATTGTCTCTTACACCGTCACGTGTCTGTGTGTGTTCAGGGAACTTTGCAGAAGTTTGTGGACGACGTGTTTGTAGCCATCCTGAGCACCAAGCGGCCACCCCCGATCGCCGTCAGGTTTTTCTTCGACTTCCTGGACGACATGGCAGAGAAGCACGGCATCGATGACCCAGAGACCGTGCACATATGGAAAACTAACAGGTACACACTCGAACGTCAGGGAATTCGCAAATATGTGTTTGATTTTTGTAGCCTACAGTAAGGAGATGCATTTATTTTTCGTCACAACTCAGTGTTTGCCACAGATCTGAAACAAACCTAGATGGGTAGGGGGTAGTGGGGGCATAAGGGGCAGGTACTAATATATATTGGACTTTTAGACAGATGCATTTTAGACAGATACATAACCTGTCTCTGATCATCTCCATCAGCTTGACTGTTAGGGGTTCTGGTATCTATAGTGTGTGTGTGTGTGTATGTGTGTCTCTCTCTCTCTCTTGCTGACTCCGAGATGTGATCATGTCACCTGCAGATAGGAAACAAGGTGTCATATTTTCCCAGAACAGATCAGTAAATGAAATTTTTGACACCACCAGTCAAACATTTGGACATGACTGCTCACAGAAGCGTTTTTTTCTATTTCCTTTTTTTTTTCTATTTACTTTTTTCTATTTACTTTAAAAAAAAGTAAAAAAGAATTAAATCAAGATTATGAAATAATGCATACAGAATTATGCATTGACATTAAACAAATCAAAACAAATTAAAACTAAATTTTGTTAATTTTGAATCCTCAAAAGAGGTTTTGCACACACTATGGGATTAGGGTTTATGGTCTGCTTTTTTTAAAAAATACATTGAATAAGATGTTTTACATTAGTTGTTGTACGTTTGTATTAAAATCATTTACCCTTTATTAGAATATCTTTATGACCAGTAAAAATACAATACCAGTCAAAAGTTTTGATACACCTACTAATTTAGTTATTTATTTATTTATTTTTGTTTAGTGATTTATTTTCTTCATTCTAGAAAAATACTCGAGATTTCAAAAACTATAACAGATATGGGATTATGTACTTGACTAACAATAACAACAACAGTCAGTGGTTTTTTTTAAGACACTGAGGTCCGCCTTTCTGGACCAGTTCTCACAGGAACAGTATTGTGTCGAGCGCATTTGCAAAACCCATCAAGCACCATGATGAAACTGGCTCTCATGAAGACCTTCCCAGGAAAGCAAGACCAAAAGTTACGTCTCTGTATCAACTGCGCATGAGAGATTATTGTACATTTTGGACGCCTTCAGTTTTACAGTGTAGAAAGAAATAAAAATCAGGAAATATCAAACTTTTGACTGGAAGTGTATGTGTGGTAAGCGCTGCAGTATTTATTTCTGTTAATCAATCATTCATGTAAAAGAAAAACGAATGTAAAAAATTCTCTCTCCTTCCTCCAGCTTACCGCTGCGCTTTTGGGTGAACATCCTGAAGAACCCTCAGTTTGTGTTCGACGTGCAAGTAACAGACAGCATAGACGCCGTCCTGTCCGTCATCGCTCAAACTTTTATCGATTCCTGCACCACCTCCGAGCACAAAGTGGGACGGGTCAGTGAGCTAATTAACCGTCGAGTGCCGGGTCAATGTTAATTTAACCATGTGACCTCCTTCACACACTCATAATGACAGCAGGATGACGGCGCATGTCAAACACTGCACGCCTTCCGTACTGCCGTGTTACCACTGAACGATGATGGTAAAGTGTACTCTGTCTCGTTGTTGTTTAGGATTCCCCTGTGAACAAACTGCTGTACGCCAGAGAAATTCCTCGATACAAACAGCTAGTGGAGAGGTAAAGGCTTTTACTGCGTACACAAGCACAATGCAGGTTTTCTAATATTCACAGACAGACATTCAGAGACTCTGAACAATAATACGTGGTTTTCCTCTGTGCAGAACTGTTAAATTATTTGGTGTGTTTGTGCTGCAGGTACTACAGTGATATTCACAGCGCTGCATCAGGGTGCTATCAGGAGATGAACTCCATGCTCACCGAGTTATCAGGGGTGAGTTAGAACAGATATACTGCACATAATGACACCCATTTATGAGCTACTGTATCATGACATTTAGGCCTGTTTACGTGTTTAAAAAACAAATACTACATGTAAAGAATAAAACACTAGAGGGCATGCTGTTGTTGGAAAATAATCATGTGATAATGTGATGAGTTACTGTAACCAGCTTAAAGGTGACTATTTTCCCAAACTACATTAATTCAGATTTGTGAAATCAGTTATAGCAGTGACAAACAGTCAGCAGTCTCCTAAAAACTCTCCTAAAAGCTTTTTGTGTTGTCTTGTTACAGAGAACTTAGAACGCTCTCATCGTGTAAATGCTTAAAGTTTACTTGCTTCACCTGTGACTGTTATAAAGTAAAGCAGGACCAAAACTGAGCTCTGCTGCAGAGAAGTTCATTTAGAGTCACCAGCCTCAGAAATCACCAATTAACAACCAGCACCTCAGATTAGAGCCGTTATGAAGCTTTACAGAGCGTAAATACAAGATACATCGCAATACCAAATGTTCAAAGGAGATTATTATCCTATAATAATCCTATTATCCTGTAGTATATTTTGGACGCCTTTAGCATTGTTTTAGAAACAGTGTGCAGAAAGAAACAAAAGTCAGAAACAACCATGGAGTTAGAAAGTGATCACAATCATGAATTCTTCAGTTAATTCAACAGAAATGAGAGTAACATCAAAAAGATTGGTTAGATATCATCGGACGGTACAGAACGTAAATGTACAAAATGTTAAGAGCGGTAGTGTATGTATTAAACGTACCGTTTTTGTTTTCAAATGTATTTATCTGGGCTATCAGCAAATAATGGTATACATAATTACATTAGGATGGTGTTTCCCAATGTTTATTATTTATCATCTCAAAAGTATTTAAATACTTACATTATTGCCAAGCTTTAAATTATATCAATTCCAGACTATGGTGTATATTACCTGTAATAAATTGCAGAGTTTTGGGATTAAGTAATTGCACCGGTCCATTTTCATGCGCTTAATTGTGCAGCGCTAGTCGTTACTATTAAAATAACAGCCTGTCTTAATAAGACTTTATATAAACCTTGCACTCTGAGTCATCACCTTCTGACCAATCAGCAATGAAAATCCACCAGGGCACAAGTGGTGTAATGCTACATAAATAGTTTTTGTGTGTTTTCAGAGCTTTGCTTCAGAGATGAACAGCGTGGTGGCTCTGCACGAGGTTTATAAATACATCAACAAATATTATGATCAGGTCAGTGATGTAAGAAACACCACGAGTACGAAAAGTTATTGTTTATTTAGAACTTAATTACATGTGTGTGTGTGTGTGTGTGTGTTATGAATGCAGATCATCATGGCTTTAGAGGAGGATCCTGCAGGCCAGAAAATGCAGTTAGCCTACCGGTTACAGCAGGTCGCCGCCCTGGTGGAGAACAAAGTCACCGACCTTTGAACTTTTAACCTGTGACCCCCTGACCCACAGGAGGACAGGCTTCGACCAGCCCGGCATGGCCGATGAAAGAAGCCAGACCCATGCTGCGTGAAATCCAATCGAGCCGAGAAATCTGATTCCCCCAATCCCCGCCCTCCTCTCCTTTTCGCCTTCACCGCCACTTCCTGCTTCAGCCTTCAGGGAAGTTTTAACACAAGAGAACGAGTAAGGCAGAAGCGTCAGCTGTAAAGCAGGTTTTTATCACAGAGAGTGTGTGAGATTTAAAAAAGAAGAAAAAAGCACATATAGCCATTTTTTAAAAATCTGCTAAGCACATCAAACTGTTTTTTCTACCACGCTGTTCAGCACTCGTATGACATGTCCGAAGCGTGAATGTGATTTCTTGAGTGTGTGTGTTTGTGATCAAGAGGACTTTTTTTTGTTTTGGCTTTTAGACAGAAACAAAACGTCGACTCTGTGCAGCTTTATGTAACATAGCATCTGTGTAAATTTCCGTTTTGTAGCCAGCATATCAATTAGGTTCTTGCAATTATTTACGATGCACTCATTCCTATCGAATTTTAAATCACAATTACAAGTGCCATAACAAGTGCAAAAACAGCACGTTTTATTACAGCACAAGGTGTGTACTATGTGTCCGAGAGCAGCTGTGTGTGCATGTGTGCCATGTTTTTTTTGTTTTTTTTTTTCCTTTTATATTTTTGGACGATAGCATTTCAATTTTAACCTCCATTTAGGTGACTTGTCATAGTGAATGCACTGGTCAGGTAAAAGACTGAATAAATCGTTTAGTTTTTTTATATGATAAGTGAGAAAGAAACAGCAGCAACTTTTCCGAGCAATAACAAAATGCTCAACAGACGTTATCATAGGGCTGAGAGATTAATCATGTTTTAATCATAATTCAACTTAATTCGTTAAATATCATTGGTACAGTACTTAAATGTACAATATGTTAAGTTAAACTTGTATGGTGGTGATGTACAAAAGAAGCAGGTCTGTTCAGAATAGTTACGATAAATAGTTTCAGTATTGAAATAAAAAATAAATTACAGAACAATCCTGATGATCAGTTTAGCCCTATCAGTTTTTTTGTTTTTGTTTTTAAGTAGTGGTCTAAAACGACTTTTTCGACTTGCCTGCTGAGTTCAATGAAAAGATCAAAACCATTTTATTGACTGAAGCCTTAGCACAGATTTACTTTTTTTTTATTTAACAAACGACGAAAGTGAATTCTGTAAGCGAGGCACGAAGGCGTTTTCGAGATGAGCGAATCAGTGAGTGGGCGGAGCCACTGTGCGAAGTTGGTTGGTGTTTTGAAGACGTGCCGACACTGAATAGAAGTAACTAACTTATTTTTACTGTAAATAGCACTTATTTATACAAGATTACCAAACGTGCCTTGTTTGTAACCTTTAATAACGATTACCGATTCCAGTATACAAGCTCGACGTTATTTGCCAAATAGAGGAGAGAAAAGTGCCAAGGGATTTAAAAATGACAAAGGCTGTACTGGACATATTCAGCTATTCACACCACTTACAACTTTTTCTTTTTTTTTTTGTATAAATGTGTGTTTGCTGTCATTGCTGTAAAGTATCTGTCTCAGGATCACAGCTGCCCGTCACGGTAATACAGTATTGCTAAATGCTTTTCAGTGTACACTGATCTGAAGTGAATCTTCAGGCTTATATAGATAATTTTTTGTGCATTTTCTGTGATGCTTGTGTAAATAGAAATGATATCAAATTGTAATCACAAGTGGATTTTTTTTTCTTTTCTTTTTGTGCCTCGTTTTTTTTTTTTCTTTGTCTGCAGCACTTTGTGTTTACACTTTAGTCTCTTCTGTTGCTTTATAAATCTTTGCTAGGTTGTTTCGTGATTGCTTGAACGGGTGTGTGTGTGTGTGTGTGTGTGTGTGTGTGTGTGGTATAGGGTGTGTGCCTTCAATCAGCCAGTGAAAAAATGTGGGCTGGGCAAAACACAAAAAACACACACTTGTATGTATGTATATACTATCATACAAACGAAGGAGCTGTTTGTAATTTGTAAATCTGTCTACTAGCTGCAATTCCAATTTTAAGAAGAAAGACAAAAAAAACAAAACGCTGACAAGCTTTTCTTCTTCCCGTAAATCTCTTTTCTTAAAAGGTGCTTTCTTTTTTCATTTCTTCCCTATCATGGTTATTGGCTCCTCTTTTCAAGCGAAAGTGGAGTAAGGAGGCAACAAAGGAAAAAACAAGATGATCATTAAAGCACATTGTATAGGACATGACTAAATATGAATATTTTATTTTACGTAACGAGGAAGGTCGACGCTAAAGACGTGCTTCATCTGAGACACGTGAATTCAGCTAATCTTCACATCATCTTTTCAAACCACAGAGGAAAGCGCTATCCACCCGCTTCCACATACATGAGCTCACAGACAAACACGACTGGCTCGTGCCACTGTGATCAACAGGAGAGAGAGAGAAAGACTGTTTTTTTTTTTAATTATTTGTTTTTATTTCCTCTCGCGCTGGAAGCTCCTGTCTATCCACGTCTTCGTGTTACGTTTGATTCTTAGGAATTGATACGACTTTAAAGATGGTGGACTTCATGAGCGATCGACGGAGGAACCGAAGAAGCATCAGACTTGTATATGCCTTACAGGTTACCTTTTAAGGAAAAGAGGCGGAGCTTTCTTCCACTTGGGGACGGATCTATGTTTTAAAAATGTAAAAAAAAAAATTACAAAAAGAACTACGATGAAGAATCTAGCCACACCCACTGCATGGCAAAGTGACAAACCACAATTTTTTTGCACCTTTGTTACAAGGGACTGCTGAATTAAAATACTCGGATAGTTAAAATGTTTAGAAGGTTGTGTTTTTTTTTTATTATTGTTATTAAAAAAGAAAAAGAAGACAAATTGTGAGTTGATATTTATTTAGGGTATATAATTTAGTAATATCAGGGTTGGCGAAAGTAATAGTACATGCAGAATTGGGCGGTTTAAAACAGCAGGTGAATCTTCATTTGTTTATACAGAACATGTGTGTTAGCCTGAAATTTGAATGCTTGGCTTCTCAGTGTAGACTTGTGCATGCATGAGGTTTTATTGCCTTTTGTTGGTTTGTTTGTTTGTTTGTTTTTTTAATTGAGTGCATGATGCTTGTGTCTGTGGTTCACAACCGGCCCGACTGGACAGCGTGTGTACGTATGAGCAAAACCCCTGTGTACGAAACAAACACTTTTCCTCAAGAGAATGAAAAAAAATATAAACGAGAGTGAACTTGTTCCTGACTGTACTGTCTGTGACACCGTCTTGCCAAATGTGCAGTACTTTTACTGTATTTTACTCATTGTGTGTGAGAGACACCAGAGGGACAGTCGACAGGTGTTTGTGGGGCAAATCGCCATATTTTACACTTTTTTTTATATATATATATCACAAAGGGGCAAAAAAGAAAAAAACGAAAATGATGTAATTTTCTCAAGGAATCAGGGTTAAAAGAAAGCTTCGGCCTGTTGTAAACTTCAATTCTCTTTTGTATTTGTATTGAATATAATTTGCTAACAGTTGTGTATATGTGCCTGTAAATATTACGAAGAAAAAATTTTTTTTGACTTGGATACATTTCTCTGTTAAAGAGAAATTAAGAGCCAAAATAATCAATACAGTGAATGAAATCACAATTTGTATGAGAAATGAAAAAATAAAGGTTATAATTTTAACAGTGGAACTGGCTTTATTTACTCATGTATTTATTTATTTATTTTTATTTTTTTCAGGCAATTTAGAGTCAACAATCCGCCTAATGTTTTTTTGTACAGTGTAAAGGAGCCAGAGTAGCCAGAGGAAACTCACACACAGGTGTAAGAGAGAACCTAACAGCAAGACCTTTTAGGATCGCTCCCAGGACCTTGGAGTGAACCGAGGTGGACCCTTACAGCTCCGGGCTCTCTGGTCCGCCGCCTCCTAAAACATGGATTTCCCATTTCAATTTGTGTGTGAATGTTTGTGTGCCTGGGGCCCTGTGTTTTCTCACCTCACACACCCAGTGTTCTCAGGATAGACTACACTGATCCTGAGTAGGATAATGAGAAGACTTCTGAGCTGAATGATTTATTCAGACTTTTTTGAAAGAGTGAAACATGCATTAGCCTCCTCTGCTCCATAGGAAGACTTCTACAGCGTTCCTCTCACATCTGTTAGTAGTCAGAATTCAGTAGAATTCAGATTTTGGCCGGCAGCTGCTCTCCCCTTTTTCCAGTACTGCGGATCGTATCATCCAACTTTCATCCGTCCTACGACCGACAGTGTAATTAATGACTGTTAGAACACCTGTGACACTGAGGGATACACATTAGTGATGGGTCGTTCATGAACGATTCGTTCTTTTTGAACGAGTCTTTAACGTGACTCAGAAGAACGAGTCATCTCAGAGACTAATTTGTTCATTTTCTACTGGGCGCGCATGCACAAAGCATCGCAAAACCTCCATAGGTTGTGTACAGGAAACAGAAATGAGTAGTTACCTCTCGAGTTTTGACCAAATCGTTCATTCTTTTGTCACATCACTCCCATAGCTATACTGGAGCTATAGCCACAATTTGTGTATGTAGACACGTTGGGGGTCTGTTTGTTGAAAATGTAACATTTAATTTTATTTCTGATCAAAAGAACGAAATGAAAGAACCGAGTCACTAAAATGATCCAAACTTCCCATCACTATTTATGGGAACATGTAGTTAAACTCCCAGTGCTGTTATGCTCTATAATCACCACTCATGGAATGCCTCTCGTCCTATCAGATTACTCTGTCAGAACCAACTGTTGTATAATACGCTACAGTATATGGAACTACACCCACTTACAAAAGTGAGTACACGCCTCTAATTTCAGCAAACATTTTAGTATATCTAAATCTAGAGTATCTGAGTATATCTTCTCAAAGGAGAATACCATAGAAATAAAACTTGTCTTACTTGATTTACTGTCCTCAGAAAATAATTCAACATACATCCATTATTGTCAAAATTGTTATCTGGTCTGAATTTAAGGGTGTGTCTTTTGCTCTGCGAGCGCTCCGTGAGGACGACACCACACAAGTTGTAGTATCAGTCATACAGTTAAAGCGTAAGCAGGCCATCAGGCGATCTTTGTTGGATACACTAAAGAAGATAATTTTTTTCTTTGTATTTGGGAAACATAAACATAACAAATACAGATGTGGTGCTATGTCTTAACTAAATGTTGCACAAAATGCAAATGCAAAAACGCAAAATTGCTTTGCTTGGCTGTCCACTGACGCAAACAAATTTTGATTGGCTCCCGGACGTACAGTACGTGCAACTTAGCCGGCGTTTGTTTCGTTTGTCCGTATGTCGATGCACATTTCTTGCAAAATTTCATATATAAGGCGGGAAATTCAAGGAAGGGCATTCATATACAAGGTTTCACTGTGTGTGTGTATATATATATATATATATATATATATATACACTATATACACTGAACTGACGCATGTATACTGTATATAGTTCCCTCTATTGGTTTAAAAAAAAAACATCTGAATGCCAACAATCGCTACTGCAGTAACAGAAAAAGTGAAGCATGTGCCAGTCTTAACTCTATTATAAGCCAGGGATTGATAAATAAAAGAAACAACAGGTAGGGAGACTCGGATCATCACATGTTGACGTTCATCGTGATACAGGTCTCTGAATCTTATCAGCCCAAAGGCTTGTTTCATGCTGTGAACATGATCATGGTACTCACAGAGACACATTTCCTGATAAATCCTGCTGAGAAATTTCAATAGCAGCGATCTTCCCATCATCTCTTCTTTGCATTTCACGCTGGCGGTGATATTTCTCGCTTCTTACAAGATGCTGCCTTCTAGTTTTCTGTTAATTCTCTTTGCTCGAAGGTTTTAACAGCCCCTGGTAGCATCCTGTATGGCAAACCGGAGAGACGGAGCTTCCCAGCAACATGTACAGCACCTACTGGAGGAAGTGAGACCATCACCAGTGTAAAATACAAAGAAGAGATCATGGAAAAATCATGCCGCGGCACGCACTAACCGCTAACTCCTCACAGGATAACAACAATTATAGCAGTGACATTTCAGTCTAGAGTTAATAATTTGTTTAAAGTACAGGATGTTCAATTCAATTCAATTTTATTTGTATAACACTTTTAACAATTGTCATTGTCGCGCAATTCAAGGAAAAGTATGCAAATTGGTATGAAATGAAAAAAATGTGATTGTATGTGATGTCATTTCCTAGATTTCATACGTTTGTGTTTTTCCCCATACATTACATTTCCAATTTAAATGTTGCTTTAGCAAATAAATCTGGATTCACATTAATGTAAAATGTGATCATTTAATGTAATCTTGGAAGATTTTTGTTGTTGTTATTGTTGCTTATATGCAGGGAAACGGCAGCTCACCGTAACCATGGCGACGCTGTTATCTCAGTTAAAGCATGAAATCAGATAGCAATGCATTTATACATTAAATATTAATATTGAAATATCTATTAACAGCTATTAAATATAAACTGTACTGAAACGAATGTACTCATATTCCAACTGTTTTTTCTCTTCTTTTGTAAGTTTTGGAGCTGTGTTTAGATGAACCCACACTGGCGATGCTTTCTGTGAAAGGTTCTTTATGTGTACCTTTGGTCAGTGTGTGTAAGTGGGTCAGAACTCCCACAGGGTCATGTGTAATATACAGAGTAAACATGGTGAGTGTGTACACTGCCTAAGGCCAACAACTTCACCCACACACTGCCAATAAATCGCTATGTTACCTCTATTACTTACTGCTCTGTGTGTGTGTGTGTGTGTGTGTGTGTGTGTGCAGGTTTTTGTTCATGCAAATGGTTCAGGTTGTACTCTAAGTATAACTGTGTGTGTGTGCACAAGTTTTTCAGGTCCTTAGTATTACTCTGTGTGTGTGTGTGTGCGTGTTTGTGTGTGTGCAAATGATCCATGTCCTCATTATGATTGTGTGTGTGTGTGTGTGTGTGTGCAAAAACCGTTATGTTACCTCTAACCCTTACTATTCTGTAAGTGTAAGCGTGGGGGTGCATGTGTGTGTGTGCAGGTCTCAGTTCATGTTCAGGTCCTCAGTATGACTGTGTGTATGTTTGTGCAAATGGTCCAGGTTCTCATTATAACTATGTCTGCATGTGTGTGTGTGTTTATATGTGAGGTGTGTCTGTATCTCTGTATGTCTGTCCAGCCAGATTTTGTCACGGCATCACGCGAAACCTGCGTTCTCTCAAAACGTGAGTAGGGGGAAGTTATGAGGAGTTTTGTGTCAAATTATAAACCACTAATTTTGATACTGTACTGCGCATGCATCAAACTGTGGGCGCGTCTTAAATTAACCGCTGGACAGAATTTAGTGAAACTTTTGCCGTACTTAGATATCTGCCTGAAGTTTAACCTGCACCATAAGTGAAATCAAGGCTGCAGTAAAACATTTTAAGTGCCGTATGTCTGTGAACAATGATCGCGGTCGAGCCCACTGCAGTTTTTCCTGTGAACAATCGGCGAGTGGAACAACTGATCCTTCTAAAGTAAAGGATAAATTTCACACAATCATTCTGCAACACCACTTGCACATTACACGAACTCGGCTGAAAGTTATTGCCCCTGTACTGTCATGACCTTGCTCCAACCTATTTCCACATATTTTGGGCATTAAAGGAGTTCCTGGGAGGCCAGGGTTTTTGACGTGGCTCTGGCATATTGAGAAAACTTTCTACCTTGGTGGTATCCAAGCACTGGTGAAACGCTGGGATAAGTGCATTTGTGTAGCATTGTTTCTGGGTTTTTTCTCTATATAATCACCCATATAACACCATTAAAGGCTGTTCCAGAGAAATAGAAAAGCTTTGAGTGTGTGTGTGTGTGTGTGTGTGTTTGCAAATGTTCAGGTCCTCAGTATGACTGTGTCTATTTGTGTGTGTGTGTGTGTGTGTGTGTGTGTGTGTGTGTTTGCAAATGTTCAGGTCGTCAGTGTGACTGTGTCTATGTGTGTGTGTGTGTGTGTGTGTGTGTGTGTTTGCAA
>JAOVVA010000032.1:13225361-13237950 GCA_028565275.1 Leiocassis micropogon | reverse complement strand
CCCCCCGCCCGCAGAGCTCCTCGGATCTGACGACGAAGAGCAGGAGAATCCTGGAGATTACTGTAAAGGTACTGTACGCTAAACTCCATGACAGTTCTGTTTTGTCTTTTTAAAACACTTACATGGTTTCTGTTTAAGGGGGAAATGTTCAGACACGGTTTTTTCACACCTAGAAGATTGAGTGCACTGACGATATTAGAGATGGCTTGGAGTAGTTGAGATAATAAGCCACAGAGATTATACAGGAACACTGCCGGCATTACATGCTAGCACAAGTGCTCTACTACATACAACAAACAAGAAATACAATGGCCGCTAAAACAATATTTTGATTTATTTGATATTTATATTAATTTCACATTTCAGAGATCCAACCGACTTGCCCTTCCCTCCATCTACCCGTATATGAAAAGTAATCGTGGAAGTAGCTCACAAGTATTGTAAAAAAATATATATATACCCTGCTGTGCACTAGATACCAATATTTACAATTATATACAGTATTCTCAGTGTGTAATGTGTAAATGTATAAAATGTGTGTGTAAATGTATAAAATGTCTAAAGTCCGGTGTATTGTATGTGAGTCCGTGTGGGGGTGCGGGAGAAATGAGTTGGCCTCATACGTAGGTACGCTTTACATTGTAAGTTCGTGTCAAAGCCGTATAAAACTCACTTTGTCAGACTTGAGAACAAATCCGACTTGCGAACATGTTCCCGGAACGTAACTTGTTTGTAAGTTGGGGACTACCTGTAAACTTGGGTGTACTTGGTCTTACTCTTCACATGCAGTTTAGTAGGTTGGATAAGTTTAAAATAAAATCAACGGTCATGTGTATTTGTTGTTTGTTGTATGTAATAGGACTTTTGTGCTCAGAGGTAACACCGGCCTGTCTAAGTATACTCTGTGTGGGGAAACACCAGAACAGATCCTCAGTAATTAGGTTGAGATTTAAGTTTAAAATGCTGATATCACACATGGAGAGATGAGTAATACATCAAGGTTTCTGTCTCTTAGAGCCACTAGACACACACACACACCAGCCTCTTTCTGTGTGTAAGATTACCAGTGGAGATGTAAGTCACTATTTATAACTCTCAGGAATAAAACATGACAAGACACGCTTTTACTGGAATACAATCAAAGACAGTGTTATGATGCGGCTGATGTGAGGCGAAGTTACTGTTACCATGACTAATTAATTAATTAATTAATTAATTAATTAAAGAAAAATATTTCAGAGCTTATTTTTAATTACTTGTTAAACGTTTCTGCATTTACGTTGAAGCAACCATGTAATTATAATCTGAGTATTATTTTTCTTTATTGTTATTGTTGTTCATTTTTGTTATTCATTTCTTTTCCATCCTTTAGGAGGTTATTACCCCGTGAAGATCGGAGACCTGTTTAATGGCAGATATCACGTAGTCAGGAAGCTGGGATGGGGTCACTTCTCTACCGTGTGGCTCTGCTGGGATCTTCAGTGAGTATTCCGTCCTTAAACGCTGAAAGCTCATCATCGAAATTATTTAGCATTAATGTCGCCATCTTGTAGTCGTTGTGATCTACAGCGGTGTACAGGAATCTTAAGCACGCTGTTTTATTCATACCAATGTTTTGTTGTTTATTTTATGACTCCAGGAAAACATTTCATATTTCCCTAAGAAAAAATTAAATAAATAAAAGACAATATTAAAAACAAAGCACGATATTATATAACAAAACTTTTCAGGGGAAAAAAAAGGTAATAAAAGGCTGCTGGATTTCTCAGCAAAAATTAGAAGCAAGCTTGAAAGTTAGTGCCCCCTCTTTTAATGTTGTTTTTTTTTGTTGTGCGTGTAATTAAATAAATAAATAAATAAATAATTAGATCATAGTGGTTAATGATCATTGTCTCAGTGTTCGGCACGGTTCACAAATAACCGTGGCATTATTTATTTAATATAACAGAAATGAAGCCAAAAAAAATTAAAAATCTCTTTCGTCTGCAATACCAAGTATCTCCATGATTCAATAGTTTGTATGACTTGATAATTCTCTCTCATCGCTTTGGTAAGTTCTTCCTTTACAAAGTGGCTTCAGTTCATAGAGGTTTTTTAGGGCATTCGCTTATTCCTAAAAACCTTTATTTTTTATTATTTTTTTCATCCATTCTGATGTAACTTCGAAGCATTGTTCCTCCTGGCAACCGTTCCATACAAACCGTACTTATTCAGTCCTCTTCTAATTGTGCTGTCATGGGTTTTAACAGTTAACATGCTCAGTGAGGCCTGTAGGGTCTTCTGTTATTTATTTATTTTTGTTTGTTTGTTTGTTTTTTTTGTATTTCTCATCATGACCTTGACCTTGTGCTGGGACGTCCACTCCTGGGATGATTGGCAGCTCTCTTGAATGCTCTATACTTGTGAATAATCTTTCTCACGGTAGAACTTTGAATTACAAATTGTTTGGGTTTATAACCCTTTCCAGATTGACACACAGTCTGAACGCTCCAGACCAGCAAACTGCCAAAACTTTTGCTTTTTTGGAGGTCTGAACACTCGCTGATCATCAATTAATCAAGGGCTGACGATTAGCAGAACCTTGCTGCAACTTACCTTCTCAAATCCTTTGGAAGCAGTAAGGCGGTACTTAGTATTGGGTACTAATTTGGCTTCATTTTTGGGAAAATTAATAATGGCACAGTGAAAAAAAAGAGGATTGAAGAGAATAAAAAGAGGGGGGAGGGATACAAAATACAAAATTTTACACATGACTGTAGTTAATTACTTTTTGCTGCTGTTTCATTACTGTTTAGAAATGTTTAATTACATTTTAAGTAATCTTTGCTTTGCAGCATTTCTTCATGTGTCTTTTGGACATATGGTAAAGTTTTGTCCAATACCGTTGGTTTTACCCAAAACACCATGTGCTCCATCTGAGAGTGAAATTGCGGAGATATGGACATGCAGAGGTGCAAGTATATCTACAGTTTTGATGTGATGTTTACAAATTTTGATCTCTTCTTGCGGTGATGCAGGAGACACTTAAAAACTAGGGGTTTCTTATAAAGCAACCTGTACGAGAAGCGAAAACAGTTTGTTCAGTAGAACGTGGTATTAAAAATGCGTTTGTGGTTTTAAGCTCTGAAGTCACATTAGGATTTCTGTGAAAGCTGTACAAAGCAATAAGCAATAAAAGCCCAAGGGTAAAATGAGCTGTGCAGCAGCATTTCACATTTTCTTTAATAACACAGTAGAATTAATTTTATAATTTTATTTTCGTCTATTGAAGTGCCTTTTTTTTTTTTTTTTGAGGTAAGCAAGTTCTT
Organism: Leiocassis micropogon; assembly: GCA_028565275.1. NCBI lineage: Eukaryota > Metazoa > Chordata > Actinopteri > Siluriformes > Bagridae > Leiocassis > Leiocassis micropogon. The sequence continues at coordinate 13,234,642 of JAOVVA010000032.1, read as the reverse complement.
TCATCTGCCAATGTCAGTAATAAAAGTGTCTAGACGCCCTGGTTTGGTGTTTGCATACTGTACAGTACATCTTTACTTGTGTCAGGAGGAGGACCGAATGGGCTGCATCAAACAAAAAAAACAACTAAGGAGATAATGCTGAACTGGCAACTTTGTGGAAAAATGTAGTCAGAAAAAAAAAAAAAAAACCTGTCTATGTGCAATGTAGTGTACTGGTACCGGAGTGTACTGCTTCCCCCCCCCACCCCGTATAACATAATTCTACGAGTATTCCAGTGATTGATAATTGATCGATTATGAACGCTTTTAAATGTCTTTTTAGCTGCTGTGATGTCTTTATAGTTAAATACTAGAATGCAGAAGATTTAGCATGCATGGAATTTTTTTGGACGCTTTGGATTTCTCGCAAACCAAGACAAGGACAAGGAAGGCCCTTTAACTTTTGACCATCTCGAGATTCTGGATCAAATTTAGGAATGTTCCAAAGCACACTTAACGTTGGTGCCGTGAGATGTGTGGTGCATTAAATTCAGATATTTAAAAATCATTAAAAAAAAAATTATTTATTGCAAGGCAACCTAATACATTCTCTTATTATTTAATGTAGATTATAAAGAAACTGAACCAAATAGAATAGCCCGTTCTCGACTAAAGAGTGTTTTCTTATTTGTGTATCTAGGAGGAAGCGATTTGTGGCCCTAAAGGTGGTTAAGAGCGCTCCACATTACACAGAGACTGCACTGGATGAGATCAAACTACTGAAATGTGTAAGTGTAAAAGTTTAACATTTTTTTATTTTTTTCAAACCAAACTTTATAGATATCTGCTTCAGAGTGGTTCTCCACAGCCATGTGGGAACGTTGGAACTGTAACTAACTGTAATTGTCTCATATTGTGAGGGATCTGCTGTCTGTTGATGATGACCTATCTGGCATGTGCTCCATACTGTATAAACCAAGAAAATGTGTGTAAATGTTAATAAGGGAAGTTTTCTGTAAGGAAATGTTCTGAATTTGTGAAAGGATTCAGACGAGGAGATAAAAGTATTTTGACATGAGGAGCATCTTCACATGCTGTGTTTTTTAATAAATTTTTGGTAATTAGCTTTGAGAGGCCGGTTGAGGGGAAAAAAGGACTGTTTATAGCTGCTAGAACGTAACTGCTATCATTAGCAAGGTTCAAGAATTAATAGTTAAATTTAAGGAAGTTTAAAATCTGTTCGTGTTGAATACTGAGTTTTTAAAAATTTTTATTTAAAATTATAGATAAATATAATGTTTAGGAATATTAAAGTTTGGCAACTGTGTATTATTATTATTTTTTTTCCCTTTTTAAAGTCCATATATATGCTTTTTGAACAGGTTCGAGACAGCGACCCCACAGATCCCAAACGGGAGACGATAGTTCAGCTCATCGATGACTTCAAGATATCCGGAGTCAATGGTGTTCGTATCCTGCCGTATACATGTATATCTGAATTGCCATGGACCAGCTAATACGATATTATCACGATACCTAGGTGGCGATTCGATTTGTATTGCGTTTTTGATCTCTGCTTTTGATATAAATGTTTTTTTCTGATTTTATTACAATTATGAACAAACTTTGTAAATAGTTTACTCCTACCACACGGGACTCGGTGCTGCCTGCCAACGTGTGAATAGTTTAGAGCGCGTTACTCGTAGGATTATAGGTGAATGATGACGCTTTGCCGCCTCATATGCAAACATGCACTATATTGGCAAAAGTATTCGCTCGCTTGCCTTTACATGCATCTGAATTTGAGTAACACCCTAATCTTAATCCATAGGTTGATTCAAACACCAATTGAATGTTTTCGATGGGGGAGTGAATACTTTTAGCAATAAGGTATATAAATTTTGGAGATTATAGATTCTGGAGTCTGCATGAATCGCCACACAAACGAATCACATAGATGCTGAACTGATTAAAAATTTAGTTTTCTTTATCTCTAACAAATATTCATTCAAGATCTATTTTAGTAGATTCACCATCATGTTTTAGGGACGTTAATAATAAATTTTTAATCGATTATCTGCCTTTAAGAATTTTACGTTTTTTAAGTTTTCGTGAACTCAAGATTGAGTCAGCCTGATTATAATTTTGCGAGCTTTTGCGTCACGAAACCGATCGCTGCTGATCTAAACCGACCTTTCAAAAACAAAAGCACTTTACATATGCAGCCGATGTGAGATCACTACTGATGGGAAGTTCGGATCTTTTTACAGTTTTGAATGAAATTCTTTCATTTTAGCAAAATGTATGTAAAAATGTTGCGTTACTTCCCTAACATCTACTCCTTACGCAAACATTGATCACGCAACAAACAAGACAAAAATATAATCACTAGAGAGCACAGAGTGACGGGGCTGTTCACAGATGTGTGAGCGAGAGAGAGAGAGAGAGAGAGGTGGGGCTGAGTGACTCAATGAGTTGTTGCAGGCGAGCAAATAAGATTTTCTCTATTTTAAATAATAAAACATAGGGAAAGAACTCAATATGTGGAGCTTAAACTGAGCGGGCAATATGTGTCTGGTTAGCATAAAAAAATAATGATTAATCGATTCATTGGTTATTATGTTCGCTTGTCCGTTAAGGAAAATAAAAATAAGTGAAGTTTCATGTCGGAGTCTGATAACCCTGTTGGTCTAATAACTCGACTCCATTTATCGCGCTCTGCAGGAGAGTAATAACCTTGACTCTGTGACTAATAAGATGTGTGTATGGTGCTGGAGGTGCTTGGGCACCAGCTGCTTAAATGGATTATCAAGTCCAACTACATGGGCCTGCCTCTGGTGTGTGTGAAGAGCATCCTCCGTCAGGTACGTTTCTGCACTCAGCACACACGTAGCGTTAACATGAGAGAATTGTCACATACGGACCATGTTCTGTGGAGGTTAATCTTCGATTGTGGATCATTTAAAAAAATAATAATAATAATTACAACTTAAAATATGTACCTTTTTTATTTAATTTTTTATTATTAAAATAATAATTACAATCGTTTAATATGGAGCGCTTACCGTCATTATATAGTCATTAGCTAAAATCTGAACTTGAAAGTGAATGAGTGAAAAATCTCATTTGGTTAATGAACCCGTGTGGGCTTGAGATGATTGACGGTAGCATTAGGAATCACTGACGCGATCCAATTATGTGATGGCTGTTTAAATCCCTGACGGAGTGTGGCGACGACTTTGCAGCTTTAAAAATTAACAATACATTTTTTTGCAATATACGTTATATATACTCTGCCCGAAAAAAAAAGGTCACAATTTTAGAAGGGCTTTATTATTGGCCTGCATTAAGGAAAGTTAATGTCGGAGTTAAAATGAAATAACTAAGGTGATTTGAAACTACTGGAACGGGTTAAGAAGCCATCGAGACATCATTAAAACCTGGAAGGATAGTCCTGAAATGTCAACCTTGTGGAAGAAATGTAGTAGGGGGGGAAAAATGATGAATGGAGACCACTTAAACTCTTGGTGAAGCTGCATGGTAAAAAAATACACAGTAAAAACCAGAGCTGTGATTAATAATTAAAATAAGAGCATTTCCTTATATACACACAGAATGTGATGAGAACTCGCAGGATTGGGACTAAACCACCTGTTGGTCAGACTCATCAGGAAAAAAAAGCCCTAAGTTTGCTACAGTAGAAAGCATAAAGATTGGGCTTTGGAGCAACGGGAAAAGGTCATGTGACCTGATGAGTCCAGATTGAGCCTATTCCAGAGTGATGTAAGTGTCAGGGTAAGAAGGGAAGCACATGAAGCGATGCATCCATCATGCATCGTATCAACTGTACAAGCTTCTGGAGGCAGTGTTATGATCTGGAGGTGCTCAGGTCCAGACTCAGCAACGTTATGAAGCAATAAAAAGAAGTCAGCTGACCACCTGAATGTACTGAATGACCAGGTTATCACATCTGCGGATCATGTTTTTGACATGAGGTATACAGTATTCCAGGACTCGGATCAACAAATCGTCTTTGTCTTATGTGTCTTTGCTGCCACATACATGTCCTGCTGTTCTTCACGGAGCACATGCAGCTTATATCGTTTAAAAATTTTATAATTTCACAGTGAGCTTAGTTCCACCTAATAACTTATGTTTATTTATAGTCTGAATGTGTATTTTGTTAATCGCTGCCCTTAATAATGGGTAATTAATCAAAACACAAAAAAACCTTAACACTAATGTTAGTGGTTGTAGTTACAGCTAAATTATTTATTTATTTTTACCCTCATTGCAATGATTTTATATAAATGATTCTACTAATACATGGCCACACCCTCTTCCTTTTCCCACTCAAAGCCACATGTAATAATATTCCTAGTCAACAATAATTATGGGACAGACTAGAGCTGTGTGATTAAATCGATTATGCAGCTGACAAAAGTTCTTGAAAATTTATCTTGAAAAATACAAAAATACAGGCATCGTCCGCAAAAAATCAGCAAGTATTAAGCACTGCTCCTTCTTTTGAATTTATGGCAGTCGGTGCGTTACCGCCACCTGCTGGACTGGAGTGAGGAGCAGATGATTGGTGTTTAAAAAATAAATAAATAAATAAATAAATATTGTCCCTTTATATGAAACATGACTTTTAAACAATCAACCAGATTTATGTTGCACATCATTTCAGTGCTTATTGAATGCTTTCAGTAGTAAGAAATATAGCTGCTTGGGACACATCAGGCAGTAAACAGTATTGATTCACTGCTGTAGTGATCATATGCACTGGCAATGCGTGTTTATAATATTCACAAACGTGTGCATGTTATGTTTACTAAACTCCGACACCACTTCCTGAGATGATGTACAATCTGATAAACACAAACCTCGGCATTGTCTGTCATCACTTATTTATGTGAAGGAAAGGTTCAGAATACTTGTACACACCAAATCAAAACACTGAGCCGGAGTTAATGTGACAGGAGAAAAGACGTGCACGCTTTCTACTGCATCTCTTGATACGGAGATTAATAAAACAGTCATCGGATGTGCAAGTAAAAATAAGCCTTGTGCTATCTCTTCATTTGAATTAAATGTAATGCGAAATATACAGGTGGTTTGTGTTAAGAATAATTTTAGCTTTTTAATTTTTTGGTGTCAGTGAGGGGATTCAACGTTTTCATCATGTCGAACAGTTGTTAACTTTTTGTTAAAACTCCTGTGTAGGTTCTGCAGGGTCTGGATTACCTGCACACCAAGTGTAAGATCATCCACACCGACATCAAGCCAGAGAACATCCTGCTCGACGTGACGGACGTGTACGTGAGGCGCCTGGCTGCTGAGGCTACGCTGTGGCAGAAAGCTGGAGCTCCGCCTCCGTCCGGCTCCTCTGGTAAAGCTCGCGGCATCGCATGATCACCGCTCACTCTCTGTTTATTTTGTTCTGTTACACAAAGTCGGAAACTGTACATGCGTCTGTTTTTATTTGTTGTTTTATTTTAATTGGCTGAGGGAATGTTTCCGTATAGAATTACACCAACTGTAAAGTTTATATACGGGCTCTGGAAAGTACAGCTACACAAATTGTTTTTAAAAATAAATTGATGAGATGAGAAATTAACCTTCAACAAAAAAATCTGTTTTTTCCGTCTCCCTGGACTTTCTATTTATTTATTTATTAATTTTTTTTTTGTCTAGTCGTTATCTTGCCTCATGACTAATCACCAGTTTTTAAAAATGGAGCCTTTTGTATACGTTTAATCGTCTAAACCCGAAAAGCTCATCGTCGTTTCAATTTGTCAGCCTTTTAAATTTTTCAACCGCGCACACAAGATATCAATTAACACACCTGTTGCTATGGTTACTCTGCTTCTGTCACTTTTAATAAAACCATTACCATGCACTGTAGCCTATAAATAATTCCCAGCTGCGTAATTAAAAAAAAAAAAAACAAACGAGTCGCTTAATTGAGTGCAAACACAGGCGTCGTCTAACCCGTTATTTATGGAGGGTTGTCCTGTTATCGACGATTTAGAGAAGTGATTACAGTTTTTTAACGAAGTAAACAATCGGGAGTGTAAACGCAGGATATTGAATTTGGATTTGCATTTCTCAAATACGTGACGCGCAGTATTGCGCAAGAGTTCAGTCTCGAGCAATTAGACAGCCGCTAGAGTGTATCAGACGATCACTTTTCATTTTATTCTCTTCTCTCTCTCACTCGCTCCGATTAATGTATATTTAAGCACTAATTAAAACACAGAAAATTCAGTCCTTGACAAATAAGCACAAGTTAATGACTTTTTTTTAAGGTGGTACTCAATGTTTTGACCTTGACTAGTTTTATGGAATTCTTGATAATTCTTGAAGAAAGAAAGTTTTTATATCTTTCTGCTTGAAAAATGCTTCCTAGTGGGAATCGGTCTAAATGATTTCTGTTAAGATTTTCCCTATTGGTGCCGAATGAAATTGAATCGAAGTGTTAGTTAAAGCCATTTAAATGATTTCCATTGATTGTGTTCTGACTAGTATTTATTGATTAAAAAAAAACATTTTAAGGGAAAAATCCACCCTGAATTACTTCCATATCGGTATTTATGCAGTACATATTGTATATACACTATATCACCAAAAATATTGCCTTCACTTGCATATGAACTTGAGTAACACCCAATTCTTAATCCATAGGGTTTAATATGATCTTGGCCCCACCCCCTTTACAGCTATAACAGCTTCAACTCTTCTGCGAAGGCTTTCCACAAGGTTTAAGAGTGTTTTTATGGAATTTTTTGACCATTCTTTCAGAAGCGCATTTGTGAGGTCAGACACTGATGTTGGATGAGAAGGCCTGACTCACAGTCTCCACTTTAATTCATTCTAAAGGTGATCTGTCGGTTTGCAGGCCAGTCAAGTTCTTCCACAAGGAACTCGCTCATCCATGTCCATGTGGATGCTGCTGTGTGCACTGGTGTTAGGGTGTCTTTCAGGAGTTGGGTTCGTCCCCTTAATTCCAGTGAAAGGAACTCTTAATGCTTCAGCATACCAAGACATTTTGGACAATTTCATGCTCCCAAATGTTGACTCACGACTGAAGTGTCCTCGAGTCGATTCTTTGATCCGATTCATTTAACTGAATTTATTCGCTTGTGTGAATCGATTGATTTAGCCTTTTGGGACTTCAGTCCAGCATCTGATGTCCAACATCTCCACTACTTTTAAGTTGGATTTCTTAATAATTTCAAGTGATGTTCAAAATCTTTTTAAGTAACAAATGAAGCACCTCCTGTTTTGCTTTGTGAAGCTAATAATGAAACATGACCATTATGAATTCGATTTTTTTTCCTTCTTCTAAATACCATTGCACCCCCCCCCCCCCTTCCCCCAGCACACCAGTTCTAAGTTCTCATGGGACATAACGAAAATAAAGCAGCCCCCTCATCACCGAAAGCATCAAAAATCTTTCACGTGTTTCAGGGTGGAGTGTTCCTGTAATTGTTAATAGCTTGGGTCATTTCCCATTAGGAAGCCCCCCCCCATACGACTAGAATTAACTTTATGCTCAAAATATGAGGACATGACCGAGTACAACAGCGTAGACTTCCTGTAGATGAGATTCGGTGCCACACTCGTTTTGCGACCTTTGTTTTGTTTTTTGGAGGCAGAGGATCTGTGAAATAACCTTTCCAAGCTGAACAAAAGACGGATGAAGCTCTTGTATCATATTATGACTTGGTTCTTTCAAAAGATTTTAGGTTTTAAATTAACCTGTGATTTAAGTAGCATCATTGGAAATGGAAGAAAATTAACCTGGAATTATTGCAAAAAGCTATTGGAACGCTTCGGCCAAATTAACTGCTCTTGAAGAATAAGATTAACATGTAATTTGTATGCATGCTGTATCCATGTCTCTCTGGTGCTGCTGTGTCCTTGGTGAATATTCCAGTCATTTTCATTTCCTATCTGTCTCTGTTTGCCTTCTAACTGTGTCCTGTTGTTCTTTTTTCTGTTTTTCTGTTTTATTATTATTATTTTTTAATTCCTCTCCCTCTCTCTCTCTCTCTCTCTCTCTTCCCCCTCGAATCATTGTGGTTTTCTATCCCCTCCCTCCTCCTACCTTTTTTCTCCCTCTTCTTCTGACGGCAGTTAGCACGGCTCCAAGGGACAAACAGGTACGTTGAGAGACGGTGCCTGCTTCTATGAGGTGAATCCTGTAGGTGTTCTGTTTCTCCTTGGTGCAGTCACCGGAGTTTTATTTTTTTATTTTTTTGTAGCCTGCTTGTCGCTCTCTCTCTCTCTCTCTCTCTCTCTCTCTCTTTTTAACCTCCCCGATCCTGCACATTACTTTACCGCACGGGAAATACCTGCACATCTACACATCACTGATTTTGATGGGTCGGGTGTTGTCTTGTTGCTGAATTCGATTAAGTTCTGGGTATCATACAAAGAACCAGTATGCGGTCATGTATAAAAGTTAGTTCCCCCCCTCTTAATGTGATGTGTTTTTTGTGTAAAAACCAAAATTAGAATCATCTTCTCGTAGCGAGTCTTAGTTTTATGCAAATACAACCTCAGACGTAAACATTTTTTTTTTTTTTTTACGGCGACATTATTTGTTAAACAAAAATAAAGACGAAAAATTATTCATTAGCATGTAGAGCCACCTTTAACTTAGTAATTGTTTCCTGTCTGACTTGATCAGTCCCTCAAATCATTTGGCCCCTCCTCACTAATCTGTTTTGAAGGGACCTGACAGGAACGATGGAGGTTGAGCACCAGGTTGAGATAAAAGTGCACGAGGGTTTTAAGTGGTAGACGGTACATTGATGAATGTCCGTCGTTTTTTTTTGCATGGTATTGATTGTGTTTATTGCTGTGGTTAACCATACTAACAGTTACTAACTCTAATGGTGATCACGTCAGTAGTTCATTACTCACGTTAGACTAATTCACGCTGGATGTGTTTCTGGTGAGGCACGTCATCCCCATGCTGCGGTTACACTTCCACTTGAAAAAGGTTTCAATTCAAACCACCTGCATCAGTTTATTCTCATAAAATAAACAATCCTTATACACAGAGTCAGACAGTGTAGACACTTCAGGAAAAGAAAAAAAACAAAAATGTGTCTAAATATCTAAATACTCAATTTATTGCTATATGTCATTAATATTATGATAACATTAAACATAAAATTATATTAATAGAATATACACTTTTACTGTTCAAAGGTTTGGGGTCACTTTCTAACTCCATGATGGTTCCTGATTTTTATTTCTTTCTACATTGTAAAGGAATGCTGAAGGCG
>JAOVVA010000032.1:13201670-13223466 GCA_028565275.1 Leiocassis micropogon | reverse complement strand
GTATTGTTGTAGAATGTAGAAAATAAATCACTAAACAAAAACAAAGAAATTTGCAAGTGACCCCAAACTTTTGAAGGGTAGTGTACATCATACTATTTTTCTTTTTCTGAAGTGTGTATACATTTTTTGGCTGACTGTGTGTGTGTGTACGTACAGACTTGGCAAAACTATAGTTTTTAATGTTTCTTATTTGTATAGGTTTTCAAAATGTAAATTTATTACATTTTCAATATTTTAAAAAATGTGTATGCTTGAAACTGAAAAATAACTAAAAATCATGAAGTTAAAATAAAGCTATAATTTATAAAATAAAATTCAGTACAAAATTTTAATAGCAAATAAAAAAGATTCTGTTCAGTTTATTATTATTATTATTATTATTACATTTATTTCTTAAAATAACTATATATCAATAAAATATGAACATGGAATATACCTTTTAGTAATTATAAGAAAATGACTTCTATTTGAAAATGCTCTATTTCCTTTATATATTTTTTGTATAATGAAGCTAATTAACCTCTAATAATTCTGGAGCCTGTTCTGTCCAAATTGGATGTTATCATTTTCGTACATTAATACCAGCTCTGCATTTGTTGTTTGATATACAGCTTAATTATTATATATTTTTATATACTTTTAATTAACAAGTAATAAGTATTTCTGCACTTTAAAAGGAATTAGAAGTTTTATTGATCTGCGGTTTCCCTTAATTATGGCAATAAGGTCAGATGCTTGAAGCTGCACTATTTTTATTAGCCAGACACTGTAATTGGGTCTGGCAGCGCCGACCCTTTGCTCGACTAGCATTCCCAGAATGCCTGGCTAAATCAGGCTCCGCCGCAGTGCCTTGTAACCTCTTTTCTTCGTGTGAGCGTCGGTTCAGGAGGTCAGGAGGACTGAGGTTTGAGTCGCAGCTCAGTCGGTTATTTCCCCGAGCAGGAAATGGTGCTCCGGTGTCATGTGTCCTGCACTGTAGGTCTTCAGTTCTTGCTGCGTCAGTGTAAACTTAGAGCGCCTTCACGACACACCGGGAGGACTCGATCTCAGCAGATGTTTAAAGAATAAAGTAATAAACAGAGCTGTTCGGTGATGAGAAAATAAGCAGTGATAGTATTAAAGCATCAAAAAAACTGATCAAGTCCAAAGTGAGAGACAAATTACTGCTGCAATTAAACTAAGAGTTTTGTAGGAAAATATCATTTGCTGTTTTATATTCATGCCAGCGGCAATCCATCAGCCGTGACATGATCATTGTGTAATGATCGCTTCTTTAGTTTTAGTTTTACACCAGAGATATAGAATCTCTTACTTTAATCTCTGCCTCAAATCACATCCAGACGTGTCTCAGTGTGGTTTAGGAGTGATTTATAGTAATATAGAAAAATGAATTTCATCACCATGTAGCTCAGTGCTGAAATATTATAGAGGTAGAGTCGTTTCTTCTTTTTTATTTTCTTTAGTAGAGTGTTAACGTTCACAGTCGAACCCCAAAATTGTAAAAAAAAAAAAGAATTTTGCATTTGGTTAAAAAAAAGCCTATAATACCGTTTTTTTTAATAGTTGAAACTCTAAATGTGCCCCCAAACATGCTCCCAAAACACTTTCATTTAATTTCAAACTCAGTGCTGGAATGTAATACAGATGTTACCCCTGTAATTCATGCAAGCATATAAGTTCATGCAAGCAGGTATAAGTACTGTAGGGTAAATACGGTAATAATTGACTGTCCCAAGCCGTGTTTTTCTCTACGGTTGCTTTGTGTTATCTCAACAGCACTAAAAAAATGTATACAGAATCATGTTTTATATGGAATTTAGTTTTTATTAAACTATGAATTTCGCTGAATTAACATTACGTTAATATTTCTTACTAAATTAGTCAATTGTATTGTTCCTAATAGTTTATATAGAAAATCTATATTCCCACGAAAAAGACTTAAAAACAAATTGTTGAATACGTTTGCTGTTTCCGTTAAATTGCAGGGGTTGCCACAAATAATTATTAGTTAGGTTCTAAGGAAAAATCTGCAAACTACTGAGGCTACAAACTCTGAACCGCGACTTTGCCGGGGTCAGCTGTAATTGTTTACGTTTTTAATGACCAAGTGCATGTATACAGTAGGTGTATGGGATTTGGGCATGTATTTATACTTAATAGATATTTTGTAGAACGCATAAAACAAACACCAAGCAAATATTACTAGTAGTAGTCTTAGTAATAGTATTATAGCACGGTTTTGTCTGAGGTATGAAGTTGCACGTGGTGAACCCTGCTTCCCGGCCCTTGCACTTTACCCTGTGTCGCACTTTGATCATCATCACATCCCAGTTTGAGCCTTTGAGCTTGTTGCTGCTGTGGCTTGCAACTCTTTTGTAGTCGGACCTGATCAGATCTGATACTGAATTCTAATTTCCTGGAATGTCTGGAATCGAATCTGAAAGACTGAGTGTTTTTATTTTTATTTTTTCCTATTTTCTTTGCGCGTGTGTGTGTGTGTACAGACGGGCAAGCTGTCCAAAAACAAGAAGAAGAAGCTGAAGCGGAAGGCGAAGCGGCAGCAGCGGTTGCTGGACGAGAGGCTTCAGGACCTGCAGAGGATGGAGGAGCTGGACGGAGGAGCTCCACCGGATAGTTGTGGAAACGCACGGATGCTCTGGAAGCTCAGCGAAAACGAGGACGAGACTGAAACGCACGCACAGAGTGAGACATGCACCGAGCAGGCGAATGGGTTGCCTAGAGAAGGACGTATAGTGTACATTGCTGAGGGACACAACGTTGAGGGCAATAGATAATGAAATGTTTTTTAGGATTAAGGGTTAATGTCTCGTAACTTAAGTTAACGTTCAGTTTATGATTCTGCAGTTATTTTTCTGGAAATATTATGATATTTAAAAAATGCGATTGTAGCGGTGGATCTAATGTTTCATTTCTATTCGTATATGAGTGAATTTAAGAGAATATTTAACCGGAAAAGCATTTAGATCAGTGTGACCCTTTGAAGTTTTCTAGTCGCTTCCTTAAATGTGCTTCTCTGCCTCTCTGTTATTTGCCGTGCTAGTGAACAGTAACGGGTATCACGCACCAGGCACGAAGGGTAGTCCGGAGTCCGGATCATCGTGGTGCGAGGACGGATATAACGGTTACGGGCCTCTCCGTTTCTCCAGCCCTGGATCTGCTCTCTCTGGCACGTCAAGCTCCATACTGTCTGCTACCTCCGAGTCTGCACTTTCCACACTGTCTGGGTACTCTACAGAACGAGACAGCCAGAGATCCGGCTTCTCCCCAAACAGTTAGTCTTCAGGATTTTACAATTTTCTTTTACATTACATTAATTACTATGCATTATTCGTCATCATACACCATCACATATATACATATCATTATACATTATTAAAAATCATTATTATACATTATTATTATATATCATTATACATTATTCATCATCATATACTGTACAGTATATACGATTATACAGTACATCATTATTATATATTGTTATTATATATCATTATCATACATTCCATCATGACGTATATCATTTCTACATTATGTGTTGTATATTATTTATTATATTGATTATTATACATCTTGTATATCATTATGTCATTTAAACAGTATAATATATTATACATTGTATATTATTACGTCATTTAAACAGTATAATATATTATACATTATATATCATTATACATCATTATACAATATATATCATGCATTACATCACATGTATACATCATTTATACATTACATATTATTATATATCATTATTTTATCTTTTATATCATTGTCATTTAAACATTATTATATATTATGCATTATATATCATTATTATACATAATTATACTGTATCATACATTGCATCACATGTATACATCTTTTATACTGTACATTATATATAATCATTATACATGATTATACTATATCATGCATCACATGTATACATTTTAATACATTATATATATCATTATATATCATTATTATACATAATTATACTGTATCATACATTACATCACATGTATACATCTTTTATACATTATATATCATTATTATACATAATTATACTATATCATACAGTACATCACATGTGTGTATATATATATATATATATATATATAAATAAATAAAATTATTATACAATATATTCACTATTATTCATCATGCATCACATGTATGTCACTTATACATTATATATCCATATAATAATATGTATTTATGCATTATATATACATATAATAATCACTATACACTCATCTGTGCACTATATCATTATAATATATAATCATATATCATTTATACCTATTATACATCATTATATATCTTATTATATATTATTATACATTACATTACATTTTACATTTCTTGTTGTCTTTTTAACTCATCTTCTGTAAATATTAATGTCACTTTACTGAGATCAAAGCCATGATGTACAGTAGAACAATTATTTTAATGTTTTCCTTTTTAACCCGGTTTTACTACAAATTGATTTTCTGGTCATTAAAATCGCCAAGTATGTGGCATCTGTGCTTGCAGCGTTCAGTGCAGCGGATTTCCTGGTGAACCCCCTGGAACCGCAGAACGCAGATAAAATCTGCATCAAGATCGCAGACCTGGGCAACGCCTGCTGGGTGGTGAGTGCTCACAGATCTCATCGTTCAGCAACCCAGCGCTTAAACATCCATTACATCCCGGAGCATGACCTCCCTCCCCATGGGCGTCGCGGCGAAATGATCATTATAAGAGAAAACGCTACTTTCTAATTAAAGCTTATGATCGGAAATCCTGCAGTGCTTTTGGCAGACCAGTGTGGTGGCAAGAGATTTAATTTAGTTTCACACTGTGGATGGTTTTTCAACACATTATCAAAACCTGGAAGGATGGTGCTGAACCGTCAACTTTGTGGAAGAAATGTGGTCGGAAAAAAAAAAATTCACGAAATCATGAAAAATTACAAACTCTTGGTGAAGTTGCATAGTAAAAAATCAACCGTAAAAAAAAAAAAAAAAAACAGGGTTATGTTCGTTAGTGAGTGACTATTCCAGAGTGAATTGGTACAGTATATTCTAGGGCTCAGATTGTGAAAGAGTGGTTCTGGGAGCATGAGGTATTATTTTCACATATGAACTAAACGTGACCTAATAATTTTTTTAAATTAATTAATTTATTTTTGGGGCACTTACTATTTAAAAGCAACATCAGACACATTAACACAAAAGTGTCATAGTGACTGTGACACAGAGCTCCCACGGTATATACATGATATTTGCCACAATCTCAAAGTAAAAAAAGTAATAATAATAATTCTTTCTTGCACAGTTGGGCAAAAACCTGTTCAATCTGGCAACACAATTCGCTGGTTAGAATTCTAGATAGTAGTGGTCGATAGGCCCACTATATTCAAGAACATCCTACTTCAGTACACTGTAATCTTGTTTGTTTATCTGTTAACGTGACTGCACGTAGTTTAGACGCGGACAGTTCAAAAATGACCCGGGAATGTTTAAGGTCCGACCTAGTAAAATTGCCGGAGGGTGCTCGTTTAGACTTTAAATCCACACATTAATTTGCATAAATTTATGAAATGAGTGCATTTGAGTATTGGTGGACATTCCACTGATAAAACGATGAGATGGCAGTTTTTAATAAATAATAAATTGTAATCACTGTGGTATGGAACGATCCTTTTCTCCGCAGCACAAGCACTTCACTGAGGACATTCAGACGCGCCAGTACCGAGCAGTGGAGGTGCTGATCGGGGCCGAGTACGGTCCGCCGGCAGACATCTGGAGCACGGCGTGTATGGTGAGACACTGGTTTTTACATCTGCTTTAACAGATGTGGAAATATTAAACTGTAGAGGAAAATCTGAAGGAAAAAATGTGGTAAATGCTAATTAGCAAAATCTAAATATTAACCTCTGAGTGTACACTAGATATAGTGTCTACATGCCTCTTGTTTAATTGTTTTATATTACAACGCTTTTGAATTGTCGTATCTGATCATGTTAATTTAATTTTCTATAACAGCAGCTCTAATTCAAGCTACAAGACAAACGACAGGTTAATATAAACTAGCGCTGCAACTGACGACTAGTTTAACGATCGATTAATCTATCGATTGTTAAAATGATTAATCAATTAATTGGATGACAAATGGGGCGTTTACTCAATGGACCTTATTTAGCTATCAGCTATTAAATTAAGCTCGATATTGTTTTATGTGTGTGGTATTAACTTTCCTGATAAAACAAAATCTAAAAGCAAAAAAAGGCAAAGTAGCAGCAATATAATTTGACTTAAATATAAATATTGTATTATACAGTATACAGTACTATAAAGCTTAAGGATGGCAGATGGCAATTATGGGAGTTAATGTGAAATGTTAAAAAAATAATAATTAAAGAATTTTGTCTGCGGTGAAGGGCTTGAGAGTGAGGTAAGTGGGAAAAGACACACACCTGATGAGAATATGGCATGTGTGTCTGTGTGTTGCTGTGAGCTGAAAAAACATGGAGAGTATAACAGCTTGAGAGAAGCAAAGTGCTAAAAAAAAGCCAGCAATAGTGTGAATTTCCCTTATAAAGGTTCATTTTGGAGAACTGAAAATAAAACACAGCAACACACAGTCAGTAATTATACATTTTCTCTTCAGGTGTGTATCTTTTCCCACTTACCACACTCTCGGATTCTTCACCAAGTGGCACTTGGCCACGCCCACACCAGCATGAAATTCTTCCCATCTGATTCTAGCCGCCGTTTTTCTCGAGCTAAGAGTGAAATGTTCTCACACTTGGGGGATTTTTGCTTGAGAACGTGTTTGCCATCACAGTATTACTCACTTCACTCAAGTTAGCCTGAAGACTACATGTACGTTCACACTCTTCTCAAGTGTTGCACCCCTATTATTAACACACTCGTTTGAATTCCTCTTTGTTACTGTATTAACAACACGCGCAGGGTTTGTACACTCAGAGCTTGCTTGGGGAGAGTTTAAGATAAAACTTTTAAGTTTTAAAGTTTTCTGACACATTGAAGGTAGTACAAGATTTAAGATGGGGAAAAAAAAGACATGGTTTATCCTTGCAGTGGTGAGATGGCGATATTCAAAAAATAATAAGATCACTGCAGTCTGGGATGAATTAAACACTTCAGGATGGGCTGTTATAAAACAAAAAATTTTAAAAAAGTGGTAACGGTAACTCTGCTGTTTGACCCCCACCTCACTTTGGGTGATTTATCTGTAACAGCACACCAGAACTGTTTTATTCACATTTCTTATTCAATAATTCTTAATGCTTTAGATTTATATAAACGGCCAAAAGTAAATTTGTTCAAGAGGACAAGCAGCAGGTCAAACATTTTTTTGCGCTCAAAGATTTCGTGATGAAGAAATTATCCAATTATATCCGTGTACAGTGCTGTGAAAAAGTATTTGCCCTTTCCTGATATATTATTTGTTTATTTTTTTAAATATTTGTCTCGCTTAAATGATTTCAATTACTTTGTTTCTCCTCTGTTTTTGGATTTATTATTATTTTTTTTATTATTATTTTTTTTAAGATCGCAGATTCTATTTTTTATTCAATAAGTCTGGGTGTGGCAAAGTGAAATTTAACACTGCTTTTCAAAAAAAATTTACAGGACAGCTTTTTTATTTTTTTTCTCTAAATATATTAAATCATCATTTGAAAACATTTTGCATTTACTTTGGTTATTTTTGTGTACAATTAGAATTTATGTAACCTCAATCTGAGTCCAAGTGTGACAAATGGGGGGAAAAAAGCAAAAAAAAAAAAAAAGTATTTTCCGTAGCACTGTACTGTATGTTTTTATTAAAATGTATTATAGTGACTCGTATACTGTACATATCGGAATCTGGTATTCAGTTGACTTTATAAACTATTTACGTTTGTATATGTCAATGTCTGTCTCAGCTGTACGCGAGTAGATTATTATGTATGTAAGTTCTATTCTGGATGAAAAAGTAAAGGCCAGTGTTGTAGTGTTGGCTTTAATGGTGATGTATGGATGGTGTTTTGCAGGCGTTTGAGTTGGCCACAGGAGACTATCTTTTTGAGCCTCACTCAGGCGAAGACTACACTCGGGATGAAGGTCAGCGCTCGCTTCTTTTTTTTTTTTTTTTTTTTCCTTTTTTCTTTTTTTTTTTTTTTTTTTTTTCCTATTTTCTTTTTTATGTAGCCTTTTTTTTTTTTTTATTCCACCACGTCTCTTCCTTTAACAGCAAATCGTTTTGCTCGGGAACTGATGGATTTGTGCCATTTGTTTTGTTTTTGTTTTGTTCCCACAGATCACTTGGCTCATGTCATTGAGCTCCTGGGTGCCATCCCCACTCATTTCGCTCTCTCAGGCAGATATTCACGAGAGTACTTCAACCGCAGAGGTAAGATAACACTTAGAAACCAGAAGCCTCGAACGCGAGCCAACCTTATCGAGCTCTCTGTTCGATCGTTCGTGGCGTCGTGTGTTTTTTCGGCACTTTGTCGCTTCCCGAGGTCTCCCGCGACCGATATTACGGAGAGGAAAAGTGAGAGTTAGGGCTCTGGTGACTGAAGTGTAATCTCTC
The DNA here is from genome assembly GCA_028565275.1 of Leiocassis micropogon. Lineage (NCBI taxonomy): Eukaryota > Metazoa > Chordata > Actinopteri > Siluriformes > Bagridae > Leiocassis > Leiocassis micropogon. Next base: position 13,214,883 of record JAOVVA010000032.1, on the reverse strand, counting down.
GCCTGTCACATTTATCACGGTTTATTTTGCGGGCGACACCGGAGTTGCAGCGTCGCTACACATCGGGACCTGAGAGCCAGCTTTCTCTGGAGCTCTTACCCAATAAGTGTGGCACGTTCCTGAGTGACCGCTCCATATTGCTCGAATTTCTGTCATATCACAAGCCAGGACTGTTGTGTGTGTGGTTGTGTGCGCGTGCGTGGTTGTGTGGTTGTGCTCCCTGATCCAGTCATCGTTTAACCATCATAAATCCTGAAGTGCTGTTATTTTTAACCTTATTAATTATGACAAGCTGCATTTTTTTATCTTATAAGTTACAGAGGCAGAAGAGAGCTTTTTAAAGGTCCTCTCTAACATAAGTGGTGATATAATACAAGGGGGCGTTCGGGTCAAACCGGGACTGGTGATGAAATACACTATATTGCCAAAAGTATTCGCTCGGCTGCCTTCACATGCATATGAACTTGAGTAACTTTTAATTCCTAATCCATAGGGTTTAATATGATGTTGGCCCCGCCCCCCTCCCCCCTCCCTGTTTGGTGTGGGGTCGTTTTTAGGGAGTTGGACTCGGCCCCTTACTTCCAGTAGAAGGAACTCTTAATGCTTCGGCATACCAAGACATTTCGGACAATTTCCTGCTCCCAACTTTGTGGGGAACAGTTTGCGGATGGACCCTTCCCGGTCCAACATGACTGTGCACAAAGGCAAGGTCCATAAATTCAATTCAATTCAATTTTATTTGTATAGCTCTTTTAACAATTGTCACTGTCGCAGAGCAGCTTCACACAATCATAAAGACATGGACGAGTAAGTTTGGTGTGAATCCTGACCTCAACCCGATAGAACACCTTTAGGATGAAATAGAGCGAAGACTGCGAGTCAGGCCTTCTCGTCCAACATAAGTGTCTGACCTCAGGAATGCGCTTCTGGAAGAAAAGTGGAAAAATTCCCATTAACACACTCTTAAACCTTGTGGAGAGTCTTCTCAGAGAAGTTGAAGCTGTTATACTGTAGCTGTAACGGGGGCGGGGCCAACATTATATTAAACCCTATAGATTAAGAATTGGATGTTACTCAGGTTTATATCAGTTGAACGCTTGATCCTTGAAAAACAAAGGACAACTTTTTGCCAACTTGCAGAAGAGACGCCTCTGCCTGTGGTAACTACACACAATCATCCATCTTTTCACCTGGGTCGAATTCGTTCCATTTGTCACATTGGAGAAGTTTGAGATCTGAAGCAGAAGTTGGATGATACAATTCAATCCAGTTTTATTTATATAGTTGGTCATTGTTGCAAAGCCGCTTTACAGAATTAAAAAAATAGATTGAAATGCGTTTAAAGAGTGATCAGATCCTAATGATCAGATTGTCCCTGATGAGGACAAGTCAAGGGCGACGGTGGTAGGAGAAAACTCCAGACTCCACAGAAAACAGACTCTGCAGATTAAAGTCTGCTTCTCGCTAGGTACTGGCTTGGCCAGCGTTGGCGTACTGAGAGAACGTTTTCTTTTGATTGTTTCCAAGAATTAGTGAAACACTGGAATAAATGCATTAGTGTAGGAGGGGATTATATAGAGAAATAAAAAGCTGTTACCTTCATAATTTGCCCGGTTTTGACTTAAACGTCCATGTAAATAAAAAATAAATAAAAACAAGTCAAGTGTATGTATTGAAAAGGGAGGAGAAAACTTTAAAACATTCCGTCATAGGAAAATAATCAACTTTTCCTGTTGCTAGGATGTGGCCACATAGCAAGAGGCGTCGGGCTTAATCATTTACTGTTGTTGAAAACTTGCTCTTGTGTCACTTTTCATTTATGTATTTATTTGAATCTTTAAATGCTAAGTGCATTTTACATAAGAAAGCACAAAGTTGTTTATTGAATTATTTAATGATGCATAAATGTACAGGAAAATTTCAAAGAGACCCTGAAGAAGGTGAACAGACTCATAAAAATACATTTTTGAATTGGGTTTAACAAAAAAATTGCACACAGCAATAAATAAATAAATAGAAAGAGAGCCCATGAAACAAGGGGGTACGAGCTAAGATTACAGCCCCTCTAGATATTCTTAGCTCTAATACAAGCCTGGGGAAGATCCCTGATTAGAGAAGCCCTGATTGCGTACAGTTACCGAAGCAGCAAATGATGTGGAGGTTTACTGTGCCTGTAATTTGAGCGATCACCTGTCCGGTCAGTCGTAAGTCACAGGCAAACACACCCGAGATCATTTCCAGACGTCACCGGTTCACCACGTCTGGATAGAACCGGTCAGGACTGAATAACAGCGGCTTGGCTCCCGATTAGACTCGTGAATGTCGTGCTGTTTCTCTGACTCCGTACTGGTTAAGTAAGCTATATTAAATAAGCTACTCATCTATTATTGCATCATTGCCCGTACCTGATACTACATTTATTTATTTATCATCAGATCTGACAATTATTAGGCATCTTGCTGAGAGATATTCAGTTACTTATTCTTTTTTTTTTAGCGCATATTTGAATAAGTAATTGAATATCTCTCAGCAAGATGCCTAATAATTGTCAGATCTGATGATAAATAAATAAATGTAGTATCAGGTACGAGATCTGACACACGGATTTGTAATGTTTTCTCCCTGATAATCCGAAAGATATTCTTTTTTTTCTTTTTTTTTTTTGTGCATATTTGAATATCTTTAGGATTATCAGGGAGAAAACCTTACAGATCTGCGTGTCAGATTTATTGATTCGTTAAACATTTGTGCAGGTCTCTTAAACTTTTCCCAGTCTCGTGCACTATTGATTAACGTCCTCACTTTTTTTTTTTCTTTTTTTTTTGTCAAAAGGGACAATACACACTTCTTGAAAAGAAAAACTTGTATAAATATTTTAATACTAAATTTATTGAGAGAATGTGATTTAATACAAGTTACATTTGGCCTCTACAATTACAAAATAAATTAATAAAATAAGTTTAGGATTAAAATATTTATGGTTTATATTTACATTTTTTTTTTCTTTTTTTAAGTTTGAAAATATTTAATGTTTTTCTTTTTTTTCCTGAAGTGTGTATACATTTTTTCAGTAACGTAGTTAAGAAACTGTTTATGATGAAGTTAATAAACTAATCTTGTACAAATAATATAAAACATCAGTATATTGCATTTAGTATAGTTTCTACTGGGAAAAAAATTATTAAATTTGAAGGTTGTTTTCAATCGAAAGGATCTTTTCGATCTGTGCTTTCTGCTTTACACTGATCGATATTATGCAGAATCACAAAAATGGCCTCAACTTCTGACAACACAGCTGTTAATATTGTGATGTACTCTCTCCCCCTCGCCTTAAACCTGAAGTAAATTCAAATTTTATTTGTCACATACACAGTATGACTGTACGATATGCATTGAAATGCTTAAATGACCATCCGTGACCTCAAAGATGTAAAAACAGTTAACAAGAAATAAATAGAACAAAATATAAAAAAATATATAAGATATATATATATATATATATATATATATATATATATAAAAAAAACTATCTATACAATGAGAAGAAAATTTAATAAATGCCTGGCCAAAAACAAAAGTCACCATTTCAGAAGGGTCAAATAGTTGAGCTGCGTCAAACAAAGAAAACAAATAAGAACGTTTGAAATGACTGGAACTGGGTTAAGAATCTCACAACACTTTATTAAAAACCTGGAAGGACAGCGCTGAAACATCAACTTTTGTGGAAGAAATGTTTTAAATTTTTTTTAAATCTTCACACTTGATGACGCTGCATGGTATTAAAAAAAAAGGTACAACAGTAAAAAACAAGGTTTTAAAGCGATGGAAAAAGGTCATGTGACCTGATGAGACCAGCTGATGACCTGAATGTACTGAATGACCAGGTTATTACATGTATGAGGTTTTCTTCCCTGATGGTACAGGCGACATGGAAACATTTTCACACATGAGCTGTCCACCAAAGTGTGTGGCTTTTGTTTTGTTGTTGTTGTTTTTTTTTTTTGGGCCTGGCAGTGTATACAGCTGATGGTTCTGGAGGATTAAATCATTAATCACGATCAGGAAAAAAGAAAAAAAAATCATCATCATGAGTGTCTAGTGGAGAGGGGTATCGAGGTAATTTTATGTAATTACGCTTAATGTGAAGTGGACTAGAATTAAATAAATAAATAAATCTGTTTAATAGATCAGGATCTCTTCTTCATTGTGCTTGTTTATTAGCATCTATCTGGAAAGTCCACTCCAAACAGATTGAGACCTGATAAACAGAGCGTAGTTCGTTACCTCAAATTAAAATGTCCGAGTCACGGCCGAAATGCACCTGAACGTTTAGCTCGATGTGGCCAGCACGTCCGGCGTGACTCCCTACTTTGCACCTAGGGATTAGACTCCACACATCTAGTGCGACTCTAAGCAGGATATAAAGCACTTACCGAAGATGAAATTATGAATGATTTTTGTCAGTCGCTGAGTTTATTGCTCTACTCGCCCCCTAGTGCAATAAGAGAGACAAATATTTCACGTTTTTTTTTTTTCTGATTCGTTGAATTCAGTTACGGTTCACAAATCAGATCCCTAAATGATTTTTTTCCCCAGACCTTTTATCAAGCTGTATTTTTTGACATCCTGGATCCTCGTGAGTTCCACCTGAGGATTATAGACATATAGTGCCCTAAATAAACGACTTAAACGTACTCTTGCTTATCGTCTCCTTTTTCCTGTGTGCGCAGGTGAGTTGCGGCACATCAGTAACCTGAAGCCGTGGGGTTTGTTCGAGGTGCTGCTGGAGAAGTACGAGTGGCCGCTGGAGCAAGCGGCTCAGTTCAGCGACTTCCTCCTCACCATGCTGGAATTCGTACCAGAAAAACGAGCTACTGCGGCACAATGCCTGCAGCACCCCTGGTTAAACTCTTAACACGCACACACACAGACTTTGTGCAGTTTTGGTAACCAGTGCACAGATTTAAAACACTTTTCAGTCGGTATTAAGGCTTAAAAGAAAAGCCAGAAGGATCACTATCATGAGCACACAGTTTTCTTAGCTAGAACCTCAAATCTGTCATTTTTATAACTATTTAAAAAGAAGCCTTGATCTCTCTCTACACGGTGCAGATGGAAGTCCGAGGCGTGTGTGTGTGCGTGCGTGCGTGAGGGGGGGGTCGACGGTTTTCATCCTCCGGTGTGTCATCTCGATGTGTAGGACGGTCATACGGTTTATATTTTACAATAGTGCCTTGATGCCCTAAGCTTCAAACAAACAGAAACAAAAGAAATATAGATAAATATATATTAAAAAAAAGAATCCGGCTTCACCTTTTTATATTTGTTCGGCGTGTGAAGGAATGCTTGTCGTTTGTGAACATACAACACTATTCACTTGACGAAAAAAATAAAGATATGAACTCTTGAACATTTTTTGTGTTTTGCTGATGAATAGACCATCACTCAGAATTAAACACCTGAATTTTATTTGATTTTCTTTCACAGTGTTTGCTGAGGGATAGGTGTGATATTCGAGCGATCAGGGTTTCTACACAGCGTGTTCAGTGCTGTGCGTTAGCGATGTGATGTACTGCTGCTGTCTGGATCTGTTTTCAAGCAGGTCAAGTTATTTCTCAAAACAAAACTAGTAAGCAAACTCTTTAAGCCTAATTTAAACCAAAAAAAAAAGTAAAATTCTTGAGGATAAACGAATGTATTGTTTGTGAACGAGTGATTTTCTTTGTCCTGCGAGCCTGTTATAATCTAACTGCTTTCGTGAAAGTACAAAGGGTGTGAGTGAAATGGAAATGTGAGTTTTATTATTTTCGATCTGTTGATTGTGAATAAATGTCCCAGAAGTTTAATTTCACTACATTTCGTGTCTTCAGAACTTTTTTTTTTTTTAATACTTTCAATTCTACCCCTTCCACTCACATGACTTTCTCAGTCCTACTGCACACCTCTAGTCTCAACCAGATTGTGTAATTGTTCCTGGCAGACGAACGAATAGTCAGTTGGAAATTGTGTATTTTCACATTTGGCCTTTTTAAAAAAAAAAAATTTTATTTTTTTTTATAAAGCATAAGACCAATGCTCTTGATTATCTGTCTAGGGTTTAACAAATATTTACACAATGGAAAAGTATTAAGCACTTGTGATTAAATTGTCTACCTCTGGGGTCGAGGGTTCTAATCCCACCTTGGGGGATGTACCCTCATCAGCGGGTATAGAAGATGAATGCATGAACTTTGGATCCGCATTTGGAACAAATTTTGGTTTTGGACATTACTTGAGGTTTTGCCCCAGATATTATCTGTTCATTTTAAGTAATGTATAAAAATTCTGTTAAATCCTTACTGTATATCTGATGTAAACTAAACGTGGGCAAAAAAATGTGGGCATGAGGTGACATACGGGAACTTGGAATTATTTAAGACACCTGAATGTCGAACCGCTAAAAATCAAGTGTGTCTGTCACAGACTCGCGCCAAAGTAGGAAACCAACGATACACCCATCAGCCATGACATTATGACCACCTGCCTATTATGGAGTGGGTTCCACATTTTGCTGCCAAAACAGATCTGAAGGTGAGCTGTGGTATCTGGCACCAACCCGGCAGAAGCAGCAACACCTTCTCGATTGGTTGAGAATTGAGGCCAAGTGGACACCTTGAAGTTGTGTTCTTTACACCATTCTCTCACTATTTTTGCAGGAAGAGGCCACTACCATCAGGGAATACGATTTTCATAAAGGGGTGTATTTGGTCAGGAACAATGTTTACAGTAGGTAGGTTTCTAAGCACGTAGGTCTCTGCCAGCTCGCCATCCTCCCATAGTGCATCCTGGTGCCATCTCTACCCCAGGTAAGTGATGTGATATACCCAGCCATGATGTAAAAGAAACCATGAGTTATGAGACCCTTGCCAGTGTCACTCAAATCCTTTACGCTTGCCCATTTTGTTTTCTGCTTAATTGTTTATTTACCTCACATGTCAGTGATCAAAATGTTATTGAATTGTGTACAAGTAAATAAATTAATGGTGCATTACATATTACATGATGCAAAACGTAGTAGGAAAAGTGCCAGTAAAAGTACCAAACGCAAAAAATGATTCTGTTGTTAAAAATGTACACGTTTCAATTTAATATTCTGTTTGCAGGGAGGAAAAAAAAAAAAGCAATGATGTAAGCACATACTGAAAACTGTGTTTGAGTGTTGTACTGACTGTTCGTTCTTATCCTGTATCTGTGGTATACGGTACACTTATACATGTTTACATAATGATAAATTACATTCGGAAAACAAGCTAAACACTTTGTCAGAACAATAAGATGAAGTCAGAGTCCCTGATGTAGTCACACTCCTGCAGTATGACTTTTACCTCATTGTGGATGTGACCTGCAGAGTCCAGAGTGTCCACAAGGGGGAGCGACAAAATGCAATGAAATTAGAAACCAAAAGGACTGTGAATGGAGTTTAGAGTCTCGTGAACGAGCAAACTGAAGCAGCTTAAATTAAAACTCTCTCAGTGGTTAAGATGTTGGACTACTGATCAGAAGGACCCAGGTTCAAACCCCAGCACTACCCGGTTGTCCTTGTTAAACCCTTGAGCAAGGCCCTTATCCAAGTACTCTGATGTACTGTATAATGAGAATGAGAAAATGTAAGTCGCTCTGGATAAGGGTCCTGCCGAATGCCGTAAATGTTAAACGATCATACTAGCAGTTCTTACACGGCAAGTTCGGGTTTTTTTTTTTTTTTTTTAATCCACGAGTCTTTTTCTCCCACATGCTCTGATTCGATGTAGATTTCGCTCCATTACCACAAGTTCATTCCGACATGTCATTTCTGGAGCTCTGGAGTTTGTAACTCATTCACGGTGGCATTCTGGTTACTTTTTCCTGCGCACCACCGTCCAGCCATCATCCTCCTCCTCCTCTTTAGGTGCAGATGATGAAGATGCCGACTGCTGTTTAACTGCTGCGTTGCTCGCTGAAGCTCCCTCTCCGGCCTCATCACACTCCATAGACTACAAAGAGAGGGGGGGGAGAATGTCACCCAGACGCGTGACGAGATTATGTTTATAGATTTATGTAAAGGTTGCCACCATAAAGCTGATCATTTTCATTTTACATTGAAGTATTTGACTCCTTATATCATAGCAATTCACCAAAAAAAAAAAAAGAAAATGACTGTTTATTATAGAACAAAAACAAGTTAGTCGATATTAGGAACTAGAAACTTAAGTTTTTTAGTAAAAATAGTTTCTAAGGGGGGAAAAAAAAACACCTCCATCTTGATGATGCTCGCATTTCAGAAAAACCCTATATTACAAAGGAGTCAAACAGTCTGTTATACATGATGTTTTTAATTAAATTCATAATATTAATCCTAGATTAATTCAAAACTTGTAGAAAAAGAGACAGCAGACTCTTTCTGCTGAGGAGTCTAATCCTACTGAAGACTTTTTTGGGTTTTTTTGACTGTGTGGTTGCCTCGGCCATCTTTTATGGAGTGCAGCAGCATCTCTACTGCAGACAGGAAGAGACTGGACAAGCTGATAAAGTCCGTCCATTCAGACTCCCCTGGACACACCGTACAGGAGCTGGGCGAGAGGAGGATGGTAGCGAACTCATCATTGCTAGAGAATGACTCTCACCCCCTGTATGAAGCTGTTATATCTTAAATGTCTGAAGGAACGATACCGAAGGGTCTTTTCTCCCTGCTGCTGTTCCCAGTGAACCAGCCTCCATAACGCACACACTCTTATTACTGTTTTTTAAAAAACAATAACTTACATGTTTGTGCAATAACACCATTTAAACCTGGTGCAATTCATTTGAAAGTGTAACTATTGTATTGTAGCTTTTTGTCTTTTCTATTTATACACTGTTCTGTTCTTTATATCTGCACATTTTTTCTTTGCTGCTGTAACAGAGAAATTTCCCCACTGCGGGATGAATAAAGGTACATCTTATTTTATTCTGCGAATTAGTCATTACTACAAAAAACTAAAACATGTTAGAACAGGAACAACTTGCATTACAGCTGCACTACTGGTACAAGACGCTCTTACAGAATATTATATTAATACACAAACGCTACCAGTCCAAAGTCTGGACACGCCTTCTAATTCCAAGTTGTTTTTATTTCTTTCTATACTTTAAAACAAAGCTGAAGGTGTCCAAAATATGTAATAATCGTGAAACCTTTGAACAGTTGATATTGAGATGTTTGTGCTACTGGTGACTCTAAATGAACTTCTCCTCTGCAGCAGAGGTAACTTTTGGTCTTTCTTTCCTGGGAAGGTCTTCATGAGAGACAGTTTCATCATAGAGCTTGATAGGTTTTGCAACTGCACTTGACACAATACTGTTCTTGCAAGAACTGATCTGACCTTCATGTCCTTAAAATAACAACTGACTGTTAATCAGTTAATTAATTGCGAAATGCTGTTATTTCATAATTTAAAAAATCAAGTATTCACCTAGAAAGTATAAAAATGAATCAAATAAACAAAATGCACTGAATTACTAAGGTGTGTCCAGACGTTTGACTGGTGCTGTACCTTCTAACCAATCAGAAGTTTATAACAATTGCTTCTTATACTTCTAAAAGCTTGTGGTTTTTGCATGATACTTATTATATATTATAACGGAAACATGCATCAACCCAAACTTTACTCACTGTATCTGTGTTAGCTACAAGAATTGAACTAGAGACATTCGATTTCATTTCTCACTTTACACAATCATACTTACCTGCAATTAAATTTAAATACCTGATAAAAAAAAAAAAAAAACGTGTTGAACCCACCTCCTCATCACTCTCATCATCGACGTCCTCTGCATCCTCTGTAGGGGATTTAGCAGGTGTGACCTTTGCCCTGCCACCGGCTTTTTTCTCTGCTAACTGGCTGATCTGCTGTCTGACTTCGGCCAGATTTCCCTGCTTACACTGCTGGAACATCACACACACCTTCTGCGCCACCTGAACACAAAAAAAGAAAAAAAACAAAACAAACCAACCTGATTTTACACTCACTAAACACACTGCAGTGGTGCTGACCTGTTAAGTGTAAAGCAATTCTGTACGCCGTATACGCAGAGAAATATAACTGAACATTTAATTTTAATGTACACAAGCAGTGTATAAATCAGTAATAAACTGAACCGAGATGATGTTCGGTGCGACGCCGCTTTGCTTTTAAAACCGCACCACTTTTTTTTTTTTCTCGACATGAACTCCTGTAGTAATCCTTATTTAGTGTAAAGAAACGGCACCTGAGGCAGACTGCCGTCGTCCACCACCGTGTCGAACTCGTTATTCATCAGCTCAGACAGGAAGTCCTCCACTTCATCCTGCTCAAGGTCACCTGCGCGGAAACACGTCGGATCGTTTTTTAATTACCAGTCGTCAAAAGTCAAAGTGAACAGAAGAGGAAGAAGAGGAAGAAGCAGCAGCTCGGGAGAACAGAACACTTACTGTTGTCGTGGAAATACTGCTGAACCGCATCCACCAACCAGTCGGCCTTCTGCTGGCTGTAAACTCCACCAAAGCCATTATCGACTGCTATCTAAGGAAAACAAACAATAAACAAAAAAATAAACACACACACGCCCTTCTTATTACCCAGTACTGCTAAAAATGATATGATATCTGTATTGTTATGAAATATGTCAAAGTACAGCAGTGTGTGTGTGTGTGAGAAGCACTGATAATACTTCTAAAACACGCACTGTCTACACCGTTACTTCTCAACGTCTCAAATAAACTGATCTGTGGTTAATATAAATATGTTCTCTGAAATATAAATGTTTTGTTTATTTTGCAGCCATTATATATCAAAAAAAATTTTTAATTAATTATCATTGTAGTTACATCAGATTTTTTTTACCCCACCTAGTGCCTATTTGTTTATTCATGAGCCGACACAATGCCATATTCTCGTCCTGATACTTAAACCTTAACCATCATCCCACAGTGATACTGACAACATTTGTCTTCAGGAACTATCAACGCTTTCTTCATAAATACCAGGGGCGTTCAAGTCAAACTGGGACTTGATGAAATTTCTACGTAAAAGCTTACAGATACCTTATACTAGCACAATAGCGTGATGAGCCTTTGAACAGTGCACATGTTTTAGAGAAGGCCGTATGTCTGTGAATGACGATCCCGGCCTCGGTGGCTCGGATCCCACCGCAGTCGTTCCGTGAACATTCAGCACCTGATGCTTTAAAAATCGACGCATCCGTCTCTGAGAACTCTTCACACAATCATTTACCAACACCCCTTACACATTACCGGAACTCTGAAGGGAGTCACGGACACATTTTGGCCGTTAAAGGAGTTCCCGGGAGGCCAGTGTTTTAGACATGAATCAGGCAGTGCAATCGAGAAATCTTTCTACCTTGATGGTATCCAAGCAGTAGGGAAACACTAACACTGATAAGTGCATCAGTGCAGCAGAGGATTATATAGAGAAATAAAGGAAGTTTTTACTCTTTACTGTGTTCTGTTATTCGGTTCGATCAAAATACCCCTTGTATAATAAGAGTATAAATATAATAAAATCAATCTCAACAACAACAAAAGTCAAGTTATTTTATTTGAGAACATTTCCAGTTTCAATTTATTGTCCAAATTAAATTCTGATCTTTGCTGTTTGCTACAGGATCTGATTTGAGTTTTCTCCAGCCTCTGACTGAGTATGGGAACACTGCCACCTCTAGTTCTCATGCAGCATTGCTGTTTTACATTTGAACATCATAACATAACATCAAATACATTTCACTGTGAAACACTAGCAGCGCAGCAGCATGATCGGTTCTGATCACAAGGCACGTCTGAAACAGAACTGCTGGCTGTTTATATATTATTATAACGTTAATGCACTGGTTATAATATGTCATTTCCATAGTGACACCTCACACTGGAGCTTACACAGTGGAGGATGAGCATTATCCAAGACTAAGGCTTGTCTCATTTTGTAATAACAGACAAACTGAAGTAGGATGAGAACTGAATATTTCAGAATGTGCTGTTAAATGAAAAATAATCAACTCTCTAACTTCTGGTTTGTCACCCTGGAGTTTATTGTTTTCCTGTGACAGCTCACACCCCATGTGTTTTATCTCTTATCTTAATGGATATTTGGCCCTTTAAGATTTTTCATCTATGCATGAAAAAAAAAATTATATTTGAGGGACTTGTAAAAGCATAAACTAAATATGATTCGGACGTATAAAAGTGACATGAGCATTGGTTTTAAAACGTAAAGAAGTTTTGGTTTCATGCCGCTCCATAGCTCCACCACTGACGGTCAGAGGCAGGACGGTGGCTTACAGTAGTGGTTAGCACCGTCGACTCGCACCTCCAGGTTTCGGGTTCGATTCCCACCTTGGGTTTCCTCCCACGGTCCAAGGACATGCAGATTAGATTATTTGACGTTCCCCAATCGCCTGTAGTGTGTGAATGTGTACGTGTGTGTGTGTGCGCGCGCCCTGCAATGGATTGGCACCCTGTGCCTCAAGTCTCTTGGGATAGGCTCTAGGCCCCTCCACGACACTGTAAACAGGATAAACGGTATAGTGTGTGTGTGATGTGAACCGATCCTCTGACTAAAAACAGTTTGGTGACATTTTAAGTCTCTTCTTCTTTTCTTCCTTGTTGTTTAATGACGGTTGGAATCCAGCATGTTACATTTTCTGTAGAACTCCCCAGTCACGTGATTGGGGTGGATTTGTCATGTTCTACAAACGGCTTTGATTAAATAAAACATTTATTGTCAATTCTTTGAAGTTTAAATACAAAACTTATGGTTAAACAATCCTCGATAAAAGTTTTGCTAAGCAGTTGCCATGGAGATGAGGAACACTAACATCAAACCGAGATGGACCATCATCATCATCATCGTCATCATCAATATCTCAGAGTGTGTGCGGTACTCAGTAAATAATAATAATAATAATAATAAATAATAATAATAATCATCATCTCAAGCCTTAGTGTTCTACTGTGTGCGCGCGCGTATTTATTCCTTACAACTTCGAACAGCTTTAAACCGACACGGTGGGGCGGGCGGGCTCGCTCGCGCACGCACACACACACACAGAGTGTACTGTAAGTGAGCGGTACCTGTAACACCGGCCAGGTCTCTAACACGGCTCGGACCGCTTCTGAGAACACTGCACGTGGAGAGGACACGAGCGCCGCCATTTTAAACTC
>JAOVVA010000032.1:13172527-13185870 GCA_028565275.1 Leiocassis micropogon | reverse complement strand
ATGTATTTATTGGAAATTTTGCTTTGATTTACGAGTGTTTTGAAATACAAGCCCGCTTCCGGAACGAATTATGCTCGTAATCCAAGGTTCCACTGTATACAGTAGTGACTCAAAATGTGCTCTACCAAAAAGTTGAGCAGAATCTTAAAGAGTTTATGTGCATAGAATTCAGCAATTAGAAAATAAATAAATAAGATAAATCACGGCTTCAGAAAATATATCAGAACTGTCGTTTTTAAGTTTGTTAGTGTGAACGCTAAAGCACATGGAAGTCCTCAATGGACGGAGCGGATCCCTGAGTGCATCTAATTTAATGCGTTTCGATTCGATATCCCATTTTAAGCACTCTTCATTTGCCTAAGTGGGAATGATGTCATTCTCTCATGTGTGAGTTTTTGTGTGTGTGTGTGTGTGTGTGTGTGTGTGGTGGTACATACCGAAGTCAGCCAGTTTGAGCTCCCCACGGTCATTGATGAGGAGGTTTTGCGGTTTGAGGTCTCGATGGAGGACTTTGCGTCTGTGACAGTAGCTCAGTCCTCGCAGAAGCTGGAACAAGAAGAGCTACACACAAACGCACACAAAAAAAATCCAGCATTATCATAACACACAGCGGATTATAAAGGTATCATCTGTGGAAAGTCAAATCAAAGTCTCTCGTATGTAATAATGAAGCAGAGAAACATCGCGATCATTTATTCTTGTTTCCGTGTGGTAACTAAAAAGCAGGTCTGCTGTAAAATTGGGCACTGCGGTAACTCTCACCTTCACGTTGTGCATGTGGATGCAGTTTCCGCAGTCATCCAGATACTGTTTCAGGTCTTTATCCTGAACAACACAAATTAAAGCAGTTAGAAGGGAGACGGAGACAGAGAGTCAGCAAACAGCACGCCATCACGCATCACAATGAGCTGAGCAGGGTTTGCTTAGTAGCTCAAGTTTTCGCGCTAGTAACCAAAGGAAGGGAATTTAAACCCCAGACTGTCACGCTGCTTTTCTTTTCAGACTCCCATAAAGACACTGGCTTTACGGAGCTAATTAGAAGGCTGTAAGCTTATTAGTAAAGATGGCACACAGCATTGCAAAGATAAACACAGTGACAGCTGTATTACACAAGCCATGCCGCTCGGTAAAGGACTGTCAATCATCAGGTGTTAAAAGTAAACTGTTTGCCTTATTATACTGGCACATTCATGCATGGACATGTACACACACACACATTAGCCAGAACATAATGGCCACTGACAGGTGAATATTATCGATCAACTAACCACACAGGACCATGGGCACTCATGGCTCACCCAGGGGTCCAATGGAGTCATGACCTCCCAGGGGTTAAAAATTAAATATTAACGTAGTTTAAGCCTTTATTTGTCACATACACATCACTGCACTGTGAAATTCTTTCTCTGCATATCCTAGCATAGTGGCTGGGGTCAGAGCAGATTATTTGGTGACCCCTCTAAAGCAAGAAGGATTAAGAGCCTTGCTTAAGAGCCCATAACAGCAGCCTGGGGTTTGAACTGACAACCTTCTGATCAATAACCTAGAAACTGAAGCCACCGAGCTGCCGCTGCCCCAGGAGTGGTACTACAAATGTTTTTGTGTTAATTAAGGTGAAGTAGGGTGAATAGTGGTAAAGTGGGACACTTTCTGAAAATGGTTGTTAAATATGATGTGCCACACCCCGGAAGTGATGTCATAGTCACAGATTTGAGTCATTTGAGAAATGAGTTAGGTTCCAGCACTAAAAAAACACCAAACCAAAGACATTAAGAACTTTGAGGTGGAGTAATTTAATCGCCATGAGAACAACTCAAGCAATTCATGACATTGTTTTTTTTTTTAATTATTATTATTATTATTATTATTAATGCGGTAAGTTCTATGTTGCTAGGAAAGAAATAATGCCAAATTGAATATTGCTATTGTGAGATGATAGAGACGAAGAATTGTAATAAATGAAACAGCGCTGCCAAAGCTAACGCTAAGGCTGGAAACTCTTCCTGTCATGCATGATTACATCTCCGCATTGTATACACACAATAACAAATTAATAAAAATATTCTGAAAGTCATGGAGACAACTCCTAAAATCCTCCATGTTGTTATTTTTACACCAGGCATTAAACTGGTTCCTGCTCCAGCACCAGGTCACTGAAGGAGACTCATCACATTGGAAAAACAGCATTCGGCAGGTTAATAAACAGATCCTCCAGGCATATGGTGACGTCCATTTGTGCATTCGTGTGTGTGTGGTAGATATCTTCAGTCCCCTATTTTGCATGCGTGTGACTCACTAGGTATTCAAACACGAGCGTCAGAGACTTCTGGGTGTGGATGATGTCATGCAAAGTCACAATGTTGGCATGTTTGAGATCCTTTAACAGGGAAACTAGTGAGAGAGAGAGAGAAAGAGAGGGATTAAAGAGTCAAACAAAGAAAGGATTCATTCCGATTTTTGAGAAATCAACTCTGAATACATTTATCTGTACAATTATTAATGTGGAATTTTATGCGCTGTAAATCAAAGAACTTCCTGTTCTCACTTAATCATAAGACATATAAAAAGTCGTTCCCTCTCCAGCATCCAGGTTTCCCCTCATTTTAAGGTTTTCAAGACAGAATCTATAGAAAACTTTCCCTCTGTCTGTTACAATACACACTCTGGTGTAAATTGTCCTGGTTCTGACTGTGATGTTCAGGCTCACCCTCTCTGATGGCAGTGCACGGAGCTCCTTCCTCGTGTTCCAGACGAATCTCCTTGAGAGCCACGAGGTTATCGGTTAGTTTACTACGACCCTTATAGACCGTGGCGTACGTGCCCTGAAAAGCAGTTACAGGTATTTAAAAAGCCATTAAACATAGAGTACCGCTCAAAAGTTCGGGATCACTTTCTAACTCCATGGTTGTTCCTGATTTTTGTTTCTTTCTGCACATTGTTTCTAAAACAATGCTGAAGGTGTCCAAAATATACAATAATTCCCCCCTTTAAACAGTTGCTATTGAGATGTATCTGCTACTTACAGTATGATCTGTAAAGGCTCCATAACGGCTCTAATCTGAGATGCTGGCTAAGGCTGGTAACTCTAAATGAAATCTAACTTCTCGTCTTTTGGTCATGCTTTCCTGGGAAGGTCTTAAATGTGAGAGCCAATTTCCTCATGGAGCTTGATGGGTTTTGCAAATGCACTCGACACAATACTGTTCTTATACTGTAAGAACTATTCTAAGTCTTAAAATAATGACTGACTGTTGTTGTTGTTTACAAAATTACCTAATTTAATATGTGTTGTTTCATAGTTTTGAAATCCTCAGTATGGTAAATAAATCACAAACCAAAAACAAAGAAATTTGCAAGGGGTCCCAAACTTTTGAGCAGTAGTGTACATACAGGATTTAAAGTATAAAATATTGTAAAATAACAAAATTTTCCTACACATTTATGTAGTGTACACGGATCAGCCATCACATTAAAAACATTAACATTAAGACCACCTAGGTTTTGGGTTCCCCTTGTCCCTCCCAGGGTGGGATCTGGAGGGTGTATCCCATGGGTGCTCGACTGTATTGAGATCTGAGGAGTTTGGAGGCCAGGATCTGGTGCGCAGCAGATTGTGGTGCACTAGATGTTGCACTCTGATGGCTTTCTATCATATCCAGCATTGACTCGCTAGATTAGCTTTTTAGCACCTATCCCAGCATTTCACTTGTGCTTGAACACCATCAAGGTAGAAAGCATGATTGAAACACTGAACTCCTTTAATGGACCCAAACATGTGGAAATGGCTTGGAGCCAGGTCGGGACTGTACTGGGGATGTGGCAGTAACTCCCAGCCAAGTTCATATAATGTGCACGTGATGTTGGTGAATGTTATCACCACCGTACATACACCGTGCTTGAAGTCTTGTGCAAACATCAATCGCTTGTATGCCTTAATTCACCAGAAATCTCATCACAAATCCCGGTTTGACTTGAACACCCTGCTCATACAGTATTTATATCTTGGTGTAGATGTACAAGTCTGAATGCAGTCCTCACTGGCCTGTTCAGGTCACAGACTGGGTTCAGAGTGGGTCAGCAAAATTTGTTTTAAATAAATTCTAAGATGAGTGTGGGATCGGACCGCCTGTACAGAATGTCTGTGTGTGCTTTAGAATTACAATTTCCCTCCACTGGTACTACGAGACCTAAACGTGTTCCAGTAGGACAACGCCTCTGTGCACAAAGCAGATCATGCTTAATCTATGTTAAAGAGAAGGAACATGAGGATCCTATACAGAACCCAGACTTCAACAACTTTAAGTTGACTTGGAACAGCAGCTGTACTCCTGCACTGACTTCATCACAGGTCACCACACACACACAGGCAGTTTTTGCGTCCTCTAATTTACCTACAGCCAATTTTCTAGAAAGCACACCAGACGACATGTAAAACTGCACACGTTCATTAAACACGACGTAAGGATTGCACCATGCTGCCCTGACACACTTTAATCTTGAGAGAATTCAGAAAAATGAATGTAATCACAGAGCACACCCCAAACACAGCACTGATTTTATTCTTCATTGAAAAATCAAAGTAAACACTTTTTTCTTTTTTTCTGCACAATATCTATGCAGTCCACATGCAGGTGTGTGTATTGTAGGAGGACTGAGAGATGTTGGCATTCGACCAATTGATAGCCTGGCAAATTTTTTAGGTTTTTGCATGGTCCCGGGGAAAGTCTAACCAAATCCAGCATTCACTTGGGTGTGGCGTGGACTAAAAACAGCGGTGCTGGGAATTTCAGAGCTGAGGTATACAGTAGAAAAGAGTTAAGTGCTGTCTTGATACTGGTAAGAAAATTTAAACACCCCATGACGCATCATGCTCAGTCTGTATAATGAATAGATAGATAGATAGACAGATAGACAGACAGACAAATAGATAGACAGACAGACAAATAGACAGACAAATAGATAGACAGACAGACAAATAGACAGACAAATAGACAGACAGACAAACTTACAGACAAATAGACAGACAGATAGACAAATAGACAGACAGATAGACAGACAGACAAATAGACAGACAGATAGACAGACAGATAGACAGACAGACAAATAGACAGACAGATAGACAGACAGACAAATAGACAGACAGATAGATAGATAGATAGATAGATAGATAGAAAGGCAGACAGACAGATAAATAGACAGATAGACAGACAGACAGACAAATAAAAAATAGACATAGACAGACAAATAGATGGACAAACAGACAGACAAATAGACCGACAAATAGATAGACTGAGACAAATAGATAGGTTTGTTGATGATAGATAGATACTGTAGAGAGAGAGAGAGTCTGTTCAAGGGATGTTCATGTCAAACCTGGACTTTTTGTCTCACGTGCAGAAGAATAAAGGTATATAACTGACATTTACAGACTCTGATGAGACTAAAAAGCCGCAGTAAAACATTTTAATGGTGTAAACGTTTTACAGAAGGTCGTATCATCTATGAAAGATGTCAATCCTGGCCAAGGTGGCTTGGAAAAGACACGTCTGTCTGTGGTGACTGTACACACGATCGATCACGTACAAATGCGTCTTCAGAAGATAATGAGAGCGCGAATGTTTTGACATGGAAGGTCATGATGTCAGATCATGGCTCCGGTGTACTCCAAGCCATTTCCACATGTTTGAGCCATTCAAGGAGTTACTGGGAGGCCAGTGTTTCAGACCTGAAGCAGACACAGCTCTGGGTGGGATGAGTGCATTAGTGTAGCAGGGGATTATAAAGAGAAATGAGGGGAGTTTTTCCTTTCATAACTGTGTTCTGTTATTCTTTGACTTTAACGCCTCTTGTTAAAATAAAAATACTTGTGGGTTCAAGTGACAAAAAAACTAAACAAAGCAAACAAAAAAAACCTACCTCTCCTAGTTTATCCAGTTTCACGTAGGTTTCCAACTTCCCGAAACCTATTTCTGACTGAAAAACAAAAACATGGTCAGAATCAGCACGCCTGAAGTTACATCATCGGCACGATTAATTAACAGATTGATATTAACCATCGTATGTCTACAGATCCTAATTGAAGCTGGTGCAATCAGTCTACCAATGCACTCCTGATAAAACATTTTATATAATGAACAATAATCATCTTATATTATGAAATTCACAGCTTAAAGCTAATCCAAGATTAACACATTGTGCAATAGAGCTTCTCTACTGATGGAATAATTTAATACAAGCACTGCTATCCAGAAACAACATCATAAAAAAAAGAAAAAGAAAAAAAAATGGGAATCTCAATGAGCATTAGAGAGACGCTTTAAGTTATTACAGGCACTCGAGTGACTTTCATATAACAATAACAAAACCTAAAACTAATCCATTTAATTACACTAGGATGATTGTTGTCTCATCATGGACCTGTTTCGGCACGCATACTAAAAAACACACGCTTTGATGCTAGCCTGCTCTCAAACGCCCATTTAGTCTCATGAAGTGCTGGTTAATATGCTAATCTGATAAGGCAGCTGTATTCGAGCTGAGAAAAACAAAAAAACAAAGAGCCCACTGGTGCTTGAGGACCAGAACTGTGAATCTATTTCAGGCATTTGCATTCAAATACAAATACAACCCATTATTCTGTCAGTGGAAAGTCTTGTTGCTCTGTAAGGAGACTCTGTGTGTATCTGTTCGAGTGTCCTAGCAGCTTACAGAGGCAATTTATAACGGCTTCAAGTGCTGACGGTGCTGGGCTCTCTGCTGCGACACTGAAAGCATAAGACACAAAGACGCAGACAAGCCCGAGATCGATAGAGAGAGAAAGAGAGAGAGAAGGTTTAAGAGAGAAAGAGAGCAAGAAGCTGATAGAGAAAGGACAGTGAAAAATGATCAGTTGTGAGATCAGCAGATGATTGGGAGACCAGGACACCAGAGCAGTGATAGTGTGCAGCCCTGTGCAGGAGACATGGAGGTAGATGAGGCTGATAGCTGATACTGGTGAAAGAGAGGACGAGAGAAAACTGTATCAGGACCCGACAGAGTGAAAGATCAATGGGCACAGAGACTGAGAGGACAGACATAGTAATTGGCTGATGATCCGTAAGACAGATCGATAAATCAGATACATAGATAGAAAGACAGACAGACAGACAGACATTAGCAAGAGAGAGAGAGAAAGCAGGAAATCAGAAACAGGGAGACAAAGAAAGAGAGAGAGGGAGAGCATGAGAGAGCCACAAATCAGAGAGAACAGCAAGCCAGAGAGAGAGAGAGAGAGAGAGAGAGAAAGATGTTAGCACGTCAGAGACCAGAGACAGTGAGACAAACAGAGAGACAGAGAGAAAAAGAGACAGAAAGCAGCAAGTCAGAGCTCAGAGACAGATAAAGAAAGCAGCAAGTTGGAGAGAAAAAAAAGTAAATAGCAAGTGAGCTAGAGAGAGCGAGAGCCGAGCCGAGCCGCACTTCTACCTCTACTGTCAAAAATATCAACATCTAAGCGGCACCTTCCCTAAAAAAAAATTAAATTATTACACACAAAATCCCAAATGTTCCCAGTTTGACAAGTGGTAAAAAAAAAAATGATGATAATTTTGGGAGAGGGCCTCACTGCTGCAAACTATGTGTCGGAGTGTGAGAGCACGAGAGACAGGTGGACACGGCGTGCACACACCATGAATACACCCTAATGAACACCAAACTAACGTCAAATTAACATCATTACTGTTCAGTTACCTGACAGTTTTAGTCGTTGTTGTTAATTGTTGGTTTGTCTTTCATATTTAAAATTGTATATATGTTTATAAATGCAGACAGATGTAACTTATAATGTAATCGATCTTCTGTAATTGCTTTGACAACAATGTGAATTCATGCCGATAAAGCTCTGCTGAGCGGAAAGAGAGAAAATGAGAAAGAGAGAGAGAGAGACAGAGAGAGATATGATCTGGGAGAGACAGCTTTATTACCAGAGAGACCCTACGCAGTCGTCTGCTCAGTGGTTTATCAAACAGCGGACTGTTCAGACTGAACTTCTCCAGGTAGCCGTCTGGGAGTCGGATATCAGCCGGAAGAGACAGCCTCTTATTTATGTCCTTAGGAAAGATCCAAACACACACACACACACACACACAGCAAATCACTTTATCATCACGATCCTGAATATTTAATTGCGTTGCACATCTGTAACCAACCTTCTGATGCAGTAACCCAGTAACCCTGATGGTAGTAAAGTTGTGTCTTTTGTGTGTTCTTAATTAAAATAAATGACCATGAACCCATAAAACAAAAACACTGATTCGGGTTTGAAAAACCCAGACACGTCGGCATCAGAGTGGGAGAAGTCCACGGTGGTGAGTAATTGAACATTATACTGTATCCATCTGTCAGCGTGAATTAACGCTCCGTTTTATTGCGCGTCCTGCAGCGCAGCTGCTCTCGTGCGCGGCTCTGAAGAAAAACAATAATGTCTCTTTATTTGAGCATCACCGGTGCATCCATCACTCCGTGTCATAAACGAGCTCTGTGGAACGAGGAGGAGGAGGAGAAAGAAGGATGGGGACGGTTAGGGGTCGTAAATACAGTACCTCAGTGGAAATTTTGCGGCCTGCGTTGTTGCGCATCCTCACGCGGACCGGGCTGTGCACCTCGTCGGAGGAGGTGGCCGACGCCTGGTCGCTTTCTCCGTCAGAGCCCATCTTCACGTCCTCGTGGACGATCTCTGTGAGCGGACATGCAAATTTAAAAAAAAAGAAGAAGAAGAAGAAGAAGAAAAAAAAAGAGAAACAAATGCAGGGTACACTGCTGTCATTCTTTTCCTGAGACATTTTGGTTAAAACTCGGCCTCAACTTAATTGACCGAATTATATAAAAAAATTTTAAAAGATGAAGGGAAAATTTTTTTTAATAAATAAACCACAACACACAAAACAGCTGCTTAATTAAGCTGTTTGCAAATGATTAAATAGTTACTATTAACTATTAATAATCACAAGTATGGACAAATGATTGCATTAGCTAGTAGAGATGGGGTAAAAAAATATATATTCAGTTTCATATTGCGATTTTTTTTTGTGGCAACTCATCATGTATCGCCACACGAACTCAAAAATCTATTTTTAAAAAATATTTTCAGTTTATATTTAAGGCGTTTGCATTTGAGGTTATAAAACGTTGCAGTTCCTTTATGATCCTACAGGTGGCACACTCTAAACTGTTCACACATTGGTAATGTGTTGTAGGAGCAAATTATTAAATAAGTTTGCTTAGAATTGTAAGAAAATCTAAAAACAAAAATATTTGATAAAATCTCTACTTAGAGAATCGCAATACAGATCGAAACGACACCTATCGTGATGATACCGTATCGGGTTGTTCCTGGCAATTTCTATGTCCATTACTGTAGCTAACCTTCTGAGAAAATGCAAGCTCTAGAGTTTTATCCAGTCGTAGGTTTTGGTTGCCTGGCAACCCGAGTACGCTAAAAAAAAAAAAATTATCTAAAGCTGTAATACACTAAAGTTTGGTGAGCTAGCTATCTTTTTCATAATGCAGCACAAAATAGTAATATTTACCACAACAAAGTTAAATGTTTTGTCCATGAACTGTAGCGTCCTCTCTTACTATTTGAGTTAGACTAGTGTCTTCAGTTTCCATTTAAGTTTAAGAGGCGTGTAATAAGCAGGAGAGCTACTGTATACCGTATATAATTCGTATGCCTTATTTTGTTCGGTCATCAAATGTTTCTACCCCCTCCTGGGGGTCTGGAAAGATCTCTAAACTTTCTAGAATGTTCTAGGTCAAGCAGATTATGCCTTTGCAAGGTGTGCAGTGCAGTAGACAAGCACTGGGATATGAATAGCTATGAATCGCATTTATTAGATAATATAACATACAGGTCACATGTTTTGATGGATCTTTTTTTTTTTCGCTGTAAAGCTGCTCTATAAAGATGTCCATCGTTAAAAACGCTATCTAAATGAAAACGTGTCGAATTGAAGTCAGCGCTGGGCGGGGATTTTAGAAAGCGATTTCTATTTTGTCAAATTTTTTACTACGAATAAAAGAAACAGAAATCTGCTCAAACCTCTTTGGTATGTAAATATCACATGTCTGAACACGCTACACATAATTTTGCAGTTTTACAATGGGGCATTCAAATCAAACCGGAACTTGTGGAGAAACTTCTGGGGAATGCAGGCGTAAAAGCGATCGAAATTAAAACAAGACTTCAAGCACAGTATGGTGATGAGAATCTTAGCAAAACATTTATGTCGATCCTGGGCGAGGTGGCTCGGAGGCCACTGCAGTCGTTCCTGTGAACGTTCAGGAAGTGGAACGCCTGATCCTTGAAAATCGACAGATAACTCATCGCCAACTTACAGAAATGACGAATCTGTCTGTGTCATCTGTACACACGATCAGTCACAAACACCACTTGCACATTACAGGAACTCAGCTAGTAGTTGTTGCCACATCCCCCGTACAGTCCTGACGTTAGGCCAAGCCATATCCACATGGAATTCTTAGAAGGCCGGTGTTTCAGCCATGAATCAGACAGGCTGAATCGAGAATGTGGTGCTTTGACTTTTGTAAAGGGTAGGGAGAATTGCAGGAGGCAATTTACTGCCCATAAAAATCCCATAGACTTAACATTAAGACCAATTTTGACGCATTTTAGCGCAGAGCAGGAATTTTGTAGAAATATAATAATTTACCACATTTGGAGAGGCTTGCAAGACACTTGGGGCGCAAGAGATGCCCAAATTTGCCCCATTGACATATAATACTCTCCACTGAAACAGAAAGTGCTCACAGTTGCATTCCCTGCTATGGAAACTTCCATAGAAAATTTGACACTGAGCCATCCCATTGTCATAAAGACATGGGCGGGGGGGATGGGGGGCACATTTTACTCAGGCAACCAATCAGTCTCTCAGGATGATTGTGAGGCTGCCGAGCCACGCCCTAGCAACTGATCCCATAGACCGTCATTATAAAAGGTCCAGAGGCCCAAGTTTTGCCACGGCAAGCACCGCTCACATTTTCTACCTGTCCGGTTGTGTTCTGTTATTCTGTACAGTCAAAAGTCCCGGTTTGACTTGAATGCTCCTTGTAAAAACAGCCATGATCTAGAGGTAAGGACTGCTTCCCCAGCATTAATGAACATAATTTTTTTTTACAGCATTAATAAATAAACACGCTTAAAAAGAACAGCTGTAATTGCTTTCCCTAATCCTGAGCTCATTATTTTACGACCTCGGTGTCCTCCTCATCGTCCTTTTCAGCAGGATGAAGCTTTTTTGGCAGAGCAAAGGCCAGGCAAGGACGTGCTGTGATTTAAGTGCTGCTGTTATTTAACACGTTCAGTATCTGCTGCAGTGTAGCTCTCGGCTCCATTCCTGTCAACATCTCTCACTCTTCTGTGAGGTGAAGTGAGGTGAGGTGAGGTAGTGCTCTGTGTAATGTTATCAGTATAAAGGAATGCATCTACTGTATATATCCATCTATCTATATATAGACATGGAGGCGTGTCTGGGTGCACGTGCACGAGAAGTCTGCTGCAGGCTGCGAGAGCGTGAGGAGAGTGTGTGTGTGGGTGTGTTTGTGTGTGTACCGAGGCGTGTGGTGTGGTTGAGATATGAGCTGAGGCTGCGGCCCAGGCTGCGCGGCCGGTGCAGGGCGCTGCTGTAGGACTGCAGGAGCGAGTGCATGCTGAATGAGCCGCCCGCTCCTCTCACTGAACCACGCAGAGTGGCACTACCCCCGCCTGGCATGGCCTCTGGGAGAGAGGGAGAGGAGAAAGGAGCACACACACACAGGGGTGGGGGTTGCCACAAATCACAATCAACAATAGAGCTCTCTGGTGTTACAGTGTTGTTTTTAGCCTGACGTAATAAATGTCAGCAAACCGTTAATATCGTTAACAGATCACACAATTAAAAAAGCATGAAACAACCTGCAAAGGTACTACGCCTGAAAATAAATGGAACAGAGGTCTGATGTAATAACTGTGTAAGCCAGTCTTTCTCCAGCAGAAACAAAGTATGAAATCTGATCACACACCCAACAAAACAATACATGAAGATCAACAAAAAAAAATCAATCAACAAATCAAATGTTCTTGTAAACTTGTTCAACATTTTTCCTGCATTTGCTGTAACAGCTCCGTTTTCAAGTGCGGAGCCTAGAAACAGCTTTGAGCATAGCGGCTGTGTGGAGCTGTGACGCCAGTGCTACTGCTGTCTCTAGTAGCTCCATTACGGCATTACATTCCGGACAGGAAAACGGGAAAACGCCTGCCCTTAATGCGCAAATATACTTCACTCTCATGTCACAATTGCTTGGATGTATGCACAGGCAATTACTATGCAAGAAGCATGGTTCCTGTGCTGCATACAGAGCTCATGTATGGCACTTGGAGGACTAAAAGCGGCATCCACTTGATGGCACATCAGAGAACAAATATACCCATCCACCTACTGTAGTTTCTGAATTGAACTCGACAAGCTCCAATTCTCTTGAAATTGTTTCCTGCAGTCAGCGTGAATGGTGTCACTATGCTGCGTCTCTAATCAAAAATCCTCGGTATACTTTTAAAAAGATTGACCAATGTATAAGTTTAGGTATAAAGAGTTTAAAGAGTTCCTAATGTGCACCTATTTGATTTATGAGCCGTTATTAAACACAAGAGAAAAAGAGAACAAGGATGTTAACTTTTGCACTATGCCTAATATTACTAATAATCCTGAAAAAAAAATGTCAAGAGCAGTGTTCTCGCATCTCTTCCTACTTCATCAGCTAAAGTTATGGGTCAGAGGACGAGGTTGGTGCGGGCACTACACTCATGGAGATTTTAGAAAAGACTAACTGGAACGGATGACACCGCGTCTACTTCCATGTTCAGGTACGATCGGCTTCCATATCTTAATGCAATCCGTACCCAAGTACGCTGTACTATGCCCAAGATCATCTCTTCAAGCAGACTCAGGCACGGTTCCCAAGCCTGGACTGATTTTGTTCTCACTGATCAAAATGAACCAGACTTTGGGGAATGATCCCAGGGCCCTCATGTGAAAACGCCCTTAAACCTCCATGTGGCTTTGGATTACACTGTTCTCAGGAAAACTGCCTGTTTAAATGCAATGTGAGGAAGGTTTTCTTTTAGTATCCACGCTAATGTTTTTGTTCACTAACTGAGTGCACAAAGACGACAAACAACTCAAGTCTACGTATTTGCCACACACAGGCCTTTAACTGAACAGATTACACCGAACTATCAGATGGAAATTTAACACCAGTTCACTGTTTCTCACACACACACACACACCTTGCCAAAACCTTCTAATATA
>JAOVVA010000032.1:13159571-13170359 GCA_028565275.1 Leiocassis micropogon | reverse complement strand
CTCTACACCACTCTACACTACACCTCTCTACACCACTCTACACTACACCTCTCTACACCACTCTACACTACACCTCTCTACACCACACCACTCCACACCACACCACTCTACACCACACCACTCCACACCACACCACTCTACACCACTCTACACTACACCTCTCCACACCACACCACTCCACACCACACCACTCCACACCACACCACTCCACACCACACCACTCTACACCACACCACTCTACACCACACCACTCTACACCACTCTACACCACTCTACACCACACCACTCTACACCACACCACTCTACACCACTCTACACCACACCACTCTACACCACTCTACACCTCTCTACACCACTCTACACTACACCTCTCTACACCACTCTACACCTCTCTACACCACTCTACACTACACCTCTCTACACTACACCTCTCTACACCACTCTACACTACACCTCTCTACACCACTCTACACTACACCTCTCTACACCACTCTACACTACACCTCTCTACACCACACTACTCCCCACAAAGCTCTATAGATAAATAGATAGATAGAGTATTTTATTAATCCCAAAGAAAAAGTGTAAATTGTAATGTTACCACAGCCAGTTCACGGATTATACATCAAGACACAGGCATGAGTTGGATGTGGACGTAGAATTGCTTGGACGTGTATGTAATGTGTGGTATGACAGTGCGGTAATGACACTGAGGTCAAAAAGTCTCACTGTGTCAGTACCAAATGAGTCGGGAGAATTGTCATGTACTGTAGTAGTAATAAAGTACACTCAGGGTGTGTGTGCTGATAACTGCTTATTTGGTGCATCAAGTCATTCAGAACTTTTTTTTTTTACTAAGATTCAATAGCACTGAAATTTTCTCTCTACTGTGTCTCGAGCTGCCATTTCTCTTACAGGGTTTTAACGTCTTAAAACTACTTAACTTATCTAAAGAAGAGCAGCGTGCAGTGGTTTGTTTGCTGGTGCTGAAACAACTCATGAAAGAGCCCAAACAGAGTATCGTTTCAAATTTTGTTTGCACTTCTAAGGAAGGTGAAAATTACGTGTCTCGTTACTGGTGACGAGACACGGATTCACCACTACGAGCCTGAAAGTAAACAGCAGAGTACGGAACGGAATCATCGTCAATCGCAGGCTGAGAAAAAGTTCATAAGGTCAACCGTTGATGTTTACAGTTTTCTGGGATTCTCAAGGACCAGTATTGGAATATTATTAGAAGAAAAAGGTTCAACATTCGACACTGTACGTTACAGTGAGACGTTTTGAAGAACTAAAGCCTAAACTTCAGATAAAACGCAGAGGGGACTGCTGTCCAAGGGCATTGTGATCTCGCATGACTATGCACATCCAGACACTTCTGCCCACACTGTCGACACTCTGCGAAAATTAATTTTGAGGTGTTAAAGCCCTACAGTCCTGATCTCGCTCCATCTCCTACGAGGACGAAGCGGTGCATTCCTGGTGCTCGCGGCTCGGCTCAATACATTTTTAATTAGGAAATATGAAAGCTTGCTGACAGACGAGGAAAGTGTACTGAAAAGAAAGGTAATTATTTAGAAAAATTATGTAGTTGTGTTTTTCTAAAAGTTAATAAAAAAAAATAAAAAAAAACATCCTGACCAGGGGTGGCCGTCAATAAGGGACGCTGGGGCGCCGCCCCCTTAAAGTTAGGCAGAGAAGAATGCTACTTTAACATGTAATTATTTATCATAATAATTATTTATTTTAATAATGAAATAAAATTATTTAGCCACAATACTCCGCTGTATGTTTTAATATAATTTATTTACAATAAAAAAAATAATAAAAAATGTATTACGTTCATTTGTGTTCGTGTACGCAGGGGCCAGGACAAACGAGTGTCTATGTAGGCACGTAAATGGATTTTTTTCAAATCATCCTTGGAGCGCGGCACTGTGCACCCCGAACCCTCCCACTTTTGTTCTTAGTAAATCAATACTGTTTTTAAATATTTTGGGCTCATGTGATTGGACCATTCTCAAAGAGTCTTATTAACGGTCAGCAGATTGTTAGTTAATGTATTGAATAGTGATGGACGTGGAAGCCAGATAAATATCAGAGGAAATGTAATTTCTTTGCTAAAATACCCCTTCACAAGGCGATCAGACAAAGAAAGAAAAAAAGTTAAAGAGCTTGGACCAGATTGACCTGATCTTTAAATTAAGCAGCAGTCAAGTGACTCTGTGCTTTTCCAGCACTTCTTATGGCTCTTTACAGGCGATTATTAAAAGTTTAATTTTAAATTTGTTTGCGCCCCCCGCAAAAAACATTTTGCACCAGCCTCCACTGTTCCTGACAAACCCTCATGATTTAAAAAGGTTCTGAATCGAAAAACAAATTGAATCGATCAACAAAAGCCGTTTTTAATCGAACAGCCCTACAGTCTGGGAAAACTGAAAAAAATTCAGACAAAGTACAGACTTTTTCCAGAACCGCATCGATCTCAACCAAGAGTAAAGTAAAGCTTATAAAGATTTATTTCTGGCTGCTGCCGCTGCTGTGCAGGAGAATGACAGACAATCTGACAGCCGGTATCCGATTACAAACCAATTTGATTTGGTACGTGTCAGTTTCACGACAGCACGTAGCTGTCACAACTTGATCAAAGCACGGCGTTCACTGTGTGACGAAACCTTTAATCAGACCGTTTCGTGAAACTGGTTCCTTATCCCACATGATCTCTGTGAGAAGCTAGATTAAAAATGAAATGAAAAAAAAAAAACATTTGGTGAAATATATTTATGATTACTCCGGTCGTTTTTATTACAATACCGTTACGCCTCCTATGTTCCATCTGCAAGTCGGAAATGAAGACGGCGTTTAAAGATTCCTCATTTCCGCGATTTGACGAGTCTCATATCGCTCACGGTTCCTCTTCGGTACCCAAATATGACGGCTGTGATTTGAATGTAATACCAGCGCCATCATGCTATGTCAAGTCACAACCATGCTGTGCGTGTTTGTGTGTGTAGACCCGACATGAATGTGATAATGTGGGGTCGGGAGTTGAGGGCGTGGCACTGTACCGGAGTCGCTGTGTGCTCCCGTGTCCTGAGAGCTGATGCTCTCGGGCAGGTTCTTGTCCCCGCTGTTGCTGCCCCGCAGCGTCATGGACAGCTGCCGCTTGATCTTCCTCACGCGCTCCATCAGAGGGGGCAGGGGGGGCAGAGACGACGAGGAGGGAGGGGCAGCCACTGTTCAGTTGCCTAGTCACACACACACACATGCAAAAACTGAGAAACTGTTGAACCTTGACAGAGTAGATTTTGATCCTATGAAGAAAACTTTATTATTATCACTGCTGAGTTTGAGAAAGCTGCAAGAGAACCACATGTTTATTTTAGTTGAGCGACGGGCGAGACAGGAGAGTTGAAGAGCAGAAGAGTCAGGGCTTCATGGACACGTCGACAATGGAAAATAGAAACAACTTAAAAACCACGACAAACACAAGTCATTTTATGTATCTGTGCTATTTGATTGCCTACGTGGCCTTTTTGTTTAATATGTGATTTCCGCATGCAACAAAAACATTTTGAACCCCAAAAAAAGGTTGAAGGTTACTTTCAAATAAAATACTCAACGTCTATTTGAGTACTCCTCGTATTTATGAAATAAAGAGCCGAACTTAATTATCCTTCTGCAGCAAACCAAAAATGGCGTCTGCTTCTGTGTGCCGTCATCCATTTATTGTGTGTAAAGCATGCAGTCAGCCGTCAACCTGGATAAAAGTTCGATAAATCGTGTGCCGGCTGGGTTTCGCACTTCAATGCGTGTTTTGAGGGACAAAATTTTTCTTATTTTAATGTTACAAGATCACCATAATCTTCAAATTTAGAATTATGTAAAAAAAAAAAATAATAATAACTAGTTAAAAAAATATACATTTAAATTAAATACTCATTAATTATTTTCCAAAGCCACAGAGAGCCGCAGCAGAGGAATGAAAGTGCCACACGCAGCTCTGAAGCGGCTGTGCTGACAAACCATGTGTCACTCTGTGTTGCGCAATCCTGACCCCAATATACAGTATATATTTATTAAAACATATCAATAATGTGAAAAAGAATTAAAAATGCTCTGTGTTTTCAGGGCTACGGGATGACTAAGCAATACCGGAAATGAGGGAGGAAAGAATATTATGAGTTACGAGTGAGAGAGATGAGTGAGGGCGTACAGAGTCAACATGTGGAAGATTTAGACTTGCGGATAAAATCTAATAAAATCTAAAACATTTCAGATTCAGTGGGAAGCTTAACAGACGCAAGAACGGTGAAGAGGCTACTTACTTACTTAGCTGCTGATGATTATTGATCATTTCGAAATTGACAAAAAGCATCACACACAATACAGTGGAACCTCGCAAACCACACAAATGCCTAAAATCAATTTGCCTAATAAATCAGCCAAAAATCTGTTCCTGTTCATGAACTCCTCCTCAGAACTAGTGGTAATTTCGTCAACAAATATTTTTCGTTGTTTCTTATTTCCTTACAACCTTTTTTCCTATGATGGATTTCGATAATCAGTTACTAAATCAGCATGCAATATTGTTGACATAAAAAGACGAGATAAATATGCAATATGTTGCAAATGTTGCTTACATAAAAATAGTTGAAATACGACACTAAAAAGTGGTAATAAATAATTAAACATTACGAATAAAACACCCGGTCTTTATTTTCGTCAACATTTAATTTTTGTCACAATTCGCTGCAATGCGGTGTTCATTCATTACGGCACGAGCAGCAGTGTTTCTCAGGTCAGCGCGCGGCATATCAGAAGTAGATCATTATTTTGTGAAAAACTAGAAAAAAATAAATAACCGTTTTGGCTAGACTAGATTGACCGTAGATTCAGATTAATAATAATCTCATAGCTAAAATGTTTTTTTTTATTTTTATTAAAACTAGACTAAATTACTTAAGGGTTCCTTCTGACTAAAACTAGACTAAAATGTCCAGACTTTTAGTCGACTGAAACTTGACTACACAAAAATAGCATAAGATTGACTAAATATAATAAGAACTAACAGGGACATTTATCCCGGGACTAAGACTAAGACTAACATTGAAAATAGCTGACAAAATTCACACTACTCAAAACACGACCAAGAAACCGCCATTCTCCCTTATTTTATATTTAGCGCTGTATTATTTCCGTATAATTAAGGCTTTTTCATATCTGTTTTACATTTTGTGATATAAACAAAATAGATCAAAAGTTAAATATAGTTCATGGTGACAGAGAAAGGATTCATTCTATTCATGTGTATTTATTCCTATGGAAAAAACTGAATCGGACTACGACCAAAACGGGTCACGAACAGGACGATTCATGTTCATGAGCCGAGGTTCCACTGTACGCTGTTTACATGTTTCAAGCATAAATCAGGAAGATACTCTATTAACTTTTTCCTTCATTTTCCCATTCTGCTTTACACCAAGTGACATAGAACATTTTGAGGGCAGACAAAGCGCATCACGATATCAAGTTCAGCCACGTCATAAAAAGATTAGCTCTAGTGCATAAGTCCTATTTCTCAGGCGTGGCCTACGTGTCAAAATACAGTACATCAAAACATTTTCACAACAGGTTTATGATAACTACTGCAATATAAGGTCTGATAACATTAATAATAAAAAACATTTTTACATATTTTATCATTAATGACATTTTATAAAGACAGAAAAAACTAAGCATTAAATATTAAAATTAATTAATTAAAAATAAATGAAGTGACCTTGTAATTGTTTTTTTTTTTTTTTAACAACAACAAAGAAAAGTTCTAAGAAGAATCACGATATCTCAGAGAAACATATTGTGATAATGTTTTTTACCGTTTTTTTTAAATGTTTTTTTATATTGTCATATCGTCCAGGACTAGGACCAACTTCAAGCATGTGAGGGGAAAAAAATTTCTAAATTATAAATTAATAAATCACTGACACTATTACAGTAAAAACTCGACTAACAAACATTCGAATTACAAATTTCCGCAGATACGTTCATAGATGCGAACAAATTGTAGAAATAGTTCAAGTGTATTGTACAAACAACAGACCTGAATAATCTCTGATTGGTGAATAATCCTGATTTGCTAAAATCCTCAACAAAACCTTAATCCTCAAAAAGAGTTCACAGTCCAATACAGTAGAAAACTGCTCTGAGACAAAATGGCGCCAGTTCAAAAAAAGTATAATGCAGAACCGAAACTCCAAACGATGTTTAAGTTATCGCCCAAAACGATAGGAAACTAAATCACTATGCCAAAACCGTGCAAAACTGCGTTAACTCCACGTAGGTGAGATAGGGGTGTAAGACTCACTTTGTCGGACTTACGAACGAATCCGACTTACGAACGTGCTCCCGGAATGGAACTCGTTCGTAAGTTGGGGACTTGCTGTATTTTGATTCATAATTAGCTCTCAAATTACAGATATACATCTTTGATGTTTGTGACGGACGATATAAACGTCAACGTACTTGTCAGCAGAAATTGAACAAATCTCTTATAAATGTCAGACTTCACCTCAAATGTATTTTAATGTATAAACTACTAAAAACAGCCTGATTAATTAAAATGAGACTGTAATTACACTCAGCGTACCACTTTTACACAGATAATATAAAATTACAGTCACAGTGGGGAAAGTCACAAGCGCTGAAAAAGTACGAATGATGCTCGTAAATGTACAACTGCGTCTAACACGACACTGCAGTCTCGCTCAGCACTGTTGTTTCCACCATGTTGTGAAACAAAACAGCTTGAACCCGAGAATGTTTGTTTTTGTGAACTCTCCAAACGTAGCGGGGGTTTTATCGCGTTATTAACGTTATATCGTTATGTCACGCGGGCCTCAGAGATCCTCTCTCAGGAAGAACGACCCTTTCGAATAGCGCTCTCGTTAGCGCGGCCTTGGGATGATGGATGACTGTGTGGGCGGACATGTTTGTTAACTCTGGATGTTATCAAAAGAAAGTGACGGCTTCCAGCTCTGAAAAGCTGGAAGCGCGTAAACATAGCCCCGGGACGCCGTCGCGACATTTTTATATATTTTTTCTATGAATTTAGAGAAAGACGGCTTGCTCGTTTGGGTTTTACAGGTGAGCAGAAGTCAGACGCAGAAACACGAAACACATGCGGATGAGGAGCAGAAAACAACGTCCGCTCCCTCAGGGTCATCTTCATGATCTTGTAAAGCATTTTAAACATTAAGGCGCACGTCCTATAGTTGGCAAGAGTCTGGGATGCGTTTGTAAACTTTGGGTCTGAAAATATA
Source organism: Leiocassis micropogon (assembly GCA_028565275.1). NCBI lineage: Eukaryota > Metazoa > Chordata > Actinopteri > Siluriformes > Bagridae > Leiocassis > Leiocassis micropogon. Next base: position 13,163,037 of record JAOVVA010000032.1, on the reverse strand, counting down.
CAAACGTTATACATATTTACCGTACGTTTCACAAACACCATATGTCATACGCGCCTTGAGGCAAGGACTAGCCAGGCACAGATGTGTATCATGAACACACTCCAAGACTTTCACTGTAAATAACTTCCACTGCAGCCACAAGCGACATTTTATAGTTTGTTTTTTACATATGTACACAGAAGGTGAATGTAAAGCCAAACACCAGATTAGATTACATGGATCACTCTCGGTATAATGTAGGCTAAATAAATATTGAAAAAACTTGGGAAAACACGACAAACTGGGGTTCAGGGGTAGCTCAGTGGTTAAGGCATTGGATTACGGTTCAGAAGATCCCAGGTTCAAATCCCACAACCACCAAGTTGTCCCTGTTGGGCCCTTGAGCAAGGCCCTCAACCCTGAACTGCTCAGATGTGTAACGAGATTTAAAAAATGTAAGTCACTCTGACTAAGGGTCTGTTAAATGTAAATGTATGCAGTTACAGTTTGTTATTTTATTCCCGATTTTTCTCCCTAATTTAGTAGCGTCCAATTCCTACCCGTCACTAGAGAGCTCCCATATTTAAGGCTACCACTCAGTCGGGAGGAGCACTAAGTACCTCTCATCCCTCCCCTCTTAGCCTGGTAAATCAGACCTCCGGCTGCGAGAGGTTACAGCATCACCCGGGAATTGAACCAGCGATCTCCGGGATGATAGGGTGAGCACTTTACCACTGCGCCACTCGGTGTCTTGGTGTGATGTCAGGACTATATGAGTTCCTGTAATGTGCAAGTGGTGTTGCATTGTGATTACATTACGTGATTGTGTGTACAGTTCCCACAGACACGTGCTTCTCTTGAGCGTTCCGAAAGTTGGCAATGGGGCTTAAACAATTCCTCAAGTAATTCGATTACAAAAGATGATTGAGGCAAAATCTTCTGCCTTGAAGCTTCTTTTAATTAATTTGAAAAGCTTGCGTTATGTTTTTTGCGCAATTATTTGTTTGGCGTGACACAGCGCGCTTCTGGATGTAAGCCACCAGAAAACACAGACGAAGAAGAAGCACTTACGTCACCCACAAAGCGGAAGGAGACGCTAACAGTTAGCTGTGTATTGATTTGAGGGAGCGCTCTGTTGCGGGTTGCAAAATGGAAAAAAAATTATCAGCGAGCCAAGAGAAGAAGAAACCAGCAAGAGAAAACGACAGAAATTGTAAGTAAAGGCTTATGTTATGCCTGAGCTGTAGATTTAGAAATGTTTAGTCCTGAAAGTTAAGTTGCACAACTTAGTGTTTTTGTATAATTATTTAATTTAATGTGAGCCTTAGTTTTTTTGATACTTAGTCATTTGAAATACCCTTTTTTTAGTGTTTGCATCTAAGAAAAGGCTTTAAAATAAGAATGTATGACACTAATGCACTTAATTAATTTCAGTCAACTTTAAGCTGTTCCTTCTATTGTGAATAATGACGATGTTTATTTTTGATAAAATGCAGTATGCATTTAAAAAATAAAAGTAGATTTTTTTAAAAAAAGAAAACCAATTAATCTTTGTTTCTCTTATATATTTTACATTGCTGTTTAATTAAGCAAAAGTACATTTTATCCGATTAATCAATGACATTTTTGGTAGAATACTCGATTACTAAAATATTCGATAGCTACAGCCCTAGTTGGCAACAAATTCTGTCTAATTATTTTTTTATATATTTTTTAAATCAGTCGCTGAATGTTCACGGGAACGACTGCAGTGATCTCCGAGCCACTTCGGCCAAGATTGTCATTCACGGACGTACGGCCTTCTTTAAAACGTTTGCACCGGTTACATGTTTAGAGTCTCATCACCGTACTGTGCTTAAAGTCTTCTCTAAACGTTCCACCGGGGTTTTTTTTTGGTTTTTTTTACGCCTTCATTCAGAAATTTTATTACAAGCCCCGGTTTGACTTGAACGCCTCTCGTATTTTTAGCCTGTGTGAATATTTTAGCCATGCAGTTTCCACAGGGCTAAACTGATCCCTCGTTCCTTCCCAGACTCACACCAGAGCTCCAGTTTAGGCTACATAAAGATTTTTTGGCAGCACTCTTACGCTTAATAAAGGGACTGATACAATGACATGTGTTGCAGCGCTGAGCTTTCAGCAACTGATCAGGAACCAGTGTGGCTATATAAAGAACAGAAACCGCGCACATGTGTTTGGAGTATGTGTTAGTACCCCCGGGTGGGTTGGGGTGTGTGTGTCTAGGAGGGGGGCGGGATGGGATGCTATAAAAACCAGGTCATGGTGTACCTCGTAAAAATAAAATGAGTGACTCCAAAGCCCTGCGGATCCGACGCTGCGTGATAGATACAGCTAGAACAACTGAAAACAAAACAAAAAAAATAATAATAAATAAAAAGATATACGTGGAAGTAAGACATAGATGTAACAGTTTTGGCGCGGGGCTTTTTTTTTAAAGTCTCCGTGAAGCGGAAACGGTCTGGAGGGTGCCGCTAAAAATATTTCACATAGTTGAGATGGTGAAAGCGAGGTTCGGCAGGCCTGTCGCTCAGGAATGCGCTGCTGCGGAAAGCCAGGGGCTGAACTGAAAGCCAAGAAGCGAGAGGAGCTTTTTGAACTCCGAGCACTTTGACTAAGAGCCAGTAATAATCAGTGCAATATGCTGGCTGTCGGTTCAAAAGATCTAAACCTCAATTAAAAACCACTCAGATCTTCGGCGAGCCAAAAACAGATGGTCGGCTTTTGCTAACAGATCTACGCTGTGGCACGGAGATAACAAGATTAAAAACAAAACAGAAAAAAAGAAACAAAGAAAAAAACAGTACGAGTTAATGAACTCACGTTACCTTTGAGCGCGTTAACTTTTGAATGATTTTACATTTCAATATTAGCTGTGGCTCGATGTGGTTTTATTATAAAGAGCATTTTTTATAATAAGAGCATAATTTTAATTCTTAATTTAGACTACTGACTTGAGCCAGACCCTGTCTGAAGTAGAAGGTGATGTTAACCCCGTGTCTGGATTAGAATTAGGATTACATCATCGCTACCTTGTTTTTTTTGCTTCGACAGATTCTAGTGGCTAGTGCCTGGAGTCCTGCTCACTTAAGCTCCTTGTACCCGAGGGCATCAGTAAAATATATATTTTTTTATTATTATTATTATTATTATTATTATTATTATTATTATTTTATATACACTAGTGCTGCAACTAAAGATTATTTTAATAATCGATTAATCTGACGATAGCGACAGAGCAGTGTTTTTGTGTAGAACAGTGAGAAAGAGTGTGTGTCTGTGAAGGTGAAAGTAGAAGGGGTCTGTGTTTCTGTTTGTGTGGCACGGTGTCCAATGACGCGCGCGTGCGCGTGCGCACACGCACACACACACACACACACACACACACACGTACACAGCAGCCAAAGAGCAGGCTAAGCCTTGAGCAGAGAGAGAACATGGATTTTTAACTCCTCTAATGAGACTTGCT
>JAOVVA010000032.1:13136236-13158847 GCA_028565275.1 Leiocassis micropogon | reverse complement strand
CAGGGTCCAGGTTTGATTTCCGCCTTGGGTTTGTGTGCATGGAGTTTGCATGTTCTCCCCGTGCTTGGTGGGTTTCCCCCTGGGTACTCCAGTTTCCTTCCACAGTCCAAACACCTGCAGATTGGGCTAACTGACATGAACACCGGTTAATCTAATCTGCATGTCTTTGGACTATGGGAGAAAACCGGAGTACCATGCAAACTCCATGCACACAGACCTAAGACGGCAATCAAACCACTATCAAGTTTATCACTATCAGAGCATCATAAGATTTGCACAAAACTTCCATGATCTATAAACAAGCAAAATACTTTTTTTTTTAAATCATACTTTTATAACGTAAGTCATGTAAGTTAATCGAATGAATAGAACTGTAACAGACCTCTGAGAGAAATCAGAGGTCAAAGTTGGTTGGGGTGAAAGTTAGAAGGGGGCGGTGGGGGGGGGGGGGGTCCATGGCTTATTTCAAGCATGGCAGCTGTCACCCTGTGACAACCATGCGATGAGTTTAGTAAGTCACAAAATGATGTTAAGTTTGAAGGAAATAGTTTAAGCTAATATTTCTAATAGGATGTAGTATGTAATATTTGGTCACAGAGGCTAATTAGAAATAAAACAAAGCGTTTGTCATATAAGTCATTCATATAAGTTGCATGATAATTTCTGATGCTCTGGTTTTCTGTGTGTGTACAGTAGTGGTGATGTTAAAGAGTGCTAAAGTACACAGTGCATATGTGTATGCGTCTATGAAAGCATCACTATGTAGGTCGTTGTAGTGTGCATGTGTGGTTATGTTTATACGTATGCACATTTGTGTGTGTGTGTGTGTCTGTGTGTTTGTGTGTCTTAAACAGGCCAGTTGAGCCTTTGAGTGAGTCACAGCTCTGGCATGCGTTACAACCCCCAGCAGCTCATGCTCGCCCGGATACACACTCGTTGAGCCTGGAGCGCAATTCTTTGTGCACTTTTTTTGAGGTTTTTACGTTGTACTATCCTGCGTTGTGAGATGTAGGGACAAGAAAAGCGAGCAAGAGCTGACTGTTCAGTTGATTGAGATTGATTGAGAGCCAAATTGCATGTATCATTATTTGCTGGGAGGCTTACAAGAATATACATATGCTCGGAATACTCGGTCTCCTAACACTGAAAAGAATGCAGTAAAGAGTTTAGCTATGTAGCATAAATGTAGAAAATATAGCTCCTGCGTCATTTTTGGGAATATCCACACAATCTGTGAGAAACGCAATCTGTTTCCACCGCCACATTCGAATGAAAGGGTACTTAGTGTAGAGGGACAAAGCACAAGTGGCCTTAATTAAATGTAACACTAGCCTGCGGCACAGCAAGGCTCACAGATGACCTATTTAATAATAATTCTAACGTGAAGGTTATGTGTGCTACCGAGGTTCAGTTCATGAACAATTAACAAGCTGACCAAGAATGCTAGCACAATATCGAGGACTCCCCTGGAGTGCTTGGAGTTTGCTAAACAAACTGTTGAACATCATGGAGAACACCTCACAACCCCTCCGCAACAGATTGGCTGAACAGCGGAGCATTTCTAGCAAGAGGATACTTCAACTCCGCTGTGACAAAGAATGCTACAGGAAGTCTTTCCTGCATACTGCAATTAGTCTTTAGAATAACACTACTCTGTCGCAGGAAAGGGATCTCCGTCTCTGACATCATTACTATAAATAGGCTCATGTATGAGGACGGAGCCAAATACTATCCACACTCCAGGTATATTAAAGCTTCTGTATTATCAGCGCTTTCCGTTCAAGGCTACTGCCTCCCCGGTCACTGTTGTGCAGGTGTTAATGTGGTACATCAGTCCATCACGAGCAACAATGGATGCCCCACTTTCTATGTGATTTGCATGAAAGAAGAGCAGCGTCTGAGGCTGTACACGGTGCCGAAACAACTCACAGTAGAGCATAAACTGCATTTGAATATCTGCAAACAAAATTTGGACCGATACAGTAAGAAAGGTTAAAGTTTCTTAAAGAGAATCATTACTGATGATGAGACACGGATTCATCACTACGATCCTGAGAGTGAACAGCAGAGTATGGAACGGAAACATCCTCAATCGCAGACTGAGAAAAAGGTCAAAAGTCGACCATCAGCTGAAAAATACATCAATGCTGACAGTTTTCTGGGATTCTCGCGGCCCAGTATTGGAACATTATCAGGAAAAAGGTTCAATCAATAGCACTCGTTACAGTGAGACGCTTATTGGAGAGCTGAAGCCTAAACTTCAGAATCCAAGGGCTTCGTGATCTTGCATGACAATATACATTTAAACACTTCTACCCGTACACACAACTTTGTTTTAAGGAGTTACACCATCCTCCCTATAGTCCTGATCTCACTCCATCGAACTTTCACCTGTTTAGTCCCCTGAAAGCAGTCCCACAAGGACGAAGATTCACTTCTGATGAAGAAGTGAAGACAGTGGCGCATTCGTGCCTCGCAGCTCAGCGTAAAGCATTTCTTAATGAGGGCATGAGGGAAAGCTTGATGGACAGATGGGCAAAGTGTATGAAGCAAAAGCAAGGAGATTGTGTCGAAAAATGATGTATTTGTCTTTTCTAAAAAAAAAAAAAATTTAATTAAAATAAATTCAACAGTGTTCCCAATAAATTATTGCGGATAATTTATTAATGACTCACCCTTGTACATTCTGTTCTGTTCTGTATTTATAAACCGTGCTGTTAAATCTGTGAAGATGTCAGCAATGCACTTTAATCTACAAGCTCTTAGATTTTCTACCTGATTGCATCAACATGATCGTCTTTATTGGCTTTAATAATTACAACTTATCCATTCCTTACTGGTGCAACTTACGTAAAGTACATTTATTTAAATATATACAATTATCATGTACATAGAAACAGTATATTCTTTATCATGGAATATTTAACCTTATTAACGCATTTTAATGTGCTGATCTTCGAGACCCTTTTGACTGCACTATTGTAAATAGTATATTATAGTTTTTAATAAAAAAAAAAATCTAGCCTAGTTTGCTTGGCCTCTGTAACAATTCCCTTTGTGATTAATAAAATTATCTATCTATCTATCTATCTATCTATCTATCTATCTATCTATCTATCTATCTATCTATCTATCGATCTATCTATCGATCCATCAATCACTGAGTCTGTTCTCACATAAATTCCCAACATTTTATTTGCAGGCTCTTATTTTTAATTTTTTAATTCTTTTATCTTTGAAAGACCTTTACACCTAGTCGGAATGAATCCTTTGTGCGTTCGATCACATTCTGTTATGACTTTATCCTGATCATGGTCACCCTGGATCCAGAAACTACCCTGCAAACTCAATGCAGAATACATACAGGGTTTCATAAGTTTGTTGGAACTGGTAAATATTACAGCTTTATACCACAGCAGGGTTCAACTCTTGGCCAGAAGATGTTAATTTGTTTTCTATAACAGCATATCTGAGAGTAGTTCCAGCTGCAAGCATTATTTCTTATACTGTACATCTATTCTTTTATGCCTTGTATAATTGCTGATACAGTGAAGTTTTCTGTAAGGAGAAATGAAGTTCCATGCAACCGTATTTAAAAGGATTATTACAAAGTGTAATGTGTGATACAATGTTCCTTAAGAAGTAAACAAATATGGAAATATAAGAGGAATTTGTATGGTGCTGTGTGCTGTTGTTGGAAAATAATCAGCTTAGTGGGAATAAGAGTAAATCACCATGAGTACCGTTTGTTTTTCCTAGAACAGCATGCACCAGAGTGTTAAGGTCTTGCTGTCACCCACATTTATGTGTGTGTGTGTGTGTGTGTGTGTGGAATTGATATGTTTTACAGTGGTTGTGGAAAAAATTGCCCAACCTTATCTACTCTGGAATCACCTGGGTGGGGGAGGTTCAGGTACTTCTGGGTACCATGCATATGTGAATCTGTGTTCCTTAGAAAGGAACATGAAGAACATGAAGATCTTTGGATGTAATGTGCAAATTTTGCGACTGGTCAGGATTTGTCAAAAAGTTTCGGTGTCTTAATGTTATAAGCTGTTTTTTTTTTTTACAATGAAGAATTGAAACCAAATAATGTAGCACTGATCATTAAGTCCAGGATATTAATACAGGACTCTGTGGGCATTGGTGGCTCAGTGGTAGGTGTTTTGCCTGCCATGCAGAAGGCCCGGGTTCTATTGCCACCCAATTCCCAAACCACAGCCACTGGATGCAGTGCTGGTCCCAAGCCAGGATAAAATGGAAGGGTTGTGTCAGAAAGGGCATCTTTGTGCCAAGTTGTGTGCGGGTCAGATGGTCTGCTGTGGCGACCCCTCGAGGGAAGCAGCTGTAAGGCCAACAACAACAATAACATATTAACACAAGAATCTAAGCCCAGGAATGCCAATTAGCCTAATCTGCATGTCTTGACATGGAAGAACATGCAAACTCCATGCACACAGACCCCGAGGCTGGAATCGAACCCGGACCCTGATTGCAAATTCTCTCTTTAGTTTGCAAATTATTGCAAATTCTCTCTTTAGTTTGATTGTATTTTCTAGTGTAAACGTTGTATCTGTAGCATAATCTTATTTTTCTAAGGGGCAGTGGCGGCTCAATTCTATTTTATTTCATAACTTACTTTCCAGTCTACAGTAAATGTATTTTACCGCAAATAAGGTTAAGGAATGTGATTTGCACATTGTTCTGCTTTGGATATTGTTCATTTTTTCACACAAACGAGGGCGAACCGCATTCAGCTGTAACTTATCCTGCATACTGTAACTTAACATCTCAAACACTTCTATTTCAATTTTATTTCATTAGCAACATTGTACATATTGTAAATTTTTCAGCTAAAGTTTTTTTTTTTATTTGTATAAATTTCCCTTATTTCATATTTTATTTCTCTATTTAAATACTCTAAACATATATTGTTTTTTATTTTAGGTCACAGACATTTGTATAAGTATTTTCCCGCTGTGTATGAGGTGCAGTGTGAGATGTGTGTGAGATGTATCTCACACTGCATCTCACAAACAGTGTATGTCTGTGTATGTGACAAATAAAATTAGAGTTTGATTTTGATTTAAAGTGAAAGTGTAAACTGTAAAATGTATAAAAGATATAAATGATCCGTACACTGTAAAAAAAGAAACGATGAAAAACCTCAAAGTATTACGGTTACTTAGTTACAGATCGGAAGGTCAGTGGTTCGAGCCCCAGCACCGCCAAACCCCCACAGCTGAGCACTTGAGCAACAAACCTACCTGCTCCAGGAACCCTGTGTTCTGACCCCAGCTTCAAATAACTGGGATAAACAAAAGATTAATACTGGGCTGAAAGGTAAATGTGACAAATAATTAAATCGTAATCTCTTAATTTTTATAAGCATTTATATCAAAAAAGTCCTCAGGCTGTAGATTTGAGGACAGGAACATGTTCAGTGCGTTTAGGCTTGCAACACTGCTAGGGGTGGAAAGAGCATGAAAGGGAGACAGAGAACACACAGAGATTAGCACAGAAAGCGAGAGGGGTGGACTGCGGCGTGATTGGCTGAGGGGGGATTAAACCCCCCTGTCTGGTTGGCCGAGGTTGATCCCTTTCCCTTATATGATTCCTTTGTGTGTGCGCGGGTATGGACATGGGAGGGGGTATACGGTATACTGTAGGTACGCGTATGCACACCAACATATGCTTCCGTGCATGTGTGTGTGTGTGTGTGTGTGTGCATTGACCATGTGTATGGTATGCTATATACAGTACATACTGTAGGATGTATTCAGTGTGCCATGTGCTTCAGTTAGACCTGTAGCTACACAAGTCCATTAAGAAAGTGTTCAGTGTTGAGCAGAAAGGCACTGGAGACGAGCAGGGACGTGATCTGTGCTTGTGGAAATCTCCAGGAGCAAGTAAGACTTTCTACTTGGCACTATTTAACACATTTCATGGGATTTTTTTTTATATGCATGTATGAGCATGTGTGTGTCTAAGCCATGATTGTGCATGAGCGTATGAGCATGTGGATTCATGTTTTTTGACACCTCCCTCCTCAACACCACACTGCTGATCCGTTTTTACAGCTTTTATGCAGTCGTCTGCTTTTTCCCACAGCTCCATCTGTGTGTGTGTGCAAATGCGCAGGCGTGAGTGTGAATAGCGCCTTACTGCGGCCCGAAGGAGGCCCACGAGCTGAACAGCAGTGTGGAGTGAAATATTTATGTGACCCGGTGCGCTGAATGCAGATCAGCCGACACGCCGTTCCTTGGCAGTTCTGCAGATCGCAGAGACCTGATCCATTAATGCGTGTGCGAGGGAGGACGTTTAAACGAGTTCTCTGCCTGCCAGAGGCTTCTGCTCGGCCTAGAGACTAATTACGATATCTTTCACTAAACCTGCGATAGTTCTGAACGTCTGCCCGCTCTCGACGCGATACGAGCCGCTGCTGGTGCTGCGATTTTGCATAAACCATAAGCCATTAATCCTATCAGACTGTTAAAGAAGCAGGCCGCACAGATACGGCTTATTAATTTTCTATAATTATAACCGAAATAAAGGGTTTGTATTAATGCCCTCGTTCTGTATCTGTAGTAACAGTTGTTGTGTGTAAGTGCTGCAACCTTATACAGAATATAAAGCTAATATTAAACACTGTGTTGTTAATTAACAAAGCAAACGTACAGTATACCTGTTTATATGCTCGCTGCGAGATGTATTAGTGTATGTTTATTTTTATAGAAGCGACCTCCAGATTGGTAACAGTCCATACATTTTCCGCTTTTCCTCTTTTCATTTTTTCGACGTAACAGGTGACAGACAAAAAAAAAAGAGGCTGTAGAGGCTTTACGTACTGTACTGTATCTCATGGACATTACATGGCATTAAATGGGCTGTGAAATGGAAAAAAAACACACAACATCATTTATTAATACAAGTGGCGTTCAAGTCAAACAGGGACTTGTGGTGACATTTCTGCGTTAAAGTGAGTGACATTTACAGACATTTATGACTTGAAGCACATTACGGTGATGAGACTCTTAGCCGCAGTAAAACATCTAAAACATTTTACAGAATGCCTTCCGTACGTCAATCCCAGTCTAGATGCCTCGGAGCCCACTGAACATTCAACAAGTGGATGCACGCAATCCTTGAAAATCAGCAGACGTCAACTTGCGGGAAAGACGCATCTGTCTTTGGGAACAATCACTCACCAACACCACTTGCACGTTACAGGAACTGGTATGGGAATTATTGCCACATCACCCATACAGTCCTGACCTCGCTCCAAGCCATTTCCACATGTTTGGGCCATTTAAGGAGTTCCTGGGAGGCCAGCGTACTGAGAAAACGTTCTACCTTGATGATATCCAAGGTCTAGTGGAACACTGGGATAAGCGCATTAGTGTAGCATGGGATTATATACAGTAACAAGAGAAATAAAGCACTTCAGGACATGCTGTTTTGAAAGATAATCTACCTTGTAACAAAAGTTCTGTCATGGATCATTTCCAAAGTATTTTAATTTCCTTGTTTATCTTGAAGAAGCTGATCTGCTTGGTGTAAATGGTGTACTGACTGGCAATAAAACACACCGTCATCTTTCCACTGAACTTTATGTTTCCTGTGAAATTCCAAACTACACAATAAACCCTTCGTCGTACTGTATATTTATGTCTAAACATTGTGCCAAACCTGTCAGCTGTCTGTTGTTTGCTATGGGGAATGAAACAAAACAGAAAACAGAGTTATCACCTCCCACTTTATTTCACCATGATGTTAATCAAATCAATATTTCTACTTGGTACTGTACAGGCAATCTCTGGATTACAGAGAGTCGACCTGAAGTCCAATTTGTAGGTAAGTGGAAACAAGTACATTTAGTTCTTATTTAATGTCAATTATTGAAACGTTTGTTTTAGTATATTTTAAAAACACTTACAGATAAACTTTAATGCTTTAAATATATCGATACAGTACATACACTACTACCACTGATAAAAGAGGACTGTAACGAAAGCAATGCAGAAGTTGGCACAGATCGTTCAAATTGCACCAGTTGACAGAGTAACTCTCCCTCTATATAAAGGTACTGTACTACTCAACATAACTACTCTCCATCACAAGCCATGCATTCAGGGGTAGTTTAGTGTTTATGGCATCGGACTATGGTACGAAAGATACCTGGTTCAAACCCCACAACAACCAAGTTGCCACTGTTGGGCCCTTGGGCAAGGCCTTTAACCCTTAACTTGAGAGTGTCTGCCAAATGCCTAGATGCACCATCATTCAACCCAACTCCTGAATCCTGTGTTAAAACACGCTTTTTGTCGCAGTTGATGGTTTTCCACTGTACCACAGAATGTTTAAGGACACGACACCACTGATAAGAGCACAGATGATGAAGTTTAAAGAAGGGGAAACCAGCATTGAAAACAAACCATGCAGATGGTTCCAGTGCAAGGCTTGTTATGAAGACTATGCCTATATTTGTATAGAGGAAAAGTTACTCTACCAACATGTGCAGTTTGTCTAACCTGTGTCAGTTAATAAAAAAGTTATTCCCACTTTTGCATTACTTTCAGTAAATCCTTCGTAATAGTAATAATAATAATAATAATAATAATAATAATAATGATAATAATGCAGTTATAACAAAAGTGTTGTAATATGGTGCTGTGCTGAAGAGAGTATGTTTAAGTATACAGTACTGCAAATATGCAGTTTAAAAATCTAAAAAAGAAATAAAGATCAGGATTAAAGGTTAACACTTGTTCTGGTTCCATCGATGTCTTGCATCACAGAAGGTAAGATAATGGACACAATTATGATAACATATCTGCATGATGCTTTTCTTTGCTGAATCAGCAGAACTTGCATCTGATTTACATTTCAGACGTATACTTATAAGGCATGGATAAGAGAGATTTCTTTTCAACAATATTTTTAGTGTTTCTTTTAAGCTGAAAATGAACATGAAGTGATTCTTCAAGTATATCTGAATCACAGGACATATCAGTGAAGGAGAGGCACACTTAATACAATCTTAATAACACACACATACACACATACACACATACATACACACATACACACATACATACACCCCCACACCTTTCATCCCCACATCTAGACCAGCCTTACATGTCTTAGAAATGGTTTCTAAACATGTACAAGGCTAGACACCGGGCCAAGTTACAAAAGGGGGGGGGATGAAAAAGAGAAAGAAAGAAACGAGATAAAACAAGGTGCTGGAGATCTGTTGTTTTTTTTGTATGTAAACAAAGAGAGGAATAAACAGAAATTAAAAAAAAGAGGAAGAAGAGAAAAAAAATCCATACACAGGTGAAAACAAAATAAAATCCAAACATAAATGAAGAGGAACAAGAAGAATTTAAGCTAAATTCAAAGTTTTACACTCAACACAGTATAGTACAGTTTCTTAAGGAGATGCTTAGAAGTTTTTATATAATAAGCTTTATGGTAGTCTGTTTATTACTATTATTATTATTATTATTATTATTAATAATAATAATAATAATAGTAATAATAATAATAGCAGCACGGTGGCTTAGTGGCTAGCACTGTCGCCTTGCACCTCCAGGTCCCGGGTTTGATTCCTCAGGGTTCTCCGGTTTCCTCCCACAGTCCAAAGGCTAATTCGTGTTTCCAAATTTCCCGTAGTGTGTGAATGTTGACCGGAGGCCCTTCCACGATCGTACAAAATGGGAATAAATACAATGGTGATCATTGTCCTCCACAGTCCCTAGCTGGACTACAGAGCTTCCTGGATAATTGGATGAAATAATAATAATGACAACAAAAACAATAATAATAATAATAATTGTTTTAAAAAAAAATTTGTCTGTAAATTGGGCATGATTGCCTTTATTCCAACTGTAATTACAATCGGTTTAAGGCCTTGGATTAAAAATATGCACTTGGATATCAGAAATGTAATATATAACTCAGTTCTCAGTAATCAGCTGTTTGTAAAGCTGATTAGCTTCTGGTGACATCAGTGTGAAGTGACAGATGTTAACCAGTCACTGAAAGAGCACTAGTCATTTCCTTATCTCATTCCTCTTGAAGCAGAAAGTGTGCTTTCCCGTCCTGTAAACTGTATAGGTAATCTCCTTTTTCTCCCCCACTATTGCTGACACACAGTTCCTCAGTCTTATTTAATTATTCGAGATCAACTGCAATTACTTGCACGTGCGTGACTCAGACAAAAAGAGACATAATTATTATAAACCTGTCCTGTAGCTTGTACAGTACGTATGTTCTTTGCTCTGCTACAACACCTTCCTTAGCTATTTATTGCAAATTTACCAATGTGGACTTTTCTGGTTGAGTAATATCTTAGTATCAAAGATCACCAGACCACAGACCTTTTCAGTCAAGAAGCGAAAAACACAGGGTTCATTCAAACACTAATGCTCCTGCTAACGAATAAGTCAAGCGTAAAATCATTGGTAAGTAATCGCGGAACATTTGTAATTTTTTTTACATTTTATTTTATGATACATTGTTGTCTAAATAAATAACTTAGATAGATGTTTTTTTTCTTAGTGCAATTTCTCTCCTTTTCTGTTATTGCAGTATAATCTTTCTTGTCTGTTTTATTGTAACTTTGTGAATCTGTAAATTTGTAGATTTGTGTACTACATCCCAAAAATCAGAGTTGACAGTTCAGCGCAGTCCTTCCAGGTTTTGGTAATGTGTGGAAAGATTCTTAAACCAGTTCCAGTAACATCAAATTTCCTTAGTTGTTTTCTTTGCTTGATGCAGCGCAATAATTTGACTCTTCCGAATTTAATACAACGACTTTTTTTGTATTAAACCGGTCTAAACAGGTCTATTACCATCCTCCGTACCTGCTTCAGTGAAAAGGTGTAGTGAACCTGATGCAAATAAAGCAAAATAAATAGATAAATAAATGAATAAATAAATACAATTTTAATTTTTAAAACATGAACCGGTTTGGTTTGTGTATCACATCCGATGATGTTTGTACAAGCATGTCCATGTCAATTATTCATCAGAAGGCAGCTGATCAGACCTAGCTACAGGGCAAGAGACATCGAATGCTTTTGTGTCCTCTCTGGTCTGATTATCAGACTGATGACTGATGGCGTGTTGAAAAAATGTTGACAATGAAAACAGAAGGGGCAAAGACGTACAGTACGTGTTTCCAGGATTATGGATCTAGTCAGAAGTGGTGATGTGAAGATAAAACCATATCCTCTTCAAATTGTCTTAATTATAACCGTAAACTAATGATCAATCATAAAGAATTAAAAGGTATGACAGAGATTTTATACAAAACCCTGCAGCTACGGAACAGCCTTCAGGACTCAGACACACAACAAATCTTTAAGTTTAGTTTCTGTTAATTAGCTTGTCCCTTAGATAAAGGGTGAATTTCCTGGGTAGAGAGTGTTTTGGTAAATTTAGGGTATGTGTCGATCCTGTTGACCTCATGGTTTATTGATGCTGGGGATTGAGTATGATCAGTCAAATATTTATTCCTACTGTCTTGTTTCTTTCTTTCTGTCTTTCTTTCTATCTATTTTTTTCTTTATCTCTGTATCCCTTCCTCTATCAGCCTCTTCCATTCTCTCTCTTATTTCCTCTCCTATCTCTCTCAGAATGGTGTGCTGCCTGCTGACGGCTGGTGCTGTTTCTGCAGCTCTCCTTTTCATCGTCTTTTATTGGGTCGTGCCAGCCGTGCAGCGCAATGGCACGTGGGCATTAATGTGGCATGACTTCATAACCGAGCGACTGCACGACACGCTCACACGCTCCACACGCCCTCAGGTGACATGTTTTCATTTTTGACCTTTGTGCAGACGTGACAATTAAAAAACCATACTATTTGCCTTTCAGGTTCAGGGTTTTTTCTACACTGGTTTTATTAGTTAGTCAGAAAAACTCATGGGCGCGTTGTGTTTTAACCGCCAAGTATTATAAATAATGTATTTTTAATTCAATGTGTTGAAGGACATGGAGAGTCCAAATAGTGTCTAACTCATACACCAAGCTTCAAGATTTATGTACTCTTATATACACCAAGCTTCACACTGTACAATACACCGGTAAACCAATTACAGGATAATAATAGATATATACACATAACAGATATATATATATACATACAAATATATATACAGATATATCTGTTAATACCCCTTTTCCACCACATAGCAATCTATTGTTTACTGCATTATCTGTACATATAAATTAATCTATTTAACCTGCACTTTATAAGTTGCACAATGCCAATATTGCACAGATGTATATACAGTACAGTACTATTTGAACTTAGATGCTTAACAAAAATTTGTTGCTGAGCTGTACAATGACAGTACATTCTATCTATCTATCTATCTATCTATCTATCTATCTATCTATCTATCCATCCATCCATCCATCCATCCATCCATCTATCCATCCATCCCACTGAATTCTGATCTTATTTTCTCCCATTGTTCAATTCCATCTCATTCCATTTCAAAAACCAACCATCTGATCATTCCTTTATTCCGTTCCAGTCAAAACGTTTCCCTTACATTCTCCCGTTTCTTTCATACCATCTTATGGCAATCCATCCAATCCAGTTTCATTGTTTCCAATTTTAACCCATTCCATTAAATTCAGTATCACTCGCATCACCATTCCTTTTCATTTCCATCTCATTCCATTGAGTTCAGTTGCACTGCTGGCTTGAGGTATAAATCTGCCCTCCTAACTTTATGAAATTATTGTGTAACTGCAGCGCATGCTGAAGGCAGTGCAGAAGAACGCCACTAAAGGAAATCCCGAAAGCGTCATCTCCGCCATCGACTATTTCTGCAAGCACTCGGAATGGGCCATGAACGTGGGCGATGAGAAAGGTGAACTCATCCACCAGTCCTTCTATTGTTCCTCTGCCTATTCCTCACTCTATCTCTCGCTCTCTCCCTTACCATGAACTCAGCTACTGGTCACCTTCTGTTGGTTTTAAGTCTCTCCTCTCCATCCATCTGTCACTTTGTTTCCTGCTCTTGAGTGAAAGTCCTTGGGGCTGCTCATGCTCATGAATGTGATGACGTGATGGCGTTCGTCCGCCTGCTGGGTCAATGACTTCTCCACATGGCTGCACAAACACACACACACACACACAACCAAAGAGAGAGAGAGAGGGAGAGAAATGTAAAAGGAGCTTTTTATTACTTTGTCTGATCCAATGAAACTCAGTGGTGAGAGACAACAGTTAGCAGTCACTTCTGTTTCTTCCTTCCTTCTGTGGGAATTATAATAATGTACATGTGATATGTGTATTTCATAAAAAAGCACTCATTTTATTTTTTATTATTTCTCCTCGCCATGTACAGTATGAGATGAGAAAAGAACGGCATCAGTATTATAGTGGTTGGGAAAGGGAAGTTTCAATAGGAAACCACCTGCACCATCAATTATGCCTGAAACAATAAGACGAGATCATGATGAACCCCGGTTGTAAAACGTGTTGGAACCATACCAGGCTAAAACATCTGATAATTGATAAATAATTGGAAGGTTTAAAAAGATCAAAACATCTCATACTGCAATAGTATAAGTTCAGGGAGAAATGAAACTGTCAGTCGAATCTCGTGTGTGCTCTAGTGCTTGAAATAAAACCTTTCTTTTTCATTTATTCAGTTATTAGTTATTTTATTCTCTTAAAGCCAGTGAAGGTGGAAATTGGAAGAAAAAAAATTATACCTCTTTCATGCCTACCTACTGTACAGTACCTGCCTACCTAAACTTAATGCCCATCAGGTGTGAGCTACGAGCTCATACACTTGATAAGGAGGCGTTTAGGATTCAGCTGATTAATAATCAATGGTGGAGATCTGACTGGCTGTTAAATGATGCAGAAAGACCATTAATGAAGTTTCGATTGTGCCGTTCACCACTCAATTACATCTCTTAATGATCTTTAAGTGTAGCTGCCAATGTATGTGTGTGTTTATTGTGCATGTTTAGGCTCCATTTTGGACTCTGTGGTGACTGAGGTGAACCCCAGCACGGTTCTGGAGCTGGGTACGTACTGCGGGTATTCCATAGTGAGGATCGCCCACCTGCTGTCCCCTGGCACCAAAGTCATCACGGTGGAATTTAACCCGGCTTCCGCCGCCGTCGCCAGGCAGATCATCGCCTACGCTGGTCTACAAGACAAGGTGTGTGTGTGTGTGTGTGTGTGTGTGTGTAGGAGAGAGAGAGATTGCTAGTCAATGTGAAAGTTTTCTTAGCATCCACAAAACTAAAAAAAACAGAGACTTAGAATATAATGAACACATTTATAGTGAAAGATTCTAAATAATCTTAAATAATCATATCAATCAGTAATCATTAAACAGAAACCATAAAAACTATGAACGCCAATGTCAAAATAAAACTCGCAACACGTTACTACTAAGCGAGCGCAGTCGTGTGCCACTAGGGGGCAGACCTGTCAGAACCTCACTGTGATGGTGCTTTGCATACTGTAAGACTCAACCTGGCATGAGAGCTGAGGGGCTTGACAGGCGCACAAAGTCCTCAAAGGTGAGAGGTGATGCCATACACTGATGCATGGCAAACTAGAAGCTAGGGTGTGGAGCTAACACAATATTATTGAAGCTAGCGTGTACAGCACACGTGCAGCCAAGGCAAGCATGAAAAGCTAGACAAGCTAGGGTGTGCTCATAGCCTAGAGGCAAGAAGATCACAATGTTCTCAAGGCCAGCCAGTGGTGCCAGAGAAATGTCCTCAGTGTCAATGGGTGTTCCTGGGGTTGACTGATTCAGGATTAGAAGGGCATTGTTCTTGCATAACATGACATAACTCTGGGTGATCATGTTTTGACATGGTTAATGTAGCATAACTCCTTCTTGCAACAAGGTGTAAATCTAGATCGCCAGAGTATAACTTTGATGAATAGGACATGAGCTCTGGTGTGGGAGTCATCTCTACCGATCTCATCGTGGAGCTCTGTGCAGGAAGCAACCCTATCGACTTCACATTTAATCTCTGTGCTGTCAAATTCACCCTGGAGCTCGGTGTAGGGAGCTCCACTGTATCGACTTCACCCTGTAGGGCTTTCTCTCCTGGCTTCGGGCATTGCATGATAAAGAATTCCATGGGGAACTCAATGCCATCATATAGAGCCAGCATCAGCCACTCTTTACTCTGGGGAAACGTTATAGTCCTAAAACTCCTGGCTAAGTGTCATGCTTATCCTCCCGTGAGCCTGGTGCATCTTCGTGTCAGTTGGGTATTCTGCCAGGTAGTCAAGGAGTTGAGGATGTACTCTCAGGTGTACTTTGGGCATGGCTGGGATTTGAACCTGGGCCTTCCGCGTGGCAGGCGAAACACCTATGAGCCACCAGTGCCCATAAGCAGGCTTTCAGCTTTTATTGCTAAACAAAACCCTGTTGGCCCAGCATACGGTAAACGCAATGAAAAATTTCTTAACCCAATACCCAACACTAAACCTATGAAACATGCAGCGTAAACCGCCATATTAATCAAACTTAACTGAAAACTCATGTAAAAAGGAACTAGGTACCAAGAACCAAGACCCAATTCCCAATTGAAAAAAATCAGTACAAAGCGGGTAAAGCTGCAAATCACTAGGGGGCAACCCTCACTCACTCACTAACTCAGTGTCTATACCGCTTTATCCTGTATACAGGGTCCTGGGGGACCTAGTGCACGAGGTAGGGTACACCCTACTTCGTAAGAGGGTTGGCAATTCATCACAGGACACACACACACACACACACACACACACACTCGCAACTACGGGCAACTTGGGAACGCCAATTAGCCTAACTTGCATGTTTTTGGACTGTGGGAGGAAACCAGAGAACCCGGAGGAAACCCCTTCAAGCACAGGGAGAACATGCAAACTCCATGCACACAGACCAGGTGCAGGAATTAAACCAAAACGCTGGAGATGTAGGGCGAGATTGCCAGCCACCAAGCCACCCCTTATAATGATATTATTCTATAATAACAGCTTATTCACAAAGGCTTGTTTGGCAGACACACTACGTAAACAGTGGAAAAAATGGGTCATTAATAAAGTTTAATAAAGTAGATATAAAAATAAAAAGTTTTCAGTAAGGAGATGTTAATTTAGCATTTTTGGTAGACAAGTCTCCATTGTCTGCATTTTGTTCCAGTCAGAAATAAAGCCTGGACAGTGGATAGTGTTTTGGATGGAGTGCTTTGCAGTTTCTTTGTAATTAACTAAAAAAAAAAAAAATAATAATATAAAATAAAAAAAATGTAAAATAAAAAAAAAATAAAAAAATAAGGGTAAAGGAGGGACGCCAGTTGATTATAATGTTACAATGTAGTAATAACAGGAACGTATTTTGTAGAGGATTCACAACGTTCAATAACATGCAGTTATAGGGAAATAATACATTTTAGGATGATAAAGAAAGTATCTGTAAACACACTGTTATCGGTTATCTTCCTGCTTAAAGCTCACCTCCAAGTGTTTTATTCCCTACATAAAGCACCGTTGTATTCTGAGTTATGAGTGTCTGTAATTATACCCTGTCACAATCTGGTGTGTTTTATGGTCACCTGTAGAGACTTGTAAAAGTTTTTATTGGCCAGCCACCTTAACGGGATTTAGGTTATGATTAAAACGACAGATGGATTAGCATATAAAACAAATGGAAGAGATTAGTGGTTTCTTGGTGCAGTTTTCATTTCCACTTGCTTTTTTTCCTTTGCAGGTGACGCTAGTCGAGGGCTCGTCAGCTGATCTGATCCCACAAATAAAGGAGCGTTTCGGCATCACTACTTTTGACTTCATTTTCCTTGACCACTGGAAGGACCGCTACCTCCCTGACATTAAGCTGCTTGAGGTGAGAGACATACAGCGCTCAGTTTTTCATATTAAATCAAATTAAATGATGTAGATTAAATTAAAGAACTAGGAACAGTCGTTTTACTGCAACGGGCTGCAAAGGCTAAAGATACAATTTAAAAGCTGGTTGTTTATATAACAACCTCAGCAGCGACCTCATTTCCCCTCTCGTCTGTTCCAACCACTCAGTATTCAGGATCAGTAGTATACTAAATCCTACTAATACTAAACCAGCCTGATCATCTGTTTCTCATTGGCTCATGACTTACGATAAATGATTTTTTAATGCTTGAATGAGGAATAGGTCACTGTGTTGTTTAACAAACAAACAAAAAGTTCATCAGAAACTGGTCCGGTTCAGGGGCTGGACTGAAAATGAGAAGCAAAAACTTGCCAAAAGTAAGAGTCAACAAAATTCTTCAGGAAGCCTGGAAAGCTATTCTTCAAGACTACATTAAAAATGCACGAAAGTCTGGATCTTTGGAAACAAAAAGTGAAGAAACAAGGGCTGTTTTAAAGTACTCGAACAGCAATGTATTAACGCATATACAGTACCATGGTCTCTAGACATTCAATAATGTATTAAAATTACAATTAAATTGTAAGTTTGCATGTTCTCCCCGTGCTTGTTGGGTTTCCTCCGGGCACTTCTGTTTTCTCCCTCACTGTAAACCCTAATGCCCAAAGTAATTAAACATATTGAGTACTGTTAACTTAAATAATTACAATTAGTTCAAATTACTAGACCTTGATAAGTATTCAGAACTTTTGTGTATTTATGAATTTGTAGAAATTACACTTTCAAGTTAGCTGAACAACTTTGATATTTTAAGCCACAGTAACTGTCTCCTTAAAGTTCCACCAACTTTACTCCACTACACCAAAATCTTTCAGCCTAGCGATTTTGTGTCTGACATCATCAATGCACATGTAAACTGCCCACGTTGAATTGTTTGGATCAAGATGGTGGATTATAAATCTGGGGACCCTAAAGTTGATGTTTTTGATTTATGTCATCTGATTGCTGACAGTTTGGTGCTCTCTAGAGTTATGAATAGAATGTGTTTAGACGCACACGGGAGAAAGCGTCAACTCCACTTTTTGCTACTGTTTGGGAGGTTAGAAAGCAAGATTTCTTGTAATTGGCAAATATCAGTCTTTAATTTGAACCGACTACTTTAATAGCATAAATTGTTTAGTTTTTGAAATTGTCTGGTTTACAACTCCGGTTTTCGGGATTTGAATATAAATCCTGAATTCCTATTAGTTTAAGTTTTAGTATTAATTTTCATAGATTTTGTACTTTTAACTGAAGAAAAATAAAATTACTCATGTGATTTGTAACAGGGCACTGGTGGCTCAGTGGTAGGTGTTTCGCCTGCCACATGAAAGGCCCGGGTTCGATTCTTAGCCACTGGATGAAGTGCCTGTCCCAAGCCCAGATAAAATGGGAGGGCTGCTTCATGAAGGGCATCGGGTGTAAAACCTGTGCCAAGCTTGTGTGCGGACCGGATGGTTCACTGTGGCGACCCGTTGCCGGGAGCAGGCGAAAGACCAACAACAATTTTTTTGATTTGCAACAACTAAAAAAAAGATAATTACTATTAAATAGTATGAGTTAGGTTACTCAATAATGCAAATAAAGAATGATTAATATGAATGAGTACAACAAACCCAAAAACTGATAGTTCTGTCAACTTCAAATTGAAAACATTATCACTTAACTGATTACCTCAAATTTTTTGAGTTTTGACAACTTATTTGGGTTCACAGTGCAACGTCCAAAGACATGCAGATTTCCCTGCGTTCCCAAATTGCCCACTGTGTGTAAATGAGCGTGTATGTGTGTGTCCCCCATTCAGGGTGTACCCCACCCCGTGCCCTGGGATAGGCTCCAGGCTCCCTATGACCCTGTATACAGGATAAAGCGGTATAGATAGTGAGTGAATGAGTGAGTGAGAACAATAATTTGACTTGACCATGTTTATAGCAATTTCGAAACACTTCAAAAGGTTATACAGTGTGAATTTAATAGTGCAATAAAGTAGTTTTTTTAATTAAAGAGTACTATATATAATAAAACGTCCACTAAAGGAGCATTTTGCACCATTAACTCCAGACACTGGCTATTTTCAGTCACTCAGATGTACATTATACCTCCTTTAAGGAGAAAAAGGCAACCCTGGAGGATATAAATATCAGGAATTTACTGTACCTACTTCCCTTAGACTGAAGAAGCCACTCGGATGAGTAGTGAAACATTTCTACCTCATAAGGAAGGAATGACTCAGCTTCCAGATATACTCTTAATAGGAAAGTAATCAATGATCAAGTACATTATTTTCATATATTTTTTTTTCCTTTTAAAGCATGGCAACTTACTGAACTTGCTGAACTGAGTAATGAACTTGATGGCGGAACGTCCATAGAACAAGTTCCTTTTATACGTATCTTCCATTAGCAGTTATAAACAGTCATTCCTTCCCTATCCTCTCTTTTTCCTCCTTAGTCGTCTTGTTGGAAAACCTGATGTTAGAGCTTTATATCTAACAGAAAATGAACTTTCTGTTAGTGAACTGATTAATGATCAATATGGCTATTTAAGCTCTGTGTTTCTCAGATTTAGCTTTACATCTAACTTTTCAATCTGAGTGCTGGCACTGGAGACTCTTCGCAAAAACGAATGAATAAAATAAACATCTTGAAAACCTGATAAAAAAAAGAGTTACTGTAGAACCAAGTGTGTTGATATAAACCCGAGACTTGTCTTGCAGACTGTTAGAGCTGCTGTTATGAAGGAAGGAGCAAGAAATGAGTAAAGCAGAACTGCAATGCTGAAATATTTTTCTGCATCATTACAGGAGTGCGGTTTGCTCAGGAAGGGCTCTGTGCTGCTGGCAGACAATGTTATTTGTCCTGGAACGCCGGAGTACCTGGAGTACGTGCGGAAAAGCCCTCGCTACGAGAGCAGATACTATCCTTCCCACCTGGAGTACACCAAAGTGGAGGACGGACTGGAAAAGTCGATCTTCTTGGGATAAAAGCTGTTTCCAACAACAACAACAACAAAAATGATCTATAATTAATTGCATCCTTGTGTAGGGAATTGGCTGCTTATTTAAAAAAAATTATCAGTGTTTGATCTTAATATTTACTAAAATAAAACTGCATTAATTTATAGGAGTGTGTGCAGGAAAAAGACAAGTAAATGTACTTTATATCATACAGTCACTTACACTGCCTGGCCAGAAAAAAAAAGATCTTATTCAATATCAATGGCTCTGAGGGTCAGTCTGGTCTCATCAGACCACATGAGCTTTTTCCTTGGCTCCAAACTGTATTTCTGATTAGTCTCACTGATACGTGGTTTTCTTATTAGTGATGGGAAGTTTGGATCATTTGAGTGCATCAGTTTTTTAAATCTCATCCATCAAAATGAACGAATCTTTGTTTGAGTCATTTAGTTCATTTCGTTCTTTTGATCAGAAATAAAATTAAATGTTACTTTTGTTAATTTTGCTATAGTTCCAGTAATGAAAATATTACAGTGCATAAATCAGGACATATTATGATAAACAGAATGAGCAGCTCACCTCTCATATCTTCTGGTCTAAATAGTTTGTTCTTTTGTCACGTGACTCTCATAGACGCTATGCAGTGCATTACACAGGAAACAGAATTGAGCGGCTCTTCTCATGAGTCTTCTAGTCCGAGTCGTTAATCTTTTGAATCTATTGAGCGTCTATGAGAGTCACGTGATAAAAGAACGAACGACTTGGACTAGAAAACTCAAAGGTAACTACTTATTTCTGTTTCCTGCACATAACCTACCTAGGTTTTGCGATGCTTCGGGCGTGAGACTACTCATTCTTCAGAGTCACGTTAAAAACTCGTTCAAAAAGAACGAATCGTTCATGAACGACTCATCACTATTTCTTATGCACACTGAGCTGTTTAGTCCTCCATCATCACATTTTACTATTCAACCCCATCAAGAGTTTAGGTGACCGAGCACATTTCTTCTACAAAGTTGACGGTTCAGCACTGTCCTTCCAGGTTTTAATAATGTGTTATATAAATAGTCTTTTTAATTAACCCAGTTCCAATAACTTCAAATCTCCTTAGTTGTTTTCTTTGCTTGATTCAGCCTGACCCTTCCAAAATGGTGATTTTTTTTATTTTGGCCGGGGCAATGTATTCGCTTTAGTGCAGTATTATTTAGAAAAGTTATTAAATGGTACTGTGTGAGGTTAACACAAGATTAACACGCAAAATTAAAATTAATAAAAGACTCATAGTGTACTGCGTCTAAATATTATGGCAAAAAATAGATCTATTTCTGAAAAGGTGTCAAAAGGATACTCTGAATTCCTCCCTACTACTGCTGTAATCATGAACCTCCCGTGTCCTGGGATACAGGATACTCACTGAACATGCTTTTATCACACATAGCATTGTTTAATACACAGCTGGAGCAGAGTAAGCAATTGTATTTACACTGTCTGGTGGTATCCGGAAAGGGACGAGTTTCTTTTTGAGTCTGGATTTTTTTTCTTACATGAAGTTGTTCCAAGCTGATAGGGACAAGTGGCGGGGGATAACAACACTTCACTGAGACTTTGTTCAGGCCATGCCAATCGAACCAGGTTCTGAGACATCTTTTGAACAAAGAAGAAATATACAGAGGCTGGAGATATGGAGGGACAGATGTATCCTCGTTCCAAAACTTTTGCAACTCCATGGCTTGAGTCTTGTTTTGAATAAAGGGTTATGCAGAGTGTATACTTCACAATCACATTGTACTTTGGAAGTCATTTCATACTGTTTCTCTCTTTTTTGGGTGCGTGTTTGTATTCGAGTGTGTGATAGAGTCCAGATGAGACCTCTAACTTTATGCTTCCTCTAATAAGATCCCAATCAGAGTCTAGTGAGAGACAAAAATCTGAACTAAAACACAACCATCACAAAACCACTGGTTTGAAGCTGGCTGTAAAGCCTTATTTCTTTAACCGGAGTGTCCTAATTTTTTTTTTTCACAAATAGCTTTTATGGGTTTTATTACCTTTATAACAAACATATACATACAGTATACATATTGTCTGATTGCAGTCTGTATACAATTGTGACTTTAATTAGAACCACACACACAGGAACATGCTCCTCAGGTGTGTGTGAGCGGGGACGTGTTGGACTGTGGTTTTTCTTGGAAGGCTCTGCTCTTTTCCTGAACTTTCTGGAGGTCCTTTTTGACAGAACACTCAGTCATGTGGCACCATGGGGAGTTGTGAAGGTATTGCAGCGAGACAAAGAAAAGGTTGACTATAAATTACCGTCACTTATGAAGGAATGTTTTTCTACAAAAGGTGAAGGCGATGAGGTTTAAACTTTGATTTGTCTTTTATTATCATGTGTTCATTCACATCAATAATAATAATAATAATATTAATAATAATAATAATAATAATAATAACATAATTACTGTTGCTTCCTGTTATCACTTAAGAAGGAAATGTACTTTACTTTTCGCATATGTATGCATACTGTAAGTAGCTGCTTTGTTCACATAGGGCCAAAACATGGTACTGGGTGCTAAAAAGTGTCTCAACTAAAAAATTGGAATTTTCAGATAGGAGTTATAACACCAGAACAGCCGGAGGCCTAGAGAGAGCTGATTGGCCGAGCTCTCTCAGGGGGGAGGGATGAGAGGTACTCAGTGCTCCCAC
>JAOVVA010000032.1:13100949-13119577 GCA_028565275.1 Leiocassis micropogon | reverse complement strand
ATCCAAGCACTTGTCTTTGTGTGTCTGCTTCAGCACGCTGCAGTCATGAAGTCACAATCAAATTAACAGTCATGCATAATAAAAAACGGACAAACAAAAACCCAGTTAAATGACTTGCATTAACGACTTCTTCATATGCACTAAAGGGGTTGTGCCTTACAGCAGCCGGTGTGGAGACGCAACACCCAAAAGGAGATACAATGCACTTAAGGAGTAAAGCGCTTTTTTGCAGCCCTCATATGAGCCATGACGGTGTGAACTTCCAGCAGCATCCCTAACGTGAGCCAGAAACACTGAGCCATCTGTCTGAAACACACACACACACACATGCAAGAAAGAAAACACACACACGCCCTTTCTTATGCACAGACAATTGCACAATCCACAGGGGCATAAACACCCAGATAATATACTCTAGATGTTCACACACACACACACACACACATACACACACACACACACACACTACACATAAGCAGGACAGTTTTTAACAAGCTACAAATCTGTTAAACGTCCTTCTTAAAGACAACATATGCACTCTTTAATGCCAAATGGAATGTTAATAGTTGACAGCATTTAATCGTACACACACACACACACACACACACACACAGCCGCTTGGCTGCTGTGAGTGAATGCTTCGGTTCCCGTGGAGCTCCAAGCATTAAAGATTTATTTGGTGATTTGAAATATTGATTGAGAGAGAAAAGCAGAAGTGGGAATGAGCAGCAGGAGGTTCTCATTGCTCTCACAACAGAACGTATAATGTGCCTCGTATCGAGCTCTCATTCACACACACACACACACACACACACACACACACACACGCTGAATCTAAACACTGATTACCAGAGAAAGTAAAGGGAAGACCTGGGCTTGGTTCAATACAAAACGATGGAGTATAATCGAAAGGATAGAATGAGAGGGAAGAAATTACATTAGAGAGCGGTTTTATGTTGCCCTTCTCGCGGCTCCGGGTTCGACCTTCAGCTCGGGTTACCGTCTGTGCCGAGTTTCACGTATTCCCCCTGTGAAAGAGGGTTTCCTCTGGCTTATCGTGTATCCTTAGACTGGGGGTGGTTTAGAGGAGCGGGCATTCGTGTATGTTTCTTGGAGAGCGGGAGAAAATCTGCAGAGACGAAGGGCAACAGCGCTAACCATCACCATGCATTTGTCCCTCTTATTATTTGTCCATTACTCAGTGAAGCACGGATTAAGCGCATGCTGTCGGTTGCCTGGCTCGAAAATCAGAACAATTTCTCCGAAGAAGATGAATGTCCAGACGCCAAATGAGAGCAAGGGAAGTGTGAAATTATCAATCTGAATCTTGTTAGGCCAAAAGGCATTATGAGTTCTAATCACTGCCAGGTCTGGCGTTTCATAAGAACAGACCGATTGAAGCCCTCAGCTCTCCCAGAGTGAGCGTGTGTGTGTGTGTGTGTGTGTGGACATGGTGATATTGCTGAGATGAGATGAGAGTCTCAAGGCCCTGTAATCATCAGCAGGCAAGCCCAGAATGCGCAGGTCCCAGTGATGGTCTCGGCTCAACGATGCTCTCACGGGAAGAAATGAAGGTTTCCTACAGACGCAGTCGACTTCTGCGTCTCCAAGCGTCTGACTAAATACTGTACATTTTCACTTCTTACAGCACAACAAGCACTTTGCTTGCAAAGTGAATGAAGCGTATGACATTAGTCTAAAAATGTTTAAAAATGTAGTCTACTACATTTATTTTTATTATTTATGTTTATTGAAGTACCTACAAAGCCCCTAACGGGGAAATGGGTGGAAAAAAAAATCCAAAGAATAATAATAAAAAAAAAAACGGGACATGAATGGAAAAAAAACATTGGAGGGAGGGGGAAGGAGAAGAAAAGAAAAAAAATGAGACCCGAGTCAAGTTTTGCGAGATCTCGCAAACATTTTGCG
This sequence comes from Leiocassis micropogon, assembly GCA_028565275.1. Taxonomy (NCBI): domain Eukaryota; kingdom Metazoa; phylum Chordata; class Actinopteri; order Siluriformes; family Bagridae; genus Leiocassis; species Leiocassis micropogon. The sequence continues at coordinate 13,117,648 of JAOVVA010000032.1, read as the reverse complement.
AGATCTCGCAAAACCTGACTCAGTGTTACCAATTTCATTCAGCAGGTGGCAGTAGTAAGAAACTTGATCCATGACTGGGAAGGGGAGTGTTACCGATCCAGTCCAGTTTTTCCTTACATTTTTTTTTCTCCAAAAATGTTTTTTTCCCTTTAATGGATTTTTTCCCCCTCATCCATGTCCCTTCAGGGCTCCGTAAAGTACTGTACAGCAGACTGCATTTACACTGCAGTACTAGAAATCCCAGATTGTTCGATCTAAAATGTAGAAATATCTTAGTATGTACATATACATAAATGCCTCCTACATGGTAGACTTTGAAGCGTTGGAGTGTGAAAGCCTGAGGAAGTCAAAACAAGCTTTTTTGTTCGCAGCGAAAGCAGAAAGGATACGCGGTGCATCTCGGTGAGACAAGATGCGAGGGAGAAGATAATCCTTTCATGGATGTGCCCCATCGATTAGCAGCTTATTTTCGAAAAGGCGCAGCTAGTAAAATCATTTCTGATTAACATCTGCTGTCGTCGCTGAGGATTAGTGTACACAGAGACTGGTTTCCTTTTTTTTGTTCAAAGGAGCAGACTTTGCCAATCTTCAGGCCGCGACTGGATCCATCGTGTCTTGTCCGTCATTCTGCCGGGATTGTCCGTATGACTCAGAGCGAACAGATGACTAATCTGTTCCGCCAGAGTCTTGATGATGTCATAGTCAAACCTTGCCGGACGACGTTAACGGATGGACAGTAATGAACAGACTGACGTTTCATCGAGCGAGCCTGTCTTTAAACCTCGTTTAAACTCATGTTATTGAGCTTTATTCTGATAAGACAAACGAGATCAGAAATAAAACCACGTTTCATTTATCTGTCCCTGTAGGCTATGTCGGTCTGCCCCTCCTTCACTCTATCTAGGTTTATTTGGTCTTCTCTTCTAATTTTAGCAACCAAACCTAAATTGAATGTCTGCATTTCGGGTAATTAGAGACACACAGACAGAAAACTCACATACGTAATGTATGTATATAACACAGCCTGTATAGAGTATGTATATCGGTTTAGTGCTTCAAATATCTATATCTGTATCTGTAAACCAGATTGCTTGTCCTGGACAGGGTCGCGGGGGGCCTGGAGCCTTTCCCAGGGGACTCGGGGGCACTAGGTAAGGCACATCCTGCACAGGGTGCCCATCTATTGCATGGCACACAAACATGCACATGCTTACACATTCACTCACACACTACTGGTAATTTGGGAACGGCAATTAGCCTAATCTGCATGTCTTTGGACTGTGGGAGGAAACCGGAGTACCTGGAGGAAACCCACCAAGCGTGGGGAGAACATGAAAACACAGACCCGAGGCGGGAATTGAAATCTGGCACTGGAGATGTGAGGCCACGATGCTAAACCATTACGCCATTACGCCACTTATTATTATTTTAGTAATATCTTCGTGCAAATTTGGTTGATCCTGTTTAAAACAAATCCAACATAAAATCCAAAGTGTTCATTTGATATAAGCATCAATTCTTCTAAAAATCAGGCCATGCTTTTTACTGTACTTTTTTTTTTTTTAAAGAACCTCCAGTATGTTTGAGAGATATAAGAAAGAAAGAATTCAGCGTTGTCTGGAATTGAATGTACTGCCCAAAAACTGAACTTAAGCCATCGAGCTGCTGTCTGGACTTTCTCTGTTACTGTAATAATCACCTGGCCACAGTGAGATGGACACTTCAGGCTGTAGTGAGGCTCAATATGTGCTTTCAAATAAATGTACCTGTCTCCAATCCTAATAAGAAACCAACTTTCCTGCCCCTAAGCTCTTCAGACTGGTCACACCTTATACATCCATCCATCCATCTACTGTCTATAGCATTAATACTGTGTAGGGTCGCAGGTGGCGCAAAGCCCATCCCAGGAAACCAAGAACGACAAGGTGGGGGACAACTTGGATGAGCTCATCGAAGAGCACAAGCACACAAGTAATCATATACTAAAGGTGAATTAGATAAGCCGATCAGCCTATAAGATGCCTTTGGAGGAAACCTGAGTACCCGGAGGAAACCTACAGGAACAGTAAGAACATGCAAACTCTATGCACACACACCAGAGATGAGATTCAAACTCCCAACCCTGGAGGTGCGAGGCAAAAACGCTAACCACTACACCACCAGCCTGCCGCGCTTGCCATCCATAGCTTTAAATATCTGATTAAACATCTACAAATATCTTCAACCACTTTTTCATCTTTTGAAACATCCCAAAACAATGTTGACATCCTCAATTATTCCCATACTGTGCACACTGCATCACAAATAACATCCCCACACCCTGCAATACAGTTCTTAAATTCCCCAATACCCTCTCAACTCCATGTATGAAAGCACCAGAACTGCCCCAACAACCATCCCTGCATGGCTTAACACCATCATCATCTTGCGATTCTCCAACCCCATCAATCAGCCTATTATCATCCATCCCATCACTAATTGCTCCAACACCACCCATACCCTGTGCCCAAATACCCCAATACTGTCCCAGGCCCATACCCCAACAACATTGCCACATATTCCCAGATACCACAATGCCATATTCAACATTATCGTCCTGCCATCCCCAAGTCCTGTGTCACATTTCAGTGCCTTATCGTCTCCTGTAGTCTAGAGTTACATTGACACAATCGATCAAGCCTCCTAGGGATTAGCTACCAAATTTATCTGGAGCCGATAAAGTATTGGAATGGACTTAAGGATGACAGCAAAAATTCTGAAAAAGACTGAGGGCACGAGGTGGTGTACACCCTAGACAGGATGCCAATCCATCACAGGCAATTTGGAAACACCAAGTAGCCTAATCTGCATCTCTTTGTACTGTGGGAGGAAACCGGAGTACCCAGAGGAAACCCTCCAAGCACAGGGAGAACATGCAAACTCCCAGCAGGAATTGAACCCAGACCCTGGAGGTGCAAGGCGACAGTACTAACCACTACACCACTGTACCGCCAGGTTGTACTGTAAACTGCTTTAATGGAATAATGGTAAAATGACAGTTCAGCATTTAGACTGTAGATAAAGGTAGATGATGGATAACCTCCCATCTGAACAAATGTTAAATATTTCATTCATCCTGTTCACATTTACAACACCTTCATCCACCATTTTGTCATTGCTTTAAATTACATCATGTCACATTGCAATGCATACTGAAAGAAAAAAAAAAAGCAGTGCTGCTGAAGTCTACAGTCATGTTGACTCAATCAATCGAACCTCTAAGGGGTTATCTAACAAACTTCACTTGAGCTGACAAAGTATTGGAACGGCCTTTAAGATGGCGACAGGCGTTCCCTTAAGGGAAAATCGACCTGAATGTGATAAAAGCTGTTCTGAAGCACGGCCAGTATTGAGTTAGTCCAGGTATTATGCCAAGAAACTAGAAATCACAGTAATACACAAAATAATATGCATTTGGCTTGGATATGCATTCATCTTATGGGAGATTCCTTCATTCTAGGTTGAATAAATAATTGCCATGGTTTAATTGAAGAACAATGCAATATTTAACATTACTACTAGTAATAATAACAATTTTAACTATGTAACAAACAATCAGAAAAGCAAATACAAAATTAAGAGCCAAATCAAATAAAGTTAATCAACTTGAATATAACTGAATAAAAAATTATCAATATAACATTAAATCGGTAAAAATAAGCAAACCAATCAAACAAATAAAGACATAGATGGCGAATTAATGTCATAAAATCAATCAATCAATCAATCAATAAAGAAAGCAAATCCATATGACAATACATTAATAAACCAATTAACCAACCAAACAACCAGCCCAGAAAAATTATTAATTATCCTTTACAATTATCCCTATACAAATGATTCAATTAAAGAATCAAACAAATAGCCAAACAAGCAAGCAAACAAACAATTAACAATAATCAATCATAGAAATGCAAAATACATAATTAAAAACAAAGTAAATAACAACAAAACAAACAAACAGATTAATGCAAAAATATAAAATGACTTAAAAAATTAAACCAACCAATCAAACAAAACCAAGCAAACAAATACAGAAATATAAAATTGTAATAAATATTGCAATAAATAATATCACCAATCAAGCAAGCAACTGACCAAACATATAAATACTTTTAAAAAACACCAAAGGAAACCCACCAAGCACGGGGAGAACATGCAAACTTCATGCACACAGACCCCGAGGCGGGAATCAACCCTGGACCCTGAAGGTGCAGTCCCATAGCGATAACCACTACGCCAACATGCCGCCTACTTCTTATCTTTAGTCATATATTCTAGCAAATTTGGTTGATTCTGCTTTCACAACATATAAACAAATCCAAAATAGAATCTAAAGTGTACATTTAATATAAGAATCGGTGATTATTAAAAATGAGCCTATGCTTTTTACTGTACTCCAGTATTTTTGAGAGATATTTGGAGAGGAAGAATACAGTGTTGTCTGGAATATAATGTCCTGCCCAAAAACTGAACTTAAGCCATCGAGCTGCAGTAACAGAAGAAAAACAGAACAGAAGAGAAGTCTGGACTTTCTCTGTTACTGTAATTATCACATGGCCACAGTGAGATGGACACTTCAGGCTGTAGTGAGGCTTAATATGTGCTTTCAAATAAATGTACCCGTCTTCAATCCTAATAAGAAAACAACTTTACTTTAAAATAAGCTACTTATAAGCTACTTGCTCAATGTAAACAAACACCTGCACCAATAGATATTATAGTGAAACCTTGGATTGTGAGTCACACGATTTACGAGTGTTTTGCAAGACGAGCAAACGTTTTTCGGGTAATCGTCTCCCCTGCTGGGTCTTAGTGTGCGTCTCTCACTGGTATAATCAACATCTGTACGCGCGTGTACTGTTTACTATAACACTGCGACCACGTGTGTGCGTGTACAGTAAAACATATTTTATTTTGTGTTTGTAAGCGTGTGTGTACAGCGCGTGTGTACTGTTTCTTATAACACACGTGTGTGCATGTGTGTAAAGCAAAAGAAAGACTCATTAGAAGGTTAAAAATCTATTTTCTCAATCAGCCTATCGTTACTTGTGTGCGTGTGTAATTTGACACCGTGCCCCGTGTTTTTTGGGCTGTCGAACGGATAATTAGAGTTTCCATTATTTCTTATGGGAAAATAAAATTTGGTTTACGAGTGTTTTGGAATACGAGCCCGCTTCCAGAACAAATTATGCGCGTAATCCAAGGTTCCACTGTATTTAGAAAAGCTAAACTGAGTATTTTTACTGGGATTAATTCATATTTTCACCGCTGAAATAGCAGCACTGAAGTGGTATAAGTGAATTTTAACAGACTCTAGTCGTTTTAAGTACTGTATTTATCATCTGTTTTTATCATCTGTGATTCACTCTCTGATTACCGAACAGGGAGTGTATTTGGCTGACAACGTAAGAAGTACAACTTAGCATAAACAAGGCTAAGATGCTCAATCTTACAAACTGTTATTTCTTTGTATTAATAAGTTATGCAGAGAGGTCTGCCGTACAGAAAGACAGACAGACAGACATGTATGTGGGCTTCAACCTGAATAATAACATCACTGATTACATTAAAGCTGATCAGATTATTTTTACCAAAATAAACAAATACATAAGTACATAAGCCAAGAAACAAACACGCAAAAATAACAAATCTATCAACTAACCAACCAGACAAAGAGACAGACAGAGAGACAGAGAGACAGACATGTATAAATAAATGCTAATAAAATCCAGTATTCCAAGCATCCATCTTGCGGTCGAACCTGAGGTTTTCTTCCTTAGCAGGTGGCTCGGACTCCGACTCTGATGCTGAAACCTTCCCCCTGAGCACATGCAAGTTTAATGCTCTCACACCCTGTAAAGTTCATTCCTTTAAAAATATAACCTGTATCGACATCGCCTGGAACGCAGGGTTACAGACCTTTATACGACACACAGCGCAGATTTACGCCCTTCTAATATCACTTTCTATCACAATAAACACCACTGCGTGCATGCTGCGTGATGCTTTTTAATACAGGAAAGATTGCAGCACAAATTCTTTCAGCTTTCCTCCACTAAAATGATTTGTGGCTTTTTGAATTTATTGGGTCAGTAGAAGTGACTTTTATTTTTCCATGAACACACAACAAGCCTGGTGAAAGGAACTTGGATGCTCGGATGGGATATGTCAGTGTAATCATGCATAAATAATTCCAATATTTTTTTTTTCTTTCTTAAAGGAGCCAACAAACTTTACTACGATGTGAGCATATTAAAATTGTATGTGCTTGGGGAAGAGACCACATCACAACTGGAGCCACTGGCTATATGTGTATATTGCACATTTGAATTCCAGCCGAAGTGTCTCCAGAGGGGTTTGGGTTCGATCCGAGGGTGTGAATCAGGCACGTTGATCTAGCATTGGCTCCAGGCTTTGGTCGTTCCTTTGTGACTGTGAGTTGCTCTGAGGTACCTGAAATCTATAGTAACAGAGTTTGTGTTCTTAACTGAGCGCAACAGACAAATGTTCTCATTATAATGCCACACTTAGCCAGAGGACTGCCGGCACATATGACATTTTTTTTTTCCAGATCTAGAAAAGAGATTATAGAAGGACCTTACAGCTATTTCTTGTTTCTGAGATCTCAAAAGGTCACACGTATGAGAATTTTTCTTATGATATTTAAGAGACTTTGCAGTTATTCATGTTCAGTCAAACTTAAAACGTACTAATGAATCTCATTTTTCAGAAACAAGATGATTAGTGTTAATTAGTTCCTGTCTGCTTTTTTTTAAGTATATGTACTTTCCTTAACACTTTCTACTGTATGGCCAAATGTATTTGGATACTAATTATCACAATTCAGAAATCACAGGCTGTGTTCCAGTGTTCGAGTTCCTCTAAAAGGTGTTCAGTGCGGTTGAGCTCAGTCAGGTCTATTACTATTATGGTTTGGGATGGAGTGTCTTGTGGTTGATTGGTACTGTAACATAACAAGCTTCATGTTTTTTTTTTCTTAATAACTTTAAGAGAGGCGGCACCGTGTCGTAGTGGTTAACAGCCAGGGTCGAGGGTTTGTTTCCGATGTAGAGTTTGCATGTTCTCCCTGTGCTTGGTGGGTTTCCTCCGGGTACTCTGGTTTCTTCCCACAGTCCAAAGACATGCAGATTAGGCTTATTGGATTTCCCAAATTGCCATAGTGTTTGTGAATTGGCACCCTGTTCATCTTGTGCCCAAAGTTATAGAAGATGAGTGAGTGAGAGAGAGAACTTTAAGAAAGTAATATACAGTATAGATATTGAGGATTGAATGATTTTGTATATCTGCAAATGCAACTGTAAACAGATAAAAAAGTACAAAATAGTCATTCAAATATCTTCTATACAGCTTTATCCTGTATACAGGATGGCGGGGGGCCTGGAGCCTATCCCAGGGGACTGAGAAGGCTCATTGCAGGGCACACACACACACACACACACACACAAGGAGCAATTTGGGAATGTCACTTAGCCTAATCTGCATGCCTTTGGACTTTCGGGGGAAACCAGAGTACCTAGAGGAAACACAAGCACAGGGAGAACATTCAAACTGTGCACACAGACCCGAGATGGGAAGCGACCCCCGACCCTGGAGTTGAGGGGCCACTGTGCCGCTCAAAATGTTCTTTCATTAACTGAAAAACTGTTGGACAACCGATGAGTCATAAAAGAAATACATTGCTGCAAGAGATGCTTTAATAACCCATTTCATTCATCCATGACCCATGGTGACCACTGTATTTATTCCCATTTTGTACGACCATGGAAGGGCCTCTGGTCAACATTCACATGCATTCTCACACACTACGGGCAATTTGGCGACGCCAATTAGCCTAATCTCTGGTCTTTGGACTGTGGGTGTAAACCAGAGTACCCAGCAGAAACCCACCAAGCACAGAGAGAATATGCAAACTCCATGCACACAGACCCGATGCGGGAATCAAACCCGGGGCCTGGTGGTGCATGGCGACAGTGCTAACCACTAAGCCGCCACTTAATAGTCCATTACACCACCACATCGTTGATTATTTTCCTGTAACCGCACACCCCTAAAATGTTTCATGCAATACAGCATGGACAAAATTTTATCCAAATACATGTACTTTCATTTGGAGTTGGTCCCCCTTTTGCAGCTATAACAGCTTCCAGTCTTCTTGGAAGGCTGTCCACAAGATCGCGAAGTGTTTCTGTGGGAATTCATTCTGTAGAGAGTTTATGAGGAGGTCGGATGCCGATGTTGGACGAGTAGATTCTTCATTTCGGTTCATCTCAAAGGAGCTCGATGGGGTTGAAGTCAGGGCTCTGTGCGTTCGGGCCAGTCAAGTATTTCATCAAACCATGTCTTTATAGTCTCTGCAATAGAAAAAAAAAAAATTGGAATGGAAGATTTCAATTCAATTCAATTCAGTTTTATTTGTTTAGCGCTTTTAACAATTGTCATTGTCGCAAAGCAGCTTTACACGATCAAAAGAATGATTTAAGTTTGTATGGAATGTGAATGTGTATGAATGAGCGAGCCGAGGGGCAACAGGGAACCCATCCTCATCTGGGTGAAACACAGAGCAGGAATTGATCTGCATTCATACTGTGTGTCAGGTGGCAGGCAGTTCAGCATAACAGTTGATGTTAATTGATGTAAATATGGAGTCCAGGTAGTTATTGGAGGTTCAGGTAGACTAGACTTGTTAACTGTTGACACAAAGTTGGAAACATAGCATCGGTCAAGATGTCTTGGTATGTAACGCTGAAGCATTAAGATTGTCCTTCACTGGCGATAAGGTGCCTGATTGATCGAAACACCAGAATTCAATAATTTAAAAGGTTTGGCCAAACAAAGTATGTCTGTATTACAAAACTATAGCGTGTTTAAGAGTACACACTCTCTCTCTCTCTCTCTCTTTTTCTCGCGTGCTTTGGCTCATGCACGAGCGCACACGCTCGCGCATTATCGCGCGCCTCAGTTTAAGAGCGCGCAGCCCAGGCGGCACGGGATTATTCCTCTCTCTCCCTCCCTCTCTCTCTCTCTCTCTCTCTCTCTGAGTGATTCCCGTAGTGCTCTGCTCTCCGTCAGTATTTTACATCTGATCATCGGAGTGCAAATGATCCCCAGTGAACTCCTCTCATCATCACCATCATCATCATCATCATCATCGGGAGCGCAGCAGCGGGAATGAACCTCAGTTTAAACTCGTGTGAACGCTCTTATGGCCGGACGGGAGCGGAAGTTTCTCAGTGACTGAATGCACGCACGAGTTTGGGCAGTTTGCACTTTGAGCTCGTGCATGGATCCTGGTTTGGGTTTACAGCGCTCATGGGAAACAAAGGTAAGAACATCAGACCGCGCACCAGATTACGCGCACCAGATTGCGCGCGCACTGACACGGAGCCTCTATTTGCGTGTGCATTAAAAAAAAAAATTTAATCCCAAAGTATATCATCTATGCTGTTTAAATAAATGTGCCACGCATGAATGGAAAGTTTGATAGAACTGTGCCAGCATCTTGAACCCATATTCAGTTCATTGTACAGTATATAATCTAGCATCATTAGTTTGTAGGATGTAGATTTACATGAATAAAAAATGTGCATATATGCATGCCACCTTGCACCTCCAGGGTCCAGGGTTCGATTCCCACCTCAGGGTATTGTGCGCATCGAGTCTGCATGTTGGTGGTTTTCCTCCGGGTATTCCGGTTTCATCCCACAGTTATGCAAAGACATGCAAAAAAATTAGGCTAATTGGCGTCCCCAGTGTGAGTGTGAGTGTCTGGTGTCCTGCGACGGATTGGATTGTACCCTGCCTCGTACCATGGCTTCTAGCAGAAAAGAAGTTTGAGGATGGTAGATGATGTAGAAGGATATAGACAATGAACCAGGATATAGACAATGAAGTTGGGAGAAAATGTCATGTCATCATATGACTCAAGAGGATACATAAATCTAGCATCATTGTACGTCGTATTTAGACTACATAAAAATAATTGTGCATGTCTGCATGAGGTGGCGTAATGGTCCGAACTGACCACTGACGCCTCGCGTGAGTTTGATTCATGCGTCAGGGTCTGCGTGTGGAGTTTGCATGTTCTCGTCGTGCTTGGTGGGTTTCCTCCGTGTACTCCGGTTTTCTTCCAAAGACATGCCGATCAAATTAAGTTAATTGGCGTTCCCAAATTGGCCGTAGTGTGTGACTGAACATGTGTGTGTGCACCCTGCAATGGATTAGCACCTAGTCCAGGGTGTACCCTAAATGCCTTGAGCCGCAAGTCTTCTGGGATAGGCTCCTGTCCCCGCCCCCTGCTATTGAATGAATGAGTGAGTGAGTGAGTGTCTGCGTGCCCGTGTGATATTGCAAACAGGTCCAAACTATACAGTGACATTATTGCAATGAGGTATATTTTGTATCTAGTCTTTTATTTATATCTTGTGTATTTTTTTTTCACCTTGGAAGTGTGCATTTGTAGAATAAAGCTTCAAAAATACAGTATGTCAGTGCTCCAATGATGTACCTTTTAATAATGCTTATAGGTACACTGTATATATTCCCATTTATAGCTGAAATAAAAGTAGGTGCTGTGCAAGCAGAAAAGAAAGGCAGATTGAAACATGAATAAATGGTACTGTAATTCACTGTTCCATAGAAGTGCATTATTTCCTACAGTCTGGTGTGTTAAATTATTTGTAGTATTATTATTATTACTACTATTCATTAACCTCCACACTCATATTGAACTGTGCGATCCTCCAGCGTGTATTTCCAAACTGCAAGCTGTGTCACAGCCAACTTGCGATATACAGTATATTTTGCCCATATGGTGCATCCCTTTTTACATCCTGTGAGTAATTAGGCAGAGCAAGATGATACACGGCGAATTTAACACCCACCATGCTGTCTGAATCCATCCAGTTCTAAACTAGCACCTGATCTGCTAAATTAACATCCGTGACATGGCGTGAATTCTTACACGTGCGCAACACTGTTAAGGGTTAATCCAACAACCATGCTTATAGTCATGACATGATGTAAAGAGTTTTTTTTTTTTTTTTTTTAAATGCAGAGCTTAAAAAAGAAGAAAGAAAGCAGAGCACACAGTAACTCGTGAAGGATGTGTATTTGGTGATGAACAGCTTTCTCTAATCCATATAAGCCACAGGAGTGTGCATGCATGCTTTGCTTTGCATGATTTCTCCTCTTCCATCCTTCCTTCCTTCCTTCCTTCTTTCCTTCTGCACGGTGAATGTTGATGCTTCTGTTTAGGATAAAACACACTGTGGGGTTTTCTGCATGCACACTGTGTAATTCATAATTCATAGTTCATGCGACTTATTTATTAGCACGCTGTAATATTAATGAGTGCGCGGTTCGACAAGCATTTTGCTTATGTCAAAGTACTTTACCGTGTCCTATTTACAGATAGGAACTGGTACGACGCAAAATCAGCAACAGCCTTCAACATTTGTATGAATGCACCCAAGTCGGTTTAGTGTTGTAAGTAGTATATTGAATGCACACTGATGATGATATTGTTACACTGTTCTCACATACCTTGCATTTAGTGTGATTTTGCTCTGAAAATAAAGAATATATACAGTAAGCATGTCCAGGATGGATAACGGTGACACATTGCAATAGTGAGTAAAAAAAAAAAAGGAAAAGATTATTTAAACAAACTAACTCAATTTAACTTTTTGTATTTTAGTATACATCATTTTTATTACAAATCAGTGCTAGTGAATTCTCTGTTATTTTTAGATTAGATTAGATTTGATTCAGCTTTATTGTCACTACATGTGTATGGTACAAGACAAGTGAGAATTAAACCAGCGCGTTGGTCGCAGTGCAAAAAATTTGCATATCTAAACAGTACACAGAGAAGGAGTTATTTACAATGAGTGCAAATGATTATAAATGATTATCCATGGATGCAATAAATAAAGATATTGTATACCATGGTTATGATAGTGTGGTTTGAGAAGGTTATACAATATGCATATGTGCAATTTGTTCTGGAGAGTGCAATGAAGCAATGAAGTTATATACAGCACATATGTGCAGTGAGAGATGTAACAGTTATGAATAGTGCAATCCTGAGTATTTATAGTTTATATAAAGTAGTGAGTTATGAGCATCAATTATGAGTAGTGCAATCCTATTTACAGTATCTATATGGTAATATGTTTAGAAGCAGTGCATAATGTGAGTATTTACCTTATTTTATCAGCACTTTCAAGGGTGGCACGTCGCTTTACAGGGTGTCAGCACTTTCAGATTTTTATTCAATATTAATAGTTTAATTATAATAATAATAATAATAATAATAATTAATTCTATAGTAAAGTAAAGTGTAAATGTTCTGATGTGGGAATATCTTCATGATGTAGTGCTTTGCCGCCTTCATTTTTTTTTTTCCGTAACGTGACAAGCTGGATTTTTAGAGAAAAACCTTAGAGGCATATGAGGGCTTACTGTTAATATATGCGATAACATAAGTAATAACCTGTTTTTTGCTTTGTTATTCAATAACCGTTCACTGTAACTACACTCCAATGATACCAATAATACAAGCCGCAGTTCTTTTCATAAGCTCTGCCGTTTCTATTCTAATACTACAGTCGCTTAGAGCTGGTTCATAAAGTCTCGTTCTCGGTTCGGGGACAGAATGATCAGAGCTTAATGAAAGAGACGTTTATAATGGCAGTAAACTCGGAGCAGCGACGGAACGCAGGGGTTTTAATCTTCTTGTCCAAATCAAGCAGAGTGAAAGATGTGAAACATCAACAAGTGAACATTATCCCTGATCAGATGTACAGTGAACGGTTTAATAATGTGGTTTTGATGAAAGATAGGACGCTCTGTCCCTGTGAATCACTTTCTTTTACTCAGGTTGTATAAAAATATACAGCTTTGCACAGGAAAATGAACAGGCTCGTACATTTTTAAAAAATAATATTAACTCATTTTTATTTAGAAACGTCTATAAAAACATTATAATCATCAATCTAAATATAAAAAAAATAAATAAATAAAGATATATTTACAGCATTTGGAAGAGCATTTATCCAGAGCATATTTTTTATTGAGTTTATTAAATTTTATTTGATTTTTCTCTCTAATTTAGTCGTATCCAATCCCCCACAGTCACTAGAAGACTCCCACATCAAGGCCACTCAGGAAGGGCCGAAGACTATCACGTGTTTCCACAGAACATCTGTTCAAACTGCTTGCTCACGCACCATTGGGAGTGGCGTAACACACTCGGAGGACAGCGCTGTCCGCTCCTTGCACTTGTTTGAGCACACAGACGGCCATGATTGGCTGTAGAGTCGTGATTAACGTGAGAGCACTAAGTGCCTCCCATCCAACCCCGCTGAGAGAGCTCGGCCAATCAGCTCTCTCAAGGCCCCCGGGTGCGGGAGGCTACAGTACAGCATCACCCGGAAATCGAACGCGACTTATATTATCTGAGCAGTTGGAGGTTAAGGGCCTTGCTCAGGGGCCCAACAGTCGCAATGTGGTGGTGGTGGTGGCAGGGTTTGAACCCGGGACCTTCCAATCATCCAATCCGACGGCGTAAACACTGAGCTACGCCTGCAACCATTGACATTGTGAAGCTTGTAGACCTCACACCATTCTGTCATGTTACCATAACACCATAATTCATCATGTTTTATTCCTTACCAAACTTTAGCAGGTGTTTTTGTGCAGTAAGTCACTCTGGATAAGAGCATCTGTCAAATACCTAAATGTAAATGTTTTTATTTTTAGTACATCTTTGGGATTTCTTTCTTCCTTGCCATGTTTCTTCCTTGGCATTAATTATTAAAACCTGGTATTTCACTGACATATTCCTGCATTTCAATTCAGTAATTCTGCTTATGCTTATTCAGTAGTTTCTGCTTATGCTTTCTAAAAAGAGACAGACAACACCATTAGGATAATGTAAAAATTATAATAATCACTCTCAGCACTCGATACGAAACACAGAGTCTGAGTTGATAGGAAGGTCCCCGAGGACTCGTTCCCTGTTAACCGGAATTATAGAACCACAAATAGGCTTCAGGATGGTTTTTACGTGCATTACGTCATGATGGTAAACCAAGCTCTCGCTGCTCAGGTTTCACACTAAATTGCTTTGATTAGAAATAGGACAGGACTTAAGTAGAGCAATTTCCCCTTTTTGCATTTGTAAAAGTCTGTCACTAAATGTGTCTAAGAGCATTTAATCCCTAATGACTGAGTGTATACACAAACGTCCTATATGGAAAGCCGAACAGAGCAAACCTGATGCATATGGCCAGAAAGGTGCTCAGAAGACATCCATGACTGGAGTGTGTATATCCGAGTGTATTAGTGCACTCACGTCTCATGCAAAATTCATGGAACTTTAATGAGCGGCAGAGATTACATAACGTAACATTAAAATAAGAATAATGTTATAAAAAATACTTTAAGCTCGACCTTTTTCTTCTATCCAAACCATAACAATTTCTCTTTTTTCAAATTCAGATTCAAAGTCTGTTTTCTCAGGAACTGTTCACAGATTTTACCCGTGCACATGTTCCATAAAAGTCTACATAGCCTTGCGCACAGTTTATGTTCACATGTGTCTCTTTAGGATCTGAATGAGTTTGCTGATCTTTGAGGCTCAGGAAAACCTTAAAAAAAATTGTCCGGGATAAGCTTTCATGGTCTTTAATGTAATAATACATCAGATATCAGTCACAGTAAATGATATACAGGTAGTCCCCGACTTACGACCGCGGTTCTATGAACATTTGTAGGTAAGAACAAATCACAGAAGTAGCTCACGTGTATTGTAAACTGCAGTGCACCAGATACCAATATTTACAATTATATACAATATTTTTAGTGTGTGAGTCAATGTATAAAATGTTCTTAAGTCCGGTATATTGTGTGTGTGTGTGTGTGGGGGTGTCTCACCATTTTCAATGAATCAGTCCGGGAGCATGATGATAAAAAAATGTCTGTCCTGTAAAGCTGTCCTGATGGTGAATTATTCACCATAAACAAAATAGACAAAATAGCATCTGGGATTCCCCTCGTGATTTAAAGGCGCAGAGACAACACTGTTACATTTGACATGTGTGAGATTCGTTTTCTTAGGCGCGGTTATGGTTTTTGGCCACATGATGGGGAAAGGGGGCAGAGATTTAGTCAAGTGGATTGGTATGCTTTATATTGTGTATTTGTGTCAAAGGCATGCGTATAAGGCTCACTTTGTCAGACTTCGTAAGAACAAATCAGACTTACGAACGTGCTCCTGGAACGGAACTTGTTGGTAAGTTGGGGACTACCTGCTTAAGACATTAAATACTTAAGAAAAAATAACAGGTTTATGTTTATGGACAGGTGTGATGCTGCAGAATGCAAAGTGTTGTTAGGGCTGATTATTTTCTTTATTTATTAAAGAACAAGAAGTTGTACTTTTTTATCCAGTTATACTAAGGGTAGATTTGGTCAAGGTCGATGGGAACTATAAAATGTACTATTTTGTACTGTAGTGTATTTAATAATTAAATATATTTTATCTAGATTAACAGCAAATAATGGTGCAAATGATCACAAATACTTTAGTTATTGACATAAACTAATATGCATGTATTAAATAATTGTGCAGGTCCATGTTGCAATTTAGATTTTTATGTGTTTAATTGTTAAGTGCTAAAGGTAACATTGCCAATCCAGTTAATCAACTTACTTTTCTTAAAAACCACTTGTCACATTACCAAGAAACCACAAAGTCCACAGAGTCCACCCATGTCTGAAATCTTCGCCGCTGAACCATGAAAGGGGGTAACACTGGAAAAAATTATATCAACAAACACGTCTGTTTAAATGTCAATGTTTATGTGATGTGTCTCTATAACAAATGTACTGTAAGTTGTGCAAGTTGGGTTCTATAGAAGAAACCAGGAAACTCCCCCATTCATGGAAAACATCACTAATGGACTCATTTCTTAATCAGATTACATGGAATGGCTGCCAAAAAAAGTCCATGTGTGCGTTTTTAGTACAGAAAGATCATGTATTTTGATATTTGGATCAATCAGTATGTTCTGACCAATAAGAATCCAACACTGATTCAATGACATGGTACCAAAATGTTAAATAAACCTTACTTTACATTTCTTACTTAAAATTATTTCGAATAATATTAAATATTTATATTAAATACTAAATATTAAATCATAATATTAAAATCTAATATAAATATTAAATATTAAAACAAAGTATGTATTAGGTGTACATGAACATAGACAAAATGCTATAACATGTACTGTACAAAATCACTTCATTAGTTAAACAGAATTATAATAAAGATATATAATGTGGCAGTGCTGGTTCAGGGGGTTGAGGCTCCTGGGTTGCTGACTAGAGGCTCGGCAGTTTGAGGCTCACAATCGCCTGTTGGCCCTCAATCCCATGTCCATACAGAATAGTGTATAGTCTATATATAGTGTATCTGGAGATCGCTGGTTCGATTCCCGGGTGATGCTGTAACCTCTCGCAGCCAGAGGTCTAGAGAGAGCTGATTGGGATGAGAGGTACTTCGTGCTCCCACATTAATCACGGCTCTACAGCCAATCAGGGACGTCTGTGAGCTCACGCAAGCGGAAGG
>JAOVVA010000032.1:13079893-13090660 GCA_028565275.1 Leiocassis micropogon | reverse complement strand
AATATTTATTTTTATTATATATAAATGTTTATTTGCATATTCATGACAAAGCCCTGAAAAATAAATGTGCCACAAAACAAACATTATACAAGAATTTGTATTAATGGTCTTGATGGCTGTCACGTGGCTAGAGTTTATTATAATAATAATATAATATTTGATGATAATAAACCTATGAATTTATGTTCTAATATAATATTTGATAGCGATTATGTAGGGCAATCCATGGCAGGGGCGCATTTTAGCGCATAACACCGGAACGAATTTACTCGTAATCCAAGGTTCCACTATATATATTTGCCAGATGTAAAGCATACATGTCTATGTTTTTTGTATTAGTCCATTTTTATTTTATTTTAATATTACTATAACAGCTCAAGGAGCAACATGTTTTGTGCACTTTCTAAAGATTTTAGTTCTGTTTTGAATAAAGGGTTGGAAAGGAATGCTTTTCTCAGGTTTTTTGTTTTTCATCCGATTAATCGGAAAAATAATCGACAGATTAATCGATTATTAAAATAATCGTTAGTTGCAGCCCTAATATATATATATATACACACACAAGTACAGCTCTGCCACCAGAATGCTGGCAGAGCATGCTTTGAGTGCTGTGGGTTATGAGTCGGGGCTTGTGTGACTGCCGCGTCCTATGGGTGCCGGATCAGAGTAGGGTCTGGGGAGTTTGGAGGCCGGATCAGCAGCCTTGGGGTCTTTGCATTCTAGACCCTATACATGACAGTCTGTGGTGGACTGGATGTTCTGGTGCTTTTCTTTCATGCTGCATTGACTTTTTTGTATTGTCGGACCAGACAGGCTGGTATTTGGTCCCCACGGGTATGGGTGAGCTTTGGGTGCCCATGATCCCATCACCAGTTTACTGGTATATACTTGATAATCGATGTTAACCATGATACCATGGTTGAATTCCCGGATCTGATTGGTCAGAAGATGTGGATTAAAGATTGATTCAGACTATACAGGTACACGGTACATAAGAGAAATATTCTTAAAAATGACGAGTGATAACGTTATTGACTTAGCCTTGCACATCTGTCTATAAAAAAATATTTTTGAAAATTGTTTTGTGCAGCCTGTACTTTTAGTATGCTATTAGACTATTAGACCCAACCTCTCTTCCATGGTAATGAGATCATGTGACCTGAGACCTTATTATAATTTTCTTCAAAACAACCATCATGGTGTACACAGAGCCAACTCGCAACTAAACTTGTCTTCACTTGTTTGGGTTAACGTAAGATGTTTTATTTCATACAGCATATATTTTCTTTTAAATGCTCCAATTTTAAAAAATTCTACAACAATCTAACCACACATCAGATCTAAGTTAATCGAACTGAGAAATGATAGAACTGACTTGGAACAAAGTAGATCTAATCAAATAGCCAAAGTTGTAACTGCTTTAATTACACACTTGAGGCATTTTTTGTGTTTTATAGTTAATGTGTGATGTGTGTAATGCATGATTTATTTTTCTTTTTTTTAAAGAAGTTTAACAGCTTTACCCTTGGAGCACAGAAACTTTTAATAAAACACTCATTTCCCAATGAGGACAATTATGATGCGAGAACAGGCGGTTAATAAGTTCCAACACGATTTAGTTTTCCTCTTTAAATGACTTTTTTCGCATAATTTCCTGGTCTGGGTTTTCTAGTATGGCGAGTAAACTAAGTAAAACATTAAAAAAGGTACCTGTCAGTGTAACTGTGTGAATATATCATTTGCATAAGTGTGGGTGTGTGTCGTAGATCACAGAAACTGTCATTTGAATTCTCTGACCTCTTGAACCTGATGCAAATCCTGTAAATCAGCTTTGGCATGGGTGCTTAGTTGATTCTGTCATGGTGGTAAGGCTTGGCTCCAGTAGCCCAGGGCGGCGGTTAATTGACGAATATGTAATCAGTCAGGGTAACTAATCACGTCGACTAATCAGGCTCTCTGCTTTTCTCTGCTCCCTGAGGCTCCAGCTATTGGTTTTGGTTTTTAATTTTTTTTTTTTAGCAGGGACGCAAGACTAAGTAGGGAAACACTGGCATTTTTTACAATTCACAACTTTTACCCTCAGGGGCATGGTGGCTCATGGGATAGCACTGTTGCCTCACACCTCTGGTTCGGGGATTCGAATCTCGCCTCTGGTTTATTTGCATGTCCTCCCCGTGCTTGATGGGCGCCTTCTGGGAATAACAGTTTCGCCTACACATCCACGGTGTTTCCAAATTACCGTAGTGTAACACATCTAGGTTGTACCCTGCAGCCTTGTGCCCAAAGCGCTCTGAGATAGACTCCACACCTGAATAAGCAGTATGGAGAATGAATTAAAGAATGAATGGATTTTTGAACTAAAATGGGCCCAAAAAAAAAAAAAAAGATCGCTTCCTTCCTGACGAAAACCTTGTTAGAAAAACTGAGCGGGAAAAGGATTCTTCAAATGTCCATTTTGGCAACGCCGACTGCCGAAACGCTGCCTGGCATCACAAAGCACCTCAGTGCATATTGACAAGCGTTTGATCTACATATCAAAAAATAGCCAGCTCTCTCTGGAGAGCGCCAGCTGGCAGAAATGTATCCATGGCCAAGCTGACAGCAGTGTAAAACTACAAAAGACTGCTTGAATATTTTATCGGAAAGGTCATCGCTGTTTCAGAAACAGAGGCATAGTCTTCTCCGGTATAATGAAGCACGCGAGAATGGCGAAACAATGATTCAATATTTCAAACGGGGAATAATTCATTACGCGTGTTCATACCACGACGCTGTCGCATTTACGATTCGGAGTAGGCAGAAAACAACAGCTGTGTCTGTCGCTCTGCCTGCAAGTCAAAGCATAGTAAATTATATTCATTTACATGCTCTGATATATTATTGCTTCCTTAGTATGCGCTACAGAAAGTGATATCTTAGTAATGAAGCAATATTACACAAGGACGAGTGCCATAATGCTGGATATGGCACGGCTGTGATACGGTCGTGGGCACAAGGACGCCCCCCGAGTGTTGAAGGCATCACAACTGTGCGACATCCAGCAATACAGCACTCTCTTTCTTTTATACAACAGTTCCGCAAACACCATTATTATCAACAGATTATGATTTGCTTCTTCATTTAACCAGTTAATTTCTGCGATTGGCAGAGCTGCATGGCGACTGACAGTTAGTGTAATTAAAAGGGAAAAAAAGTAGTTTTAATTTCTTACTATGGAGCCAAAAGGGTGATGAGATTAAACCATGGAGGTGGTGGACAGTCCTGTAAATCTCGTAAGTTTCTCTTTATATTTCCAAATATTCCGGGGTATGATCAGGGGTTGGAACAAGGAAACTTCTTGGTACACAACAAGAAGTGCCCTTCATCAGGGATTGGACAGCGATTTAGAATTCAGCCTAGGAATTCAGTTAGGACCTAATTAGCTTTTGTAGCTAGAAATGAAAGAACAAGTCTGGTTCAGAGACGTTTCAGAATGACTAACAGTAGAAGCAGTTATTAATAGGGGTGGGTAGAGGAGCCAAAAATTGTACTCAAGTAAGAGTAGCTGTACTTCAAAATAATATTACTCAAGTAGAAGTAAAAAGGAGTCATCCGGAATATTACTCAAGTAAGAGTAAAAAAGTATTCTGTGAAAAGACGTGTTTCATCGTAATGTCCGATTTATTTATTTTTAGAAATTATGTAAGCAGCCAGACAAAATGATAAAATAATGTACAAATTCTGACATTTCCAAATAATAAAATTAATTAAATAACTTTAAAAAAATAATTAATTAAAAAAATAAATATCTTTACAAATAGCAAATCTCACCCTTTTTCACAACATAAAGCTTTTGAAACAAACACCCACTGTAGGTAACACATGTATGTTTGAACAGTGTAAACCATTTCCAGTCTAAGATAAACTGTATATTCAGTTGCCCTGCAAATGACTCAGCAGAAAATAACATAAGAACATGTACAAGATTTCTCACTTTCCCATAAACTGTCTCCAGTAAAACAAATGTAAGAAACTTATATTTTTAGCCTCTAGCTTATTTGCTAATTACATATGTTAACATTGCAACATTAAATAAAACGGCTAAACTAACCATGACATGTTTCCTCCGGTTAGAATATTTTCTTTTCTTCCCCGCTATGCAGCCAGTTTGTTTGTGGTCATGTGACTACATGTGATTATTGTTATTGCGGCTGATTGGTCAAGCGGAGTCATGTGATTATGGTAGCTACATCTGATTGGTGCAACACAGTCATCCACCGGCTGCATTTCTCTGGCAAAAACAAAGAATATCTAATGTGTAGAATAAACGGTTAGAAAAGTATGGAGTCAAGTGTAGCTGAATGTAGCGCAGTAAGAGTAGCGTTTCTTCTTCACAAATCTACTCAAGTAAAAGTAAAAAGTATGGTGCAGTAAAACTACTCATAGAAGTCAATTTTTAAAAAAAGTTACTCAAATAAATGTACCTCGTTACTACCTACCGCTGATTATTAAGAAGACAAAGTGTGGTTTAGGATGACGTAATGTTATCAGAAGTGTTTTCTTGCTGAAAGTGCTTCCGTGAAAGGCCTCTGCTCTCTCGTCAATATGTTGGACCGTACACACCTACTTTCACACATGCTTCAACCGACAGTGTAATTAACGGCTATTAGAAGACGTGGTATATATCACGCGGCGTGATACATATACGGTTGTTAAATGTCCCAGTAGTGTTAACATTCATTATCACCACATGTCGAATGCCTCTCCTCCAGTCAGATTGATCTGTCAGAAGTAGCTGGTGTATGAGTAAAAATATCTTGAATTAAGTAAAATTTATCTACATTTCCTTGACATAAGATTAACTAGTTGAATTTGACTTCTTTCAAGAAATAATTGTTTAACATTAGCAAATTTATTTCCCAATAGATTAAGAAATTCATGCTTACAAATCTGTCTAGATGTAGGCTTAATAATCTCAAATTTGGTTGGCTCGTTCACTCACTCATCTCGTCTATAACGCTTTATTCTGTATTCAGGGTTGCAGGGGGGCCTGGAGCCTATCTAAGGAGACTTAGGGCACTAGGTAGGGTACACCGTGGATGAGGTGCCAATCCATTGCAGGGCACAGATACACACAATCACACACAATGGGCAATTTAGAAACAACAAGTAACCTAATCTCCATGTCTTTGGACTGTGGGAGGAAACCCAGCAAGCACAGGGAGAACATGAAAACTCCATGCACACAGACCCAACGCAGGAATCGAACCCGGAACCTGAAGGTGCATGGTGATGTAATGTTATATTAAGGAAATGTAGTTAATTTGAATAGGTTTAAGATATGTTGACGTACAAAGATCTGACTTTTTTTTAACATGAACTCATTCTCAGATACAAGTAATAATATTATCTGTAAAGTTTCTCTGAGTTTTGGCAAATTCTAGTTTATATAGAGAAAAAAAAACGCATTGGTCGTCCAGTATTGGAAGTAAAAGGACATTTCAGAATGTTGTGTGCATTACATTACGGCATCAGTTATTATCTTCTTATAACAGCAAGATTAAAGTGTTTTATTTCTTTACATCATGACTGTATATAGTCAGTCTAATACAAGCCAGTGTGTTGGTTTATATTGTAGCTGCTGGTACGAGCTCTATTTTGGCCAGAATAAAATAAGAAGAGGAGTTCTTCTAGCCTCCAGCAAACGGACAAGATTGCCAAGGATTGCTTTTATGTTTGGGCATCGCTGCCAAAAGTATTGCTCACTGATCCATGACCAGCACCAGGCTGCTCTTAACAAAAGGGACACGAGAAATGGAGTATTCGCTGGAAAATAAAAGTATCTTCGGGGTAAACAAGTCATTCATCCTAGTTCAATAGAACTCATGGAAAACTCCGGTCTCGCTGGCAGCCATGTCTCGAGGGCTCGGCTCGGCTCGCTCGCTGTCTTCTTCTGCTGCGTTGGCTAACTGAGAAAGTACAGAATCTCTGTGACAAATTTGTTGATTCGCACCCCAGTAAAAGCTCATATCTCAGCCGCTCCTGCCTGGACTTCCTCTACACTCTAATCCATCCTACACGGGTCTTATATAAGATGCTGAATTAGAAAGAAGAGAGGTTTTAGGAGTAAGAAAGACTAACACATGTACAGCTCTGCTCTGTTTATTTACAGTTTGCTCAGAAGAAAAAAAAGAACATTGATTTGAGGGGAAACTAATCTGCTTGAATGGAACATAAAGTCGGCGTCAGTGTCAGTTCTTAGTTTCGGGGGTTACTCTTTTACAGACACCTCCACTATACATCACTTCATCGCTTCTGTAAATGTCTTAAAAGAGCATCTGTTGTGGGATATAAGCCTGCTCAGCTCTGTGAACGTAACACCCAATTAGTGAGGTATAAACAGGAATAAGAACCATGGCACTAGTTTGGTGTGTCCAAAATGATCTTTGATCATTATACTAATTGGAGGTCTTAGCCTGCTTGGTCTTGCATAATTTTGGTGATATTATTGTGTGTGTGGTGTTTTGTTTGTAGTGCGTCTTTTCTTTAAAGAATTTTAGATACGTTTCTACCAGTGGAACGTTTGTGGAGCTTTAAAGAAGGTTTTAAGAAGTGGAGGAACCTTTTCAGGAACTTGAGAACATTGGACGTGATATCCAAAGTAGAAGACTTTCAGGAATCTGAGAACTTTGGACCTCATCAATAGCAGAACCTTTTCATGAATTCTGAAACTTTACAGTGTTTTCCTTTTCAGAAACTTTTAATATGATGTTTTCATGGACTTCGGTACTTGAGGACAGCCCCCTTTAATTTTATAATTAGTGACCATTTGATGTGCCGTGTGAACAGGGTCCTGGACGAGCAGCGATGATCATGACTTGGGTTCCGATGATCAGATGGATGGATTTCTGTCAGGTCTTGCAGTGTGAGCAGGTCCTTGGTCAGATTTTCCACAATACCTCCAATTTTCACTGCAAAAGAGACAGACCCTTAGATACTCGGCACATCTTAACAATCTTTAGGTCCATATTCTTTTTTTCAGTTTTTGGTTTCTGTAAAAGTAACTCTGCTTTTCTCTTATTTTTCACGGAACCTTTAAGGATGCTGATATCAAGTTTGAATAGAACTTTTTTATAAGTAAAACTTCAATAAACCAACTTGTCTAAGGGGTTTTGTTAAAACTCTATAGTGTAAGCAGGTTCAAGCAGGCAAGTTGCAGTGGTAAGGCTGATGAGTTATCACATTGTACGCAATCAATAAAAATCTCACACCTGTTTTTTATAAATAATATTACCGATGGAACTTTATTAGGAACTTAACAACTCACTCACTCACTCATCTTCTATACTGCTTTATCCAGAATACCAGGGTTGCGGGGGGCCTGGAGCCTATCCCAGAAGACTTAGGGCACGAGGTGGGGTACACCCTGGACAGGGCGCCATTCCATTGCATGGTACACACGCACGTGTTCATTCACACTTATGGGCAATGTGGGAACGCCAATCAGCCAAATCCTCATGTCTTTGGACTGTTGGTTCTGAAACTTATAGTGTGTTCCTTGTGGAGGAACCTTTGCAGGAACTCTTATGTTGATTCCAATGGATAAACTTTTTCAGAAACTTTTCTTGTCACCAGTAGAACCCTTTCAGAAACTCTGAAACTTTAGCTTTGTATACACCGGAGGAACGATTTCAGGAACTTAGCGAATCTTATGTCTATTTACTGAACAAACCTTTAGTAATGTGGCAACTTTAGACACTTTAGAAATTTTTAAGGAACTCAAAACCTGTTTAGACATGTTATTGCTATTGAAACGTTTTAGGAACTTGGAAATATTAGACATCTTCTCCAGTGTAGCTGTCTCAGGAGCTTCAATAGTTTCTCCACTGGAGGAAGCTTTTATAGGATTTTTTTAATGTGGTTTGCAATTGATAATTTGTTTTAGGAACTTTAGATGTTATCAGCAGTAGAACCTTTTTAGGAACTCTGAACCTTTAAGTGTGCTTGCATTGAAGGAGCATTTTTAAGGAGCTTCCCTTTTCAGGAGTTTTTGCTTTGGTGGAACCTTTTCAGGAACTTGTCCGATTTTATATGTATAAACATTTTCAGTTACTTTTATTCTGTTTTCACCGAATGAAAGCATATATAATTGCTGAGAATAAGCTATTTATGAAGACTGTCCAAACATGTTGTTATCGGGTTTGTGGAACATCATGTTGTGGAATGATGAACATTTCAGTTTTCCTCAGTGAGCTGATCTAAATAAAGAAGGATGTCCTACTGGTTCAGAGGAAATGCAAATAAGGGAGACGGTGGCAATCGTCCATATGAGAACATCTGTCTTTAGCAAAAGCCTCTAATTAGACATCCAAAATATACAGCCAGAAGCAGAAGAGAGACAAAAGCAAGGAGTCCAGCAGAGCCGAGGACCAGCAGCTTCATTAAACCAGACCCTTTTTACATCTGAGTACAGAGAAGCAGCGAACTGCCGCCTGTCATTATTCCGGTTCGAGGCCTGCTCGCTCGAGCGCAGACAAAACCTCGGCAATCGCCTCGTTCTGTTTATCAGGTGTGCGTTTTTCCTGTTTGCTGCTTTAATGTGCAAAGCATTTATCGGATGCCTGTTTAGCATGACAAAAGGCTCGTCGCTGATGTGTGCCGGAGTGTTCCAGCCTGCACCGCTCAGCTTGGTATAGTACAATATCATAAAACAAATTGTGCGCACTCAGAAGTGACAATATCGGTGAGTTTCACAGCCTTTGATGTTTTAGGGACAGGTGTTCGGGTGTCGCACTGCCTTTGTGTCATTCGGTTATGCCGATTTCTCAGCTAATGTTTATTTAATGAATTTTCAAAACATCGTAACATTTGGTCATTTTTATCGCCCACTGTTGAATGTAAAAGGGAACTGCCATTACAATAAGACACTCACGTCCCTTTCAAAACTACACTTACCGGCCACTTTATTAGGTACAGTACATCCGTTCAACTGCTCGTTAACGGGAATATCTAAATCATAATGAGGAAGAAAGGGAGGGGGGGGGGGGGCGATTTAATCGAACGAGGCAATGAGGTTGTTGATGCCACACGGGCTGGTCTGAGTATTTCTGAATCTGTTGATCTACTGGGATTTTGATAGGTTTTACAGAGAATGGTCTGAAAAAGAGAAAATATCCAGTCAGGGCAGTTCTCTGGGCGAAAAGGCTTCGTTGATAACAGACGTCAGGCATGATAATGGTCAGGCTGGTTCGAGCTGATAGTACGGGAACAGTAACTCAATTAACATCTGATTACAAATGAGGTATGCTGAAGAGTATCTCTGAACACACAGCACGTTGAACCTTAAAGCTCCAGCAGCAGAAGACCACACGGGTACCACTGCCATCAGCGAAGAACACATGTTCTCACCAAAATTGGACAAATGAAGATTGGAAAAATGCTGTCTGGTCTGCCTTGTATTATGTATTACGGCATTTGTTAGATGCCCCTATTTAAAGCAACTTACATTTTATCTTATTATACATCTGAGCAGTTGAGGGTTAAGGGCCTTGCTCAAGGGCCCAACACTAGCAACTTGGTGGTGTTGGGGTTTGAACCTGGGACCTTCTGATAGTAGCCTAAACCACTGAACTGCCTCTGCCCTTGCATCAACAGTTCATGCTGCTGGTTGGGGCCGGTGTAATGGTGTAGGGGATAAATTCTTGGCACTCTTTGGGCCCCTTAGCACCAAAAGAGCATTGTTTTACTGCCACAGCCTACCTGAGTGTTGTTTACTGACCATGTCCATCCCTTTATGACCATAGCATAACGCAGCATGTCACAAAGCTAAGATCATGTCAAACTGGTTCACTGTACTAAAAACTCCCCTACAGTCACCAGATCTCAATCCAACACCTGCACCAACGGACAAATCTACAGCCACGGCGTAATGCTATCATGCCATTATGGACCAAAAACCTCTGAGGAATGTTTCCAGCAAGTTTGTTGAATCTATGCCATGAAGAATTAAGGCAAAACCAGGTTCAACCCAGTACAGTACTATCAAGATATAACTAATGAAGTGGCTGTTAAGTCTGCATACAGTAGACACTACATGGGTTAATATTCTTACCAGCTCAGGAGAACAATCATTGTGCATACACAGGGATGAAAAACGCACAGGGAAATAGCTAAACAGCAGGATATTTCATGATCAAAAGATGAAAACAGACAAGAGACCAAACCAGTACATACAACTGAAATAAAAGGCATTACTTAGAACTACAGCTTAGACTCTTACTACATTCGAGTCTGGGGTAAGACTTCACAAATAAAAAACGAAACAACAAGGTGGGAAGTAATCAAGGTGAGACACAGAACAGGTGAACACATTAGGGTAATGGCCAATGGTGGAAACCCATCAAGCACGGGAAGAACATGCAAACTCCATACACACAGACCGAGGCGGGAATGGAACCTTGACCCTGGAGGTGTAAGGTGACAGTGCTAACCACTACGCCAACGTGCCGCCCTATGATTACTGCAGATCCACAAACTCCGTGTTTAAAGTAACATTCTGTATTTTTTTGTATTATTCTTTAGCTGAGTGTAGTTTTTTTTTTTTTTTGCATTGAGGTTGATTCGGGGTGAACGTCAGCTGTGAGCTCTGTCAGGGATTTCGAGACTGAGATCACACTGAGGTTATCACTTGCGGTGCTAAGCTAACGTCAGCGTGTTCTCCTTGTAGCACACACTACCTTGACACAATGATGAGTAATGTATTTAGTCCTTAAATGCACTTTATATATA
>JAOVVA010000032.1:13065064-13079793 GCA_028565275.1 Leiocassis micropogon | reverse complement strand
TATATACACTCAAACACACACACACATACACACACATACACAACAAGCACACTAAATCCTTCTTTCTCAAACAACTGCACATTCCCCGCCAGGCGAAAACGCCATATATACACACAGATGACAGTTCTGTCGCAGCGTTTTAGCAGCGCTGTACACCCGAGAGTGAGAGAAATCTTTGTGAGAGGCCGGAAGTCTCACACTCCGGGCCACCAAATTGTTTCTGAATGAGGAGACATTTGCTCTCCCTCCAGGGCCTTAGGGTCCTCAATTTTTCAACGAGCTGTCATATGTCCCACTGCCTCAGTAATATCTATCTCCATCTTTCATCTTTTAGTGGCCAGATGGGGTTAGCTGATGCGTAGCTCATGAGTAAATAAACCCCTTGACTAATTTTAAGCATTAAAGTAATCTATGCAGAATAATAACATGCGTTATATGAGGAACTAATAAAAGTGACCTACAGTAGGAAGAACTCGATATCATTACCCTCATAAAAAAATATATAAAAAAAAAAAACAACAACAGTGCCCATGTCAATGAATATGCACTTTACAATAGCCTCCTATATATCCATATCCTCCTGCCTCTGCTAGAAGCCAGATACAGGTAGTTAATGGCTAGTTAGCCTTGTGACGCAGAGGTCTATCTGTTCCTACAGACGCTTCGCCACTGATATGGAGAAGCAATTTGACAGACATTACAGATGACCAGAATATTTTCTGCTCTTTAAACGTGTTATTATTTTCAAACCGTTTATGCTACAGTGGGGATAGAAAACCACCCCTCTTTAAAATACTGTAATCACTTTTTAACAGATTTTGTTAGATCCAGTTGTATTTACTCAGTGCAACTTTTTACATTCAAGTGAAAGATGTACCACCAACATGTCAAATAGAAAAAAAAAAGGAAAAAAAAACATAATCGCTGATTTGAAAAAGGAGCACCCCCCCAATCCCCCCACCCCCTTCTAAAAATGACTTGTAAACTTCATCAGGTGAAGATAATCACCTTTTCGATGGCACACAAAGCTTTGCACATCTAGATTTTGCAATATCAATATCGGGTCGGGTCAGGGCGGCTCAGTGGTTAAGGCTGGACTGGTCTATGGTTCGGAAGGTCCTGGGTTCAAACCCCACAACCACCAAGTTACCACTGTTGGGCCCTTGAGCAAGGCCTTTAACCATCAACTGCTTAGATGTATAATAAAAAACAATGTAAATGCAATATTTGCATACTCTTGTTTGCAGAACTGCTCACATTGAGTAAAATTTGATGGTGACTGTTTATAGACTGCCGTCTTCAAGTCAAACACTGTTTAAGTCTGGCTTCTGACTAGCCCAGGCAAGAACATTTACTTCCACTGGGAGTTCAGGTTTGCTGTGTGCTTTGGGTCATTGTTGTGTTTGAAATTAAACACTTCCCGTTGACTTTCTGACAGAGTGCATCAGATTTTCCTCAAGATTTTGATGGCACTATGCCCCATCCATTTTCCTTCTATCCTAAAAAGTACCTCAGTCCCTGAAACACACACATAACAGGATGGTCCCATCTTCAGAGCTCAGTCGTTCAGGACATTTTCTTGCAATCATCCTACAACCTAGAATTTGTGACACATGCAGACAATGACCACTCTTTGCCATAAATTCCTGCAACTGCTTCAGAGTTGCTGTGGGCCTCTTGGTTGCCTCTTTGACCAGTTTCCTTCTGGCTATTTCATCCAGTTTGGAGCGACGTCCTGAACCAGGGAGGGTCTGTGTTGTACCAAATACCTTCCACTTAATAATAGACTTCACTAATAGACTGAAATGCTTATATATCAAAATAACCACAGATAAACACAGTTGAAAGTTAATTGTCTGTGTGCTATTAAGCAGGTGATTAGCTTCACCTGATTGAGTTTACAAGTCAATTTAGGAGGTGATCCTTTTCCAAATCAATGATTATGTTTTTTCTTCTTCTTTTTTTTCTGAAATGTTGGTGTTAAATCTTTCACTTGGATGTTAAACATTACACTGAGTAAATACAGCTGGATAAAACAAAAACTGTATCTCTCTTCATTTAAGGCTGCAAAGCAACTGAATACTCATATTTGAAAGTGATTATTTTGAAGAGGGGTGATTATTTTCTATACCTACTGTATATCTTGCTCAGAAAAGCTTTCTATACTTACTAGTAGCTTTCAAGCAGAATGGGAAAATGAGTGAATCCTCTTTCTCATCATAGCCACTTGTAGCCTGTAAAATATAATTAAACAAACACAAAGGGCACATTTATTTAGTATATGTGGTGATTAAATATGGAGGCTGACTGTGGTGACCTTTAATGAACATCATTACTGTGCAAAACATTATTATTCACACATATATCAGCTGTGCTCTATGCGTGTCATGTTAATCATCCATAAATAGGCATTTGGAGCTGTCATGATATATTTAAACTAAGAATCTCGATGGCAGCAATGCCTCAGGAGGCAAGGCGGATTTGCACTAGAATACCTAAAGGCTAAAACAAAAACAGAACAGCAACAACAAAACACAGGATGGCAAATTAGAGATTCGAGTCTCAGAAATGTGAAACATAAGTGCCAAGACAAGTGTGCAACAAGTCTTATATATACCAGCAGTTTAAATATCATTATTAACAAAAGCGGATTGCAAACAGGTGTGGAGCCAGAGTGAGAAGTGCAGCTATTACAGTTTTCATTATGAGATATCGCGGTTAAAAAAAAAAGTCACAGTAGTTATCCATTCATCTGCCCTTAGCTTTGATTACGGTGCATGATGTGGTGGCCAATTCATATGTGAAAATGATTCATTAAGCAAGAAAAACTGTAGATATGATAACCTGGTCATTCAGTACATTCTGGTCGTCAGCTGATTTCATTTTATTGCCACATAACATTTTGGTGTCTAGACCTTACCAACTGAAGCAACCCCGGATCATAACACTGCCTGCAGAGGCTAGTACAGTATATACTGTATATCTAATATATACAGAATTTAAGGTTAAACCAAGCACATTTCTGCCCTAAAGATTCAAGAGGAGTCAGCAAAGAAGAGAATATATGCTTGTGTTTAGCATCTGTGTCATGCTTTTTATTGTTTTTGTTTTATTGATATTTTCTGCTAAAATGTGCCATAAGAACATTTTTGTTCTGAACATTCTTGGAACCAACTTTCATTGCATTCCCATTAAACAATATTGTAGTTATGGTTGACTTCTGATTGTAAAGTTGACATGTTATTGAACATGTTGTCTATTGTTGAAAAGTTTAATATAGTGATTTAAGAAAGTCTTTGATAAAACCTTGTTGTATAGCTGCGGCCAAAAGTTTTGAGAATGACACAAATATAAATTTTCCACAACATCTGCTGCTTTAGTGTTTTTAGATCATTTTGTAAGATGTTACTGAAGTATAATTACAAGCATTTCATAAGTGTCAAAGGCTTTTTCTTGACAATTGATATTTACAATTAAGTTTTTAAGTACATATGTGTCATCCCAACAGAAAGCATCCTGAGACCATTCATATGTGGAGTTGCTTCACAGCCAAGGGAGTGGGCTCACTCACAGTTTTGTCTAAGAAAACAGCCATAAGACAAAGGTGATTACTAATTGGCATGGAACATGGAAATGTTAGGTCTATGGCGTGGAAACTCGCCAAAACTTAATCTCATTGTGAACTTGCAAAAGAGGCGGGTGGACAAACAAAACTCTACAAGTTTAACAACAAGTTTAAAAACTCCAAGCATGAATGGGCGGCAGAAAATGTGAGTGGTGCTTGCCGTGGCAAAACATTGGAGTCATGCTATGCAACATGCTATGCATCATGTTAGTGAAATTTTAATGATTTTGCTAGCAACATGCTAATATAGCTAGCATCATGCAATTAACCGCCCACCCCTTAGAAAAGTCATAGCCCGATCGAGCCGCACGAAACGATGTAACCAGAAGATACCCAATAAAAAACTGCCAACAGCTTTAGGTTAGACTGCAGTAAACACTCACTAGATTGCTGCCAGGTCGGTTGTGAAAAAGTATTAGGATCTACCAGGTTGCAAAAAAAGCAAATCAGAAGTAAAGTGCTAAGTTGTAAACTCTGAGTGATAAAAGAGAGACTGTTTATCAATAAACAGCTGTGAAGACTTGTTACTATAGTAACTCCTGTCAGTGGCGGAGGGGGGTGGGGGGGGGGGCACGCAGTTCAGACACAGAGAACGGCAAACAGGGATTAAGCTCTCAAACATATGCTTCCCAACAGAATACCGTAGGTCCGATCGCAAAAATTCTTTCACCGTGAGTGGCAGGAACTTCCAGACTACAGCATATTGAATTCTTATGCCTGTAGAGTGTATTATACTGACGTGCTGACAGTGTAAAGACACCCTCCGATGTTAAATTTGAGCCGAAAATTGAGAGCAGTTTTAGAATGGTCGTCTATGGGGGAAAGAGAGGGATGAGGCTGCGCTCTGATGGCATTTGTGAGAAAATCGTAAATCTGATCTCAATGAGGAAGACACTCTATGAAAGAAGACCACGATAGCTACGTTTTGATGTATAAATTATACATGTAGGGCAAAAGGTTTGGGCAGCAAAGAAGGAGAAGCACCTTTTTTCAAATTATTCTCCACACTCTTTATGGCAGTTGACAGTGGAATGAACATTCAGCGAAAAATCTCAATTTTCATAAAACTTAAAAGATAACAAAACATGGATTTGGTCAAGAAAAGTCCAAAGTCTTGTGACCCGTATAAAGTTTGAATGATGTTTCTACGACACAGTATGGCCGAGCGGTAGGCCTTCAAAGTGGCCTGGGTTGGCACCTTTTTCCGGGCCCTTTCCCATTGAAATAAATGGGGGAAAATAAGGTTGTTTTTTGGGAATTTCGGGAAAACCGTGCGACGAATCCCTACCAAAAGTCATTGCACCCCATTCCCGATCGAGTCGCACGATTTGATACCTTATTCATGCGACAAACGGTGGGATTTTTCTATAGGGCAAGTCAATGGGGCAAATTTGGGGACCTCTTGTGCCCCGGGGGTAAAACTTATACCCTTGTGTGGGGTATCTTCTGACACAGGTTGCAAACCTCTTTAAATGTGGTAAATTTTACGTTTCTAAAAAATTCCCTCTCTGCGCTACAATCAGTCAAAGTTGTTCTCAATGTTTAGTCTATGGGATTTTTGGGGCGGTTAATTGCCCCCAAAAGTCATAGCACACCATTCCCGAGCGAGCCGCACGGAACGTTGTAACATACGTGTGGGTCGTCTCAAAGCTGCGGGGTGTGAAACGGTCCAAAGTTTTAGGGATATAATAAATGGATTGCGCAATGGATTTCTAGGGGAAAGAGTAATAAGTGTGCGCCGGCACACTTAATAATTAATAATTAATAATAATAATCCTGTGAGATAACAATAGTAGTGCTTCTCTTCGCAAGCACCACTAATTATATTTCAGTACACCATAGTAACATTTGACAAAAAGATCTAAAAACACTGAAGTAGCAGACTTTGTGAGTGTCCACGGCTAGTGTATATTCATGCATTTTAAATTACCGTGAATTATTCAGATCCACGTAATCAGGAGTTACAGGTGGGTGTCACAGATGTTGTGTATAGTCATTAGTTTAAAAAAAAAAGCTGTATCGCTCTAATTGAACGTCTAATAATTTGGCATCTAATATTATTTTAAACCATTTTTCCCACATGCCTTATTTTCACAAAGATACACCAAACCAGGTTATTATACTCAAGAAAACTGTCATAAAACCTGGCGCTTTCGTGACGACTCCCCCGTGACGAGTTTGATACTGTGTTTTTAAGAGGTTTTGCCTGAGGAGACAACAGGCGCTGCGTTACATGAGCGATTTTCAGATCCACCATGAGATCCAGACAAAGCCCTACGCCTCGGTTTGCTTCTCTCTCACAGACGCACATTGACAAGTTTCACACAGCGCATGGCTTAATGACATCTCCTTTACCAGGAGCTGTTGAACAGAGGCTGAGGAGCGAGATAAACCATCAGGCAGTTGATAGCTGGAGAATTAGAGAAACCCCTCGAGACATTAAGCCTCTCAGTCCCACAGCTAAATTTACTGCTGTACACACAGAAAGAGGGATATGAGAGTGTATCAGAGAGTTAGAGAGAGAGAGAGGTGTGTGTGTGTGTGTGTGTGTGTGTGTGTGTGCGTGTGCAGGTCCATAAGTAGAACATATTGGATAGAGGAGCATTTATGTTTCATGAGAAAGCGGATGGGATTTGTTACACACAAATGCATTTCAAGAATATAACACCTAGTGATATACAATACAAAGATCCATAAATGCAAAAACATAAAATTATTATTATAGGTTGATACAGGATCAAATAAAGTTCCAATAAACATCCAATCTACCATTTTTGCCGGCCCACTCCTGATCCTGGGTTTCTCACTGGTTGAATCTTTACCCCGAACACTAACTGCTTTATCCTGGTCAGGTTGCCGATCGATCCGAAGTCTATAATAAGAACACCTATTGTGAAGCCGGACTACACTTTAATGGAATGCCAGTGCATCTACGGATCCCATGCACACATACTTTCACACCTAGGAGCGAAGAAACCAGAGATCCAGAGGCAACCCATAATATGAGGGGCATTCAGGTCAGAGTGATTTTGATTGCGCAGAATAACAGAACACAGTTATGAGAGTAAAAAAACTCCCCTTATTTCTCTATATAATCCTCTGCGACACTAATGCACTTATCCCAGTGTTTCACTAGTGCAGGACACCATCACGATAGAAAGTTTTCTCAGGACTCTGGTGCCATTATTGGATTGGTCTAAAACCCTGGCCTCCCAGGAACTCCTTTAATGGCCCAAACATGTGGAAATGGAATGAGGTCAGGACTGTGTAGGGGATGTGGCAATAACTCCCAGCCAAGTTCCTGTAATGTACAAATGGTGTTTGTGAATGTTTGTGTGTACAGTCCCTACAGACAGATGCGCCTCTTCTGCCAGTTGACAACAATCTGTTTTCCGTCAGTTTTCAAGGATCAGACGCTCCACTCGCTAATTGTTCACGGGAACGACTGCAGCAGGAACATCATTCATGGATGAACGGCTTTGTAAGAGTCTCATCACAGTACTGTGCTTAAAGTCTACTGTAAATGTCAATCGATTTTACGCCTTAGTTCACCCGAACGGTCATCATAAGTCTCGGTTTGACTTGAACGGCCCTTGTAACACAGAGAACAAGCACACAGAGGATTGAACCTCACTCAGAATATCAAATGTTTTTTTTTCCCCCACCGGTCACATCAGACAAACAGAATTGGAAATAATGAATTGCCTTTTCTCAGTGTAGGCTAAATATTCTGTAATAGCATATACGTTCACGCTTTGGCATCATATCCTTGTCTGACCTCTTTGCATTTCCCCTCGGCAGCTTTCGGGTCCTCGTAGTTGTAAATTTCTTTCCAATTTTTTATCTGACATCTCTGTTCTTCCGCGCTCAGATTGCTTGGCTGACCTTTGACCCTGCTTCTTGACTTTCCTTTTATAACTCTGCCTTCTTTAAATAAGGTCCTCAGAGACTGAGATTGTTCATTTTACTGGTTCTATGCAAATAGTTTTTTTTTTCGGTTGTTTGGGTACAAACAGATTCTATTTTTACCTTTTTGGTGTTTTTGGTTTGTTAAAAAAAAGACATAAAGGAATAGAATAGGAAATTAAAGAAAGAAGAAGAAAGGGGGTCAATATCCTTTTCCCTTTGTTGGATGCAGAATTTTTTGTATTTCCTATTAGGGTACAAATGACCATGCAAGATATTATGTGTGTTCTGGGAGATACGGAAGATCTGGAGGGGTTTAACTTTGATGTTTTCGTGCTGGAAGCTTCTTGAACGCTGCATGAACAGCCACTGTATAGAGCATATGCTAGTTTAAATAATGTACAGATGTTTCATTATCATGCTGTACTGCTTCTCGAAACTTTCACAGCATGTTAAAGTGGCTGTGCAAATAAATAAGGTCTGTCTCCATGGAAACTTCAGGTTGAGCATCTTTCTTTAATTGTACCTGAGTTAAAAGTCTTTTCTTTTTTCTTTTTTTAGATCACGGATGAATTTATCTTCAGTGTTCTTCAATTGACTTCTTATAGTGGTTACGTGTCATGAATATAAAACACATTATTGACTGTGTGCGCATATTGTGCATTCGAGTATATGGTAATAGGTACCTTGAATTACTTGGCAGTCCTTACAGTTAACTTGAAAGACAATGTATATCCAAAATTGCTTATTTTACTTAATATTAAGAGCAGTTCGATTTTTTTTCTACTAATAACAAACTTCGGCACCTGATCTTTAAGAAAGAACAGATAAAATTAACCCTTTTCCCACCAAAGTGAACCAGGTGCTACTTTCTGTCTGATGCCGGTTCAGAGTGAGTTCGATAGCGAGCCTCTTAAGCACTGGCTTTGTTTTTCCATGGGCTACAGAGTCACATCATTACGTTACTGTATACGTCAGTGTACATCTCTACCTTCCCAGCAATGCTAGCAGCAATGTGAGCAGAAATGCTAGTGTTAATGGCAATGCTAGTGGAAATGTTAGGGGCAATGCTAATGCTACCGCCAACAATAATGGTAAACTTTAACATGGCTTTACTAGCAGTTCTCCTTTTTCATTGCTAGAAAACATTTGATCTGCCCATTGCATAGTCCTTTTTTTTAAATTTTTTTTAATGTTTTTAAACTTTTGGTCGTGATATTCCCGCCACCCCATCCCCTGATGTAAGCAGTTATTCCTTCTAGCTTAGCACAGTGTTGGTGGCCCAATAGAACCGGCTTTTCTTTCTCAGGGCCGTCTGAAACCAAAGAACTGGTTCGAAATTAGGCACCGGCTGAGAACTAGCTCCAGAAGCACCTTGGTGGAAAAGGAGCAATTGTGTCCTTGCTAACATTGGGTTAAATTGTCACATGTCACTTTTATAATAAGTTATAATAACTTTATTTCTTTCCTGATAACTATGTTTTACTTTTTACATTTTTTCTTAATGGAATGATTATAAGAAAATTTGTGTCCTATCATATCAAGTTCCAGCGCTATGGCCAATAGTATGCAGAAGGTCAAATCTATCAATTTCTGAAAAAAAAAAAAAAAGAAACGGTTCATAAATACTGAGAATGTTTTAATCCTAAATATGGTTTTAAAGTGCTTTAATGAACAATATCTAAGCTGGTTGCTCCAGTTTCCATGTGCATTTGTTTGCCTGCTAGCGAAATAATTTTTAGGGCTAGCAGAGAAATCCTGGTGTCGAAATGAGGCTGAGGGTTCCCTTTTGCTTATTACATCACTGTGTCCTCATTGAGATATTCTTAAAATACGATTT
Organism: Leiocassis micropogon; assembly: GCA_028565275.1. NCBI lineage: Eukaryota > Metazoa > Chordata > Actinopteri > Siluriformes > Bagridae > Leiocassis > Leiocassis micropogon. Next base: position 13,070,422 of record JAOVVA010000032.1, on the reverse strand, counting down.
CAAAAATAATTTTTTTATTCTGTTCAGTAATTACTTGGTCTGTTTCGGTATGTAAATTCCCTCAACATTGCTAGAGGTGGGATATTTACGGTCTGTCTTGTTCACGTTTTATGAATCCATTGAGCTACTAAAGCATGTTCGTCAGCGCATGTTAAGTCTCTGGTTAGAAGCGCTGTCTAAATAATTATCACAACCGCAGCTCTAAGGTGAAGCTAGCGGTTTGCTATGAGCGTCCTCAACTTCCCGTGAACCTCAGTTTGCCTCGGTGTGTTGATGAAGCTAACAGAGTGGACAGTTTGATCAGCTGGAGGAAATGTGAGCAGAACGGAGAGGGACGGACGTGCAAGCTTGATTGATTGCTTTATTAATGTTCAGAGGGAAAACTTGTCACCTTACAAAAAAAATCATTACAGTCCATATATGCATGCACACCCACTTAAAAAAAAAAAATTGAATACTGAGAACTACAGTAGGTTCTTAGGGTACGAGATAAATAAGTTTACTGCAAGATTATTTGGCGCCTTTCAAACAGGCTAAATGAAATAGCAGAGATAAAATAAAAACACACACCGAAAACATTAAAGTATACAAAAGACTTTAGTGCAAAATTATTGATTCCCTTTCATAGAAGAAAATACATTAAGTGGAAAAAAACTATGTATCTTTTTTTATTGTTAATTTCCCTGAAGGGTGCCAATAATTTTGGAGTTGACTACAGTACATATTCTGAATGCCAGAGGATAAATGAAATGCTGCATTCTCTTATACACCAAAAACATTAAGGAATACAGAAAGCTACTTTAATCTACAAGATGAAATAGTTCACTGCAAAATTATTGGCGCCTTTCAAAAGGAACATTTTATCATTGTAGATTTTTTTTCTTTTAGAACTCTTTTTCCTGAAGGGTGCCAATAGTTTTTTAGTTGACTGTATGTTGTATATGTGCAGGATTGGCTAAAATACTACATCCTCTTATACAGGCAGCTGCACACACACGCACGCACGCGCACGCACACACACACACACACACACACACACACACACACACACACACACACACACACATTGAGCAAAAACCAGCTTTAGGGATTTTACATCCTGTATCTCCTGTTAGCATTCCCACAGCACATACTGTACATCAAGCATTACCCAGAATCCTGGCATTGAATAAACACCTAACATTTATATAAATCCAGCTGAATAAAAGTAAGCGGAGTGAATTGAGCGCTGGGGATTTGGCGCTGCATGGTGACGCATCATGCCTACATGAACACACTCATAAATAGCACATGTAGCATACTTTTCACTACATATTATGCGTATGAGCAATTTGCAGGTCATCAGTGGAGAGCTATATAATTATAATAATCACAGAAAAACCTCCATCCAGTTTGTCAGTATTATCACAGACCCTTATTATTACAGAATTATTACAGATCCACCAAAAATCCAACAAGATGATGGTGATTTGTTCATATTGTCTATATCATTATGTAATATTATTTTCTGTGCACAAGTTATTATGTTGTGGAAACAAGTTCTTATCTTGCGGGAACAAGTTACTATCTTGTGCGCATGAGTTATTTAGTTCATGTTAATGCTTTGTTGATTTACACAGTATTGTACCATAACATTAACACACTAAATATTATGCCCAGACGGCGCAATTGGCTCAGTGGTTAGCACTGTGGCCTTGCACCTCCAGGGTCTGGGTTCGATTCCCCCCTTGGGGTCTGTGTGCATGGAGTTTCCATCTTCTCGCTGTGCTTGGTGGGTTTCCTCTGGCTAATCCAGTTTCCTCCCACAGTCCAAAGAAATGCAGATTAGACTAATTGACGTTCCCAAATTGCACATAGTGTGTGAATGAGTGCTTAAGTGTGTGCCATATGATGGATGATGGCTTCAGACTCCCTGCAACCATGCATACAGGATAAAGCAGTATGAGTGATGAGCTGTGGTTTTTAGGACCGGGACAGTGGCAGCGAATCCTTTGGGTTGTGGGGTGTTTTTCTGGCGCATCCCATGGTTGCTCAATCTGATTGGGATCTGGGGAATTTGTAGGCTGGGTCTGTGGCCTTGGGCTCTTAGACTGCTGAGTCCTCAGTGTGGTGAGCTGTGGTGCACTGGGTGCTTTTTTTATCATGGCTAGCATTGACTATTTTTTGGCAATTTGTTTTTCTGTGGGATTGGACTGGATGGGCTAGCCTTTGGACAGCTGGCAGCTTGCTGGTATCTAATTGATAATTAATGTTAGTGCATTAATGTTTTGGCTGATCGGTGTGTTTGGAAAATGAACGTCTTTGTTGCTTTATTTCAACAGTTTAATTGTTTTGTGGTTAGAATGCGAGCAGGGTGCACAAAGATAAATAACTTTATAGTGTGCACAAGATAAAGGCTCCCTAAACTATTAGTAGGGATGGGTCCTGCCCCAGGAATATATTACTTTTCTAAGGAATCGGACCGATGGTTTTCCCAAAGTTCCTGTTTTTCTGATTCAGCACTACATGGCCAAACCTCAGCAGGGATACAGTAGGTTACTGTGGCAGAGAACACATTGTTTTTGAGTTCTGAGGATTCGTTTGGGACCCACGTTGAATGCCTTTGATCCTGTGGCTCCTAGCACACTTGTTTTTGGTCTGATTGGAAAACGAGTCATGTCCCATCAAATGCCTTGAAAATCTCACACTGGAAAATACTACACTGGAAAATGCCGACATGCAGACCAAAAAATAAGTAACCTCTTCTAAACCCCTTCCAAATCTCTTTCTTCATTTTCTCCATCAATTTAAAATTTGTTTGGTCAGTTGGGTGTTTTCTACAGATTAGTATGTATTGTCATGTATCCCGAGTCTCTGATGAACTTCCTAATTTTAGGTCGTAAGTTACGATAGTGGGAATTTCATGGCTTCCTACAGGTTTTCTGGGAATTTTCTGTGCAATTCATGGCATTAGGAGACTTTTCTTGCAGATTTAAGTCCAATCGCTTTAATTGCTGATACAGCGGTACCTCGACGTATGAATTTAATCCATTCCAAAGACGAGTTCTTAAAGCGAAATTCCATATTGTGAAACGCATTTTCACCTTGGAAATAATGTAAATGCAGATAATCCGTTCCAGCCACCCAAAAATATTACCAATATTCCCAATTTACAATATCATTATATTTTTGCATATAAAAACAATCAAAACATTTAGAAAAGAAGTCGAATATGAAATAAATAGCCATTAAACCTAATTTAACCTTAATTTATGATTCCTCTTGGCATTGGCTGCTTTAAAAATGAAACTGAAAGTGGTTCCGTTTCCTTCTTCTTACTGTTATTGGTAACATTCTTGGTACCCATGGTGCTATTTCTTTACTAATTCTTGCACAAAATGCCCAAAAAAAAGGAACCACCAAAAAAAAAAAAAAAAAAACTTGCTTCGCTTGGCTTTTCACTGACGCAAGCAAATTATGATTGGCTATGAGAAGTACGCACATCTGGATGTACGTTCAACTCATATGCCGAAAATGCTTTGCATGCAAAATTTTAGTTCTTAAGGCGGAGCGTTCGCATGCCGAGGTACCACTGCATGTGTAAATGTTCATAATGTTCATAAATCACGAATGTTTGTGTTGTCCTATATATACACACACACACACAAATCTTATGGTGAGCGACGATACGTTGAGTTCCTATAAGCCCTGGTAGATTACAGAATACATTTTATTTGGAATTCCAGGAAAATTCCAAACACTCCTCGTCTGCATGAACTGAAACGCAATCAGTTTTCCGCTAAACAATTGAAAAACCAAACCGAAATTGTGGGAGTTGAGTGATTTAAAGCCGAGACGTTCTTTCTCGAATAAAAGACCCGCGAGTGTGTTTAGAGCGATTTCTCTCCCTGATCCCAAACACAGCCTACGTACATTACGCAGGTTTTATTGATGCTCAGTAAAGCCACCCACGATCTGTTTCAGTCTATAATGTGAGGCTGTTTGTGTATATGTGAGTGTGTATATGTGCATGTGTCTGTATAATGTTTACGCCGATCTAATCTCTGCTTTTCGATGATTCAGGGATGTGAATGACGAGCTAAGTCTGTTGTTGAATGTGTAGTTTTTGAAAGGCTGTGAAATGGCATTGGGTTCCTCTGTGCATCACTTCATTTGACTAAAACCGCTCTAATCCTCAATGGATAATCTGTCAAATGGCTTCCTCTCGTGTCCTTCTCTCCACACACTCCGCCTGTGTTCCTCTTCTCACTGACCCACATTTATATAACGTCGCAATTTAGGAAAGGTACATTCTAACGTTCAGTTATACAGACAGTTATGAAGAAAGTAAGGACCTGCCCATAAATCCCTAGTGTTACATTAGGCTTATGCGTCTTTGCAACGAATCGATGTATGTATTTTCTGCTCTGATATTTCTCGACTTGACGAAGAGCTGCATCTGAGATCTCCTTATGGAGATTTATCTGTGCATATTAGCATGCAGAAGCCGAACACGGCTGGATTAAAACCTATCAAAGGAGAATTATCATACTGAATAACATTCTTGGTGATTAACAGAAACCTGCTAATCCAAACGCCTGGCACTTACGGAAAAAGGTTCCATTTAGTCCAGTCATTCAGAGAACGCTAGAGAAAGAGTTAAGTAAGCAAGTAAGTATTTATGGAAATGAATCACGTCCACCGTCCTGAACCAGCTCTAGTGCATTGGCAGGAACATTAACATTTTTTTTTTTTTTTTTTTTTTTAAAGTGTTCCGTTAATGGAGAATTACTTAGCGGCGTAATTAAAGCCATGACCTGGCTGAACCTGTGTCTGAAAATACAGCTTTAATGGGTGAGGTGCTAATGTATCCACAGCTTAAACTCACAAATTTTTTTCCAGGTTAAATTAGAAAATTCCAACACGTGAATTCGGTTTGGTGTGCAGATTTTGTCGTAGAATCTAGAAAAGTTTGAGTAACAGTTCTGGCGCATTTTAAATTCAACGATTTTCATTATGATTAGAATTTAGGCTCTTCTTATTAATTAATCCTAAGAGTGATAGTGTTGCACTTACAGTAGTTTAAAATAGTGCAGTCAATTGATCAGAAATTTTAATCTAGTTAATTACAGTCATAGACTGTGATTAATCACCATTTATCACAATTTTAAAATACACAGATTTACTTGTATTATAAATGTGCAATGTTGGAATAAAGAAATGCATGACAAACTGGTTAGAGGAAATTAGATTATGCACTTTTATAATATCTCAAACATTAACATTTAAAAAATGAAACCGGCAGGCCTCCGAGTGGCGCAGTGGTAAAGCACTCGCCCTATCATCCGGAGATCGCTGGTTCGAACCCCGGGTGATGCT
>JAOVVA010000032.1:13050609-13064964 GCA_028565275.1 Leiocassis micropogon | reverse complement strand
GGGGAGAAAATTGGAACCCCCCCCCCCCCCCCCAAAAAAAAAAAAATGAAACCGGCACTGCATGCCATGGCTGGATAGTATGGGGTGTGGCAAACCCACCAATCGTGGGGCTCAAACCTGGATCTTCAGATCCGAAAACAACACCCAAGAGCCTTAGCTACCTGAGCCACCACTCCCACAGATTACGTTTAATGTGTTTTTGTAATAATAGTTCACCGCAAAGGTAACTTGAACACACTTGACAACTTTTGCTTGGTTTTATCCAAACCTCCATCTTGAAGCTTTTTATATTAAAACTTGACATTTAGCATTATTCAGTTATTATCACACACAGCCGGTTAGACATGCGGCGATTATGGGAAGCCATCAGGGTCGAATCTGGTCATTTTACTAAGAAATACGAGTGTTAAAATTTCTAGATTAACAACATTAATATTGACGTGTGTCAATATTAGTTTAAAGTACTAGTTTAAGGTAAAGTAATAAAAGTAGTTGGTCACTATTAGCATGTTTGTACTGGACATTGATAATCAGCTAAAGAATTCACAACGGAGGATATTTTCACAAAAAAACAAAAAATCAAAAAAACAGTGATACCTCTCACCCTAATCATAGACTATTTACTCTTCTCGCTTCGGCCAGGCCCTACAGGTCCCTCAGCAGACTTTAAAATGGCCTTTTTCCTTTGGCTGTTATTGTATTGAACAGCTGATCACGACATAATAACCACTACACTACTGCAGTGTCTCCTTCACTTTATATTGCACTGCTTTATCCACTGTGCATCTTTGCACCATCCATAATCTATAACGTTGTCATTGCACTACTGTATATTCCACCCATATTTATTCTCTATATACAACGCATTCTATACAGCCATTAATATACTGTAGGTACAAATGTATATCCTGTTATCTTCTTGTCTTCATCACTACACAATGATTGATACTGTATGTATTTGCATATATATTTATACCTGCTTCAATTTCTGTACAAAAGACCCACTCACACTCCTGTACAGAACATTATTTTACTACATCTGTTATTTATTGTAAATAGACCATGTATACACTTCTGGTTAGATGATAACTGCATTTCATCGGCTTTGTACATGTACTTGCACAATAGAAATAAAGTTGAATCTAATCTAATCTAATCTAATCTAATCTAATCCAGAAATCATCTGTAGACGAGTAGCTTAGGCATGGCTCTACATTTTCATGTCATGTGTACTTATTTTTCCATTTATTTTATTCTAACTTCAAGTTCTTCAGCACCAGAGCGCGCACACACACACACACACACACACACACACACACACACACACACACAGAGTCAGAGGACAGATTTATCCCGCAGGCAATACGGCTGCTTAACAGTCACACCAGTAAAGAACATTTACATTTTCACTAAATGTTTTAGGACTGCTACAGGGCATACTATTTGTCACTACACTATTGCATATGGCACGTACAAAGATCAGTCCCTTAAGGAAAACAAAACAAAACAAAACACATATTTGTAGAAAATATGTATCGTAAATGATTACACTTGTTATTGTTTAAATAAATGTGCCTTTAATTTGTTTTTTTGTAAAACACTCATACTAAGATTTCATTCAGTCACCTTTAGCTTTGATTACAGCACACAGTGTGGTGTCCAGTTCGTATGTGAAGAGGATTCTTCATGCTCCCGGAAACAATTCTTTAACAGTCTGAGTCCTGGAATACAGCCGTGCCATCCGACAAGAAAAACTCTATAGATAGATACTTTATTGATCCCTAAGGAAATTCCAGATGTGGTAACTTGGTCGTTCAGTTCATTCAGGTCATCGGCTGACTTCATTTTATTGCCTCATACAGTGGGCACTATGCATGGCTTACAGTATGTCTGATTAAAAACAGGTTTTCTTATGGACACACTGTTTAGTCCCAATACTGAGTTCTCAAAAAAAAAATAGCATTTTTAATTCTCCCAAGTTTTTCAAGGGTTCATGGCCTACAGAAATCTAATGTTTTATGTACACAAAATGTACAATGTACTGTACAATGTAAAGGCATAACATAAAGGCATAATCACGCAAACAATACTACACCTTATACATTTTCTCCTGTTTATTTTATTCTGTTCTTTTCCTTTTATTGGATTTTATTATTTTTATTTTTAGTAACGTATATACTATAGGTGCAGTATATTGTTTTATTGCGTTATTGTTGGTGCTGAATATCTATGATGGAGAAATCTACAATCTAATGATGTAAGCAGTGACAGTTACAGTGAATCTGAATGTGAAAATAAGTGTGTTTATAATCACATTCAACAAGCAATGTGCCCAAGAAATGTTTTTAATATATAATTAAAAGATGAACACGTGTCCTTTGTTAGTTTTAGGTCAGATTGTCCCTTACGTCAGAATGAAACACAATCTGCATCATCCTTGGACTTTTATTATAATTTTCTCTTAAAATTCTGTCGGATCTATGGATTGGTATGCCATGCATGACGTATTCACAGTTCATGCCAAAATCTTGGGATTAGCTTTGTATCCTCTGCATCTCTAAAAAGGATAAAGCACTTACTGTAGATGAATGAATAAAAAGAGGTCCAGATTTGCATATGCAAAAAAAAATATCCTTTTTCAATGAATGATTTATTATTATTATTATTATTTTTATTTTTTATTTTTTTATTTATTATTATCATTATTATGTTTATGTATTCAAAACACTTTTTGTATGACAAGACTCTTTATTTTAGATGTATTTTAGATTGTTAAATCTGTCTTTTCGACCTGGACTAAGCTAGAGTGTGAAATGAAACGGCTGATAAACATAATGTCAGTAACCAGCGGGATCCCGGAAAACAAATGATCTTTCAACATGAAATATTACCTCAGCTAAGGAAATGTCTGTACCCAGAATGCAGAACAGTATGCCTTAAAAACAAGCTTTAAAACATCTGTTCAGCATGGGGAAAGAAAAAATGAACATGTTACATTTAGTTGGGAGGTTTTTACTTTAATAATAAAATTTCTTTTAACATAGATGTCATTGATGGAAAAGTCTTAAAAATGATCATTTTAATATTTACTTCATAATCATATAATTCAACAATATAATTATTGTGACCATCATTTTAATCGGTAATCCAGATGTGCACTACTGTGCAAAGCCCATGCCTCATTTCTTCATGAATTAAATTTAATGATGTGGATTAAATTAAAGAAATGGGAACAAATGTTTTACTGCGACAGGCTGCAAAGTGCCTAAATATACAATTTAAAAATTAATTGTTTATATAACAACCTCAGCACAACCTCATTTCCCCTCTCACCTGTTCCAGTCACTCAGCATTCAGCATCACCAGTATAATAATCACCGGCCTGATCATCTGTCATCATCTGCACCTGTTTCTCACTGGTTCATGCCTTAAGTTCGATGTTTTTTTATACTTGAATGATTTGTAGATCACTGTGAGGTTTAAAAAGCAATAAAACATGCGTCTGAAACTGGTTAGGTACAGGGACTGGAGTGGAAATGAGAGACAAAAAAGAGACAAAAAAACATCCTTCAGTTAGCCTGGAGAACTATTCCTCAAGGAATTAAAAAAAAAAAAAAGTCTGGTTCTGGTTCTTGATTTGAGAAGGATGCAAGACGTTTGCTCAGTACAGTACTGTATATCCCGTGTGTGTGTCCTGTTTGCAGATTCCTCAGATCAGCTATGCCTCCACAGCCCCGGAGCTCAGCGACAACAACCGCTACGACTTCTTCTCTCGGGTGGTTCCTCCGGACTCGTACCAGGCTCAGGCCATGGTGGACATCGTCAAGGCGCTCGGCTGGAATTACGTCTCTACGCTAGCCTCCGAGGGCAACTACGGAGAGAGCGGCGTGGACGCATTTGTTCAGATCTCTCGAGAGGCAGGTACAGTAATGCAGTCTCAATTAACAGCCTTAACACCGCTTCTATCAAGCGAAATGCTTAATGGCACGTCTCAACGCTAAATGGGTCATCATCCTGTCTCACTACACCAGGTGTCAAAGTCACATTCTGCCCAGATCACATCGGGCTTTTTATGAGCCTTTTAAGGGCCATGAACTGAAGCTATTAAGTGTTGAAGAAATAAAACCTGTAAAAATGCAGGCAGATGGTTTAAAAAAAAATGTCATCTGAGTGTAATATTCGGGCTAAATGAGAAAAAAAAAATCTACAGTAATGTCCACATTGTGTATGCCTCTGCTGGGAAAGTGTATTTTTTTTCTTTGCTTTAATGAAACGTTATCACTTTGTATGATGTGTAGCACACTAATCAGATTTTTGCCTTAACCACGGAAAAGATTAGAAAATTGGAAGAAAGAGATTTTTAAAAAACTGTCACAGAATCGTATCTTGTATGCCAAGAATATATGTCCTTTATCTCCCATCCCACGCCTCTTCAACAGTTCTTTCTCTAACATATTTCGAAGTCTCTATCCTGGATGATTCATTTGGGGATTTGAACTCAGTCGCTGAGACACACTGATGACCAACTCCTGATGCATTTCTGAGTCATTTTCAGATGGATGTCTGACTTCGAATGGAGCAGATGGGTTTTAATTTAACACGTTGTACAGTAGCATGTGCATGTTATAGGTCTGCTGTGACCTGCAGGCTCGAGGAACCCCCTATGGGAACCGTATATGTAAAACACCAGAACGGAGCATTGAGCCATAAGAGAAGAAAAGAAAAAAAAAAATCATGTGATGCTACTGTATATAAAGCTGTTATTTATATATATGATATTATAAAACACTGATATATGATATACTGATAACGATATTACAGCCATGAACAAAAGTTCAGAGAATGACACGAATATTAATTTTCAGTATTTGCAGTGTTGACCCGTCTTTTTTTAAGAACTGTCAATCAACTGCTGGGGCACATCCTGACTGATGGCAGCCCATTCTTGCGTAATCAATGCATGGGGCTTGTCAGAATTCGTACGGTTTCTGTTTGTCCATCTGCCTCTTGAGCATTGATCACTCAAGTTCTCAATGGGATTTAGGGGTTTCCTGGCCATGGACGCAAAATTTTGCTGTTTTGTTCCACAAGCAACTTATTTATCATCACTTTGGCCTTATGGCGAGGAGCTCCATCATGCTGGAAAAGGCATTGTTTGTCACCAAACTGTTGTTTGATGGTCTCTTTTTGTTCCATTCTTTATTTATGGCTGTGTTCTTAGACAAAATTGAGAGTGAGCCCACTCACGTGAATGGTCTCAGGATGCTTTACTGTTGGCATGACACAGGACTGATGGGAAGTCAGTAGTAAAGTCAGGATGTGGCCCAGACGTTGATTGACAGCATGCCAGGGCGAATTGAAAAAGAAGACTGCAGATACTGGCTCTAAACCGCATAAACGTAATGTAATATAATGTCATATAAAAGGCTTTGATGCTTGTAATTATACTTCAGCATAACAGAAAGATCTAAAAACACTGCAGACTTTGTGAAAATTAATATCTGTGTCATTCTCAAAACTTTTGGCCCCAGCTGTAGATCACCATATTGCCTAGCCCTACAGTACCCTGCTCTTAAAAAATATGGCACCTGCATGCTAAGCTGGCTAGCTAGCTAACCTCTGTAATTTTAGAACAGGAACTGAGAACCACTTATCTAACATACACTTACTCGAAAATTCAATCAGACCTCTGACCGGATTATTTGCCTAGAGGCATTTTAGACTAGAGAAATAAACTAGATAGATTTCCTTCCTGCACTCGTCTCACAGAGTGATGCTCGCAATCGTGATTTAAAAAAAAAAAAATTTATTATTATTTTACTCCAGTATTGGCTTTTCAACTCTAGTGGTTTTACTTTCTTTGCGAATTAACACTGTAAATAAGTTATATTTACTGCCATAACCGCTATAAGTAATATTTATGCCCTCAATCTATACAGTATTTCTGCTTTACTGAGTCATACTGTACGGTATGTGACTTAGCAATAGGAAATAGGTTGTAGAAAAGAGATAGAGTTTAGATGTCTATGAATGCTGAGGAAAAAAGATTTAAAAAATAAATGAATGGGTATTGTAGGAAAAAATGATGTCATGCGCTCAGATTCGCAGCACTGAATACAAAAAGGCTGAACATTTCTTAATGGAATGTTCTATTCCCTCCTTCTAGTCTTGGTTTCAAAGCCACCTTTGTGTCTGAAGTAAGTAAACGCTTACGGACCCAAACTTTGAGGGCAGCCTGTATTTAAAGTTCTCACCTGTGATGTGAATCCAAGCCATTTTATCTGGGTTGTAGTTTTACAATACCGGACAGACGCTGTGCATTCCATAACATATGGCCGGCCGATCCGTGACGGGTCCCTGGCCGACACTTGATCGGAATGTGATTTCCCATGACGATGCATGAATTTAACATTCATACAGTAGGAAGCCAGGTTGCAATGCCATATACTGTATTTCTGCCAGGGGGAGCAGTGACTGCTTTAGTGTCTGAGCGCCAGCCTTTAATTATGCTTTTTTAATGGTCAAACCTTTTATGCATATAAGACGACGTTTCATCATTACATCAGGGATTGTAATCATTTCATCATTACATCCTGCCCTCATATACTTTCCAAATAATAAAATTATAAACGTAAAAATGCCAGCCAAAAATAAATCTTTTGACGTTGTAGTTAATAATGGAAGTCAAGACAATTTGGGGAAAATGGAGGTCAAGACAGTTTTGGACACTGGGAATACTGAAAGACAGTTTTCCCAGAGCCCCACTGGCAAAAAGAAAAGAGATCAGTCATCCACCAGTGGGACGAGGCTAGTCCAGGTCAGAGATCAGCCTCTGTTGGTGATCACTGGTACTTGCTTAATGACTATTTCATCTCAGGGAGCGTACAGTAATCATTAAATTCAGTAAGTTTAACACAGTATATATCCAGTAGACATGACACACTAGTGTTATGTTTGATAATTTAAGGGTTAAAATAGGCCAGGATGGCTGTCATGTTTTTGTTAGCGCTATTAAGCTCCTTATTGTATTTATTTAGCATTTGTTACACTATGTTTATGGCTGAAACACTGTCTCGTCAAATCTTAAATTCATTTTTTTTTTTATCGCACGATTCTATCAAAGGTGCTAAACGGCGAAATACACAGGTGCAAGCACATGCACAGCAACCTCAGTAGAGTTAGAGTTGGAGAAAATCGGGTCAGAAAAATACTGATAGCTCATCAGTACAACTTAATGTGATAGCTTATCTATCATAATCTACCAAATCATAAATCTGCCAGAACGCTGTCCCCTTGAGTGTTGTAAAGAACAGCTGGAGACGAATAAACACTGATAATGTTCAACAAACAGCGTCATCTGGCCTCTCGTCATGTGCTGTGTAAAATCCCTGGGGGAAAATTTAACCAGCAAATCGTAATTATTGGGCTTGGTGGTATTGTCTGTGGCCAGACAAAATGGTGAGTGTATTGATTGTGGATCACATGACTGCAAGAGCTCTAATTACTGTGTTTGTCATTGTTACTGACCTTTCTAAATAGAGCTTTGTTTAAAAAAAAAAAAACAATTAAGAAACATTGGAGAGCAACTATAGGTTTATTAAGTGAAAACCTGATACATAATACTTTGTTATTATTATTATTATTATTATTATTATTATTATTAGGCGTCACGGTGGCTTAGTGGTTAGCACTGTGGCCTCACACCTCCAGGGTCAAGGGTTCGCTTCCCTTCTTAGGGTCTGTGTGCATGGGGTTTGCATGTGCTCCCCGTGCTTGGTGGGTTTCCTCCTGGTGCTCCGGTTTCCTCCCACAGTCCAAAGACATGCAGATTCGGCTGAATGATGTTCCCAAATTGTTCGTTGTGTGTGAATATAAATGAAAGAAAGAAACCCAAAAAATTACAAAAGAGGGAACAAAACATAAATCGAACCCGAAAAACAGATGATGTGATGAGTTTATTTTCTTATTAAGCATTATTGTTTTAATCATATTAATATTAATATAAGTAAGATAACAAAGAGTAGGACATTATATAGAAAGAACAATTGCTAATGAAGGAGTGTGTATGTGTGTGTGTGCACATAGTCAGGACTTTTAACTTCAAACCCAACTCAGCCAATCAGATTTTAGAAACTGTTCGTTTCATAATGAACTATATTCATAGCAATTTATACTGTATTTGGTTCAGCGTTACCTTATTTTACCTCTAACCCTTACCCCGTCAGCTAATTACTCGGCAGTGGACTGGTCTTTAGTGACGCTGCTCTCCAGGCCCGGAATCAGATTTGACCCGTCTTTTTTTGAGCTCAACTGAACCAAATTAGTCCGTCTATTAATATCACTAGTGGCACTGTACAGTACGTCCCATAGAGCCCGAAAAAACATGGCCAGGACATCTGTATGCATTTGTACCCGTCTCCTCGTAACTTCTCTCTGGTCATTAATATAGATTAGAGCTAGTCCGTATCAGTGAGACACTTTTCAACATCACTGTCCATCTTCTTGTGTGACAGGAGGCCTGTGCATTGCTCAGTCTATGAAGATCCCCCGAGACCCCAAACCCGGAGAGTTTGACAAGATCATTAAGAGATTAATGGAGACCCCGAACGCTCGAGGGATCATCATCTTCGCCAACGAAGACGACATCAAGTAAGTCCATCAATGCTCATGTACTGTCAGCACCGCTGTCGTCCTAGTTGAGCCCGGCTTCCATGGCAACGGTGCCACATGAGGTAGAAAGTTTAACTAGTCGTTTTTCCGCTACAGTTTAATACCATTGGTAAAATTAGCAATCAAGATTTGGGCTTTGTGATTTTTAACTTCATTTGTTATCTATGCATAATGAATATATCCAGTGCAATCAGCCAATCACGTCTCAGCAGTGCTATACCGTTAGTGTTCTCATCAAACATCAATGCGATTTCTGTAACTTTGACCATGGCATGGTTGTTGGTATCAGACAGGCTGGTTTAAGTATTTCATAAACTCACACACAACAGACTCTAGAGCAGACATCACTTAATGGTGGACCGCCGTCTGGATCTGGAACAAGTGACAGTTCTATCCTGATGCTTTAGATAGAATTAATATACCAGTAGTTCAACGCTTTTCTCCTCAAGGTGGGTGGATCTACAGTACAGTATATGCATCACTCAACAGAGCCAATCAACATGATAGTTTAAAGTGTATAGACAAGGAGTGCAGAAAAAAAGGAGAGTAGACTATGAAAACTGAACCTTCAAAGATGAACAGACCGATAGATCAATGTATGTTTATTCATCCTGCGGGAAGTTTTAAATCAGTGTGTCTCCTATGTCCCTAAATCATGGTGATAATAAAAAGCAGTAATATGAAGCATCACCATGAGACAAAACATGGGTCCTGAAACTGAGAGCCTGGTATGACAGAGCAACCAGCGTCCTTTCACATTCAGCAGCGTGCAAATGATGGTTCACTAATAATTGATTAAGTATGTTGTTTATATTCGTTCCAAATACAAGGACTGTACAAACTGTCCACAAGTTTATCATAATTACTGAAAACTGACAATAAATATTATTGGAATGCTATAGACATTTTGAATTGTTAATTTTTTTATAGACTGCATATATAGAAATCCGAATCCTAACACAAACAAATTCGGACCTCGGCTCGAAGAAAAAATTTATTGTCCGGACCTTATTAAATTTGAATTCAGTACCCCTGCTCTAGAGTAGAGTTTACACCAAATGGAATTCAAGCTTACAGGCAGTCTTCAGAAACACTAAAGATCACTCTTTACAACTGTGCGAAACAGAAAAGCGTCTCAGAATACACAGCATGCCAAACCCTGGAGGCAGAGACGGGCTTCAGCTGCAGACAATTACATTGGGTTCCCTTCAGGAATCTGACACTACTAGACCATTGCAGATTGAAAAACTTGTTTTTCCACCTGTCTTTTTTTCTTCTTTTTTATCTCCTAATCTTGTCTATTATTGGTGAGGCAGCACTCTTTTCAGGATCCTTCCCGACTGTATCTCGCCTCAGTTGTACTGTACTGTATGTGATCCTGTTCACACAACATGTTAATTCTATAGGTTTTCACCAGCCTGATCATCTTTTATGGAATTGTTTCGCCTGTTAATACACTGCTATTTATAGCATTAACTCTGACGGCTAAGACGAATGTGCGTTACTTGGCTTGTACTGTATGCGCACCCGTTATAGCTGCACGAGGGTGTATTGTGGGTGCACTCGCAAACAAAAGCCGGGTGATTTGGTTTGAAATTGTTACAAACGTAATTAGAATGGAGTTCCTTTGATGCACTGATAAGCTAATAAAGGGGGCCGGAAAATGAAATAAGGCATCGAGCTGTGAAGCAGACGGAAGAGCGTGATGGGTAAAATCTCCAAAAAGATTAGATATGAAACTCAGACTCTATCATATGATTTTGAAAGGGAAAATATTACAGATATTTTAGGCTATACACTATATGGTGTGTTTTTGTGTGTGTGTGTGTGTGTGTGTGTGTGTCTGCGCCTGTTGCTTGCTCAAAGTTTTTTTTGCTTTTTAATAAAAATTTGAGATCTTTCAAAATTTTCAAGCTGAAAGCTGTCAGCGATTACAGCCTTCCTGATGTTATCTCCGCCATTCCGTGACTATGAACATATTGTACACAGGTACTGTGACGCTGCCGTTTAGACATTGCTTTCGTTAAAGCCTTGACAGGCGAGATAGAGAGATGTAAAGCGTTTACCTTTCGCCACAGTGCTGAGGAGTGACGGACCGTCAGTCTGTAGGACAATGATTTCAACGCCTCAGTCATGAACTGAACTGAAGGTCAGCACTTCCCTGGTTAACAAAACCTTCCCTGGTTTGGTTGAGCCAAAAACATTTTCAGAATGTAAAGTCTAATTTAAGAGTAGATGTTTAGGTTTTAACCACCGCTGCGGATGAAATATACATTGAAAAGATGACAGAAAGTCAATATTACAAGATTTAACAAGAATATCACGCACAGGCTTATAAAGCAATAATAAAAAATGGTACATTTTAAGAAGGTCACATTCTTTAATGAGACCTGCCAGAAATAAAATCAGTGGCTTCTTTTAGACCTGCAACAAATAAAGGCTACGTCTACTTCTTTTCTAGAAATGCCAGAAAAAGAGGCCACGCCTCCTATATAACGAGTTCCAGAAAAAGAGGCCACGCCTCCTTTTTTACTAGGACTGGCAGAAACAAAGAAGCCACACCTCCTTCTTTGCTACAGCTTCCAGCCTCCTTTACTACAAATTTCAGAAACAGAGGCCACGCCTCCTTCTTTATTTACTCCAACTCGCAGAAAAATAGGCCACGCCTCCTTCATTACTACGACTTCCAGAAACAGAGGCCACACCTCCTTCTTTAACACAACTTCCAAACAAAGAAGCCATGCCACATTCTTTATTACAACTTTTAAACTACTAAGCCACGCCTCCTTCTTTAAACAACTTCAAGAAAAGAGGCCACTTCTCCTTCTTTACTACTAATTCCAGAAACTGGTGGCCACGCCTCCTCCTTTACCACAACTTTCAAAAAACAAACACAATGGCTCCTTTTAACTAAAACTGACAGAAACAGATGCCACGCCTCTAACACTGGAACTGGGAGGCACAGCGGCCACACCTCATTTACTGGAATTGAAAGGCACAGAAACCACACCTCCTTCATTAGGATTGACAGACACAGAAACCACACCTCCTTCACAAGGATTGACAGACACAGAAGCCATGCCTCCTTATTGGGATTGACAGACACGGAAGCCACACCTCCTTCACTGGGATTGACAGACACAGAAGCCACACCTACTTTACTGGGATTGACAGACACAGAAGCCATGCCTCCTTCACTGGGATTGACAGACACAGAGGCCACACCTCCTTTACTGGGATTGACAGACACAGAAGCCATGTCTCCTTATTAAGATTGACAGACACAGAGGCCACACCTCCTTCACTGGGATTGACTGACACAGAAGCCATGTCTCCTTATTGAGATTGACAGACACGGAAGCCACACCTCCTTCACTGGGATTGACAGACACAGAAGCCATGTCTCCTTATTAGGATTGACAGACACAGAGACCACACCTCCTTCACTGGGATTGACAGACAAAGATGCCACGCCTCCTTCACTGGGATTGGCAGACACAGAAACCACGCCTCCTTCACAAGGATTGACAGACACAGAAGACACGCCTCCTTCACTGGGATTGACAGACACAGAAGCCACGCCTTCTTCACTGGGATTGATAGACACAGAGGCCACACCTCCTTCACTGGGATTGACAGACACAGAAGCCACGCCTCCTTCACTGGGATTGATAGACATGGAAGCCACACCTCCTTCACTGGGATTGGCAGACATGGAAGCCACACCTCCTTCACTGGGATTGCCAGACACAGAGGCCACGCCTTCTTCACTGGGACTGACAGTGTGAACATTAGTGAGAACATTTCTCGGAATAACAAAACGCAGTGATAAGACGTGAAGCCCGCGGTACTGCAGTGTTTCGAATCGGTGTAGCTGTGTTGTAAATATTGAGGCCGCTGCATTGATTTCAACCGGCGACTCTTTAAACCCTTTCATACGTGGCGCCGTGCCTGCCAGCGTTTCCTGATGAAGACCGTAGCCTGTGCGACATGCCGCTGACAGCCTTTCCACCTCGTCAGCACGGACGGACGTGTGTGCTGAAGTTTCACACTCATTAAAGCTTGCACCACTAAACAAGCGCTGTGTGCTGACATGGTGAGAACCGGCGCTCACCCTGCTACTGGAACAGAATTCAAATCAGATATAATTAGGGGCCGGTTTTAAGGGAATCACTGTCTTCTCTACTGAGAAGTCAGAAGGCCAGTTCCTGATGTGTTAACAAGCTCTTGTAGTTGTTCTGTGGATCACAGTTTAGTCAGTTGTACTGCTGAATCGATATGGCACTTGTTAATGAGGCAGGACAGGCTGGTCCACTGGACACGCTCGGTAATAGCCGTCCTCGTTTCATTTTAGTGTAAAAGTACAAACCTGTTTTTAATAAGTTTGATTTTTTTTGTTTTTCCTGTTTAATATATGACATAATATTCTGTGATTAATTCATTCTAATAGCCCCATGGCTTCAGGTCCAAGCCTGAGTTATTAAGGTGTATTGGACCCAGGATGGAAGAATTCAATAATTAATTAAAAGTTTTGTCAAATCTTTTTGCTCTAACGATTAAACCATTCTTCATTAAGTTTCTAGTTATTAAGTAGACAATTTTATGTAACAATTTACATTTATATTTTCTTATCTGACATTATTTAAAAGGAGCGTTCAAATCAACCAGGGACTTTTAATTGTGCAGAATATCGCAGTTATGGGAGTAAAAACTTCCTTTGTTTCTCTATATAATCCCCTGCTACACTAATGCACTTTATCGCAGTGTTTCACTAGTGCTTGGATACCATCAAGTTAGTAAGCTTTCTCAGAATGCCGGTTCCATAATCAGACTGCCTGCATCATGTCTGAAAAGCTGGCCTCCCAGGAACTCCTTAAATGGCCCAAACATGTGGAAATAGCTTAGAGTCTCGTTACCATACTTTACTTGAATTAATTTGTAATTAATTTGTAATTTAATTTCTCTGTCTCTTCGGTGTAGGCAGGTACTCGATGCGGCTAGACGGGCGAACCTGACCGGCCATTTTCGGTTTGTGGGCTCAGACAGCTGGGGATCGAAGAGTGCCCCCATCCTGGACAATGAAGAAGTGGCGGAAGGAGCCATCACCATCCTGCCCAAAAGAGCCTCTGTGGAAGGTAAAGATGCCTCAAAAGTCCTTGAGCGATAATCGACTGATATAATAATAATAACAATTAACTCATTATTATTCATACTAAGCGTTCCTTACATAGGATATGATTTATCATAGATAAAACCTGTCAGTGCTTACCTTAAACAGCATACGCATTAAAGACTTCTTTTTCCATAAGGTTAAATAAACATCTGGATAGAGCATGTGGCATGCAAGTAAAACAAAAATATATGAGAACCAGAGAACTACTGACATATTGCTGTACAACTGGACTTAAAATGTAATGACAATGCATAAAAATGTGCAACATCTTCCATGACACGACAAAATATACGCACACACTAGAAAAGTTGCACGTACTGATTATATTGTAGAGTTGTTTTGATTACTCCGGTATTAAATTCTACCTTTTTCTCCCCCAACTGCCTTTGTAAATTTTATTCATAACTCTTTGAAGTTGAAGCTTATTTTGACAGCTCTGGGGCCTCATGTATCAACGCTGCGTACGCACAAAAACTTTGCTTACGCCAGTTTTCACGCTCACGGTCGGATTT
>JAOVVA010000032.1:13032700-13047112 GCA_028565275.1 Leiocassis micropogon | reverse complement strand
GCTGTTGTGTGCTGGTTTTTGGGCCGATGAGCAATATCTGCCCAAAAACCAGCACACAACAGCTTTCACAATTCAGCCTGCGTTTAGAATATAGAAAACAAATCCAAACTTTTGTCCAAACTTTTAACTCGTCCTGTACTGCACACTGTGTGTGTGTGTGTGTGTGTGTGTGTGTGTGTGTGTGTATGTGTGTGTGTGAGGACTAGTAAAATTGCTTCTGTTTGGCTTTTTTCAATTGAATGTCTCTACAGAATTTCTCTAAGTGATATTATCAGCAATAACTTGAGTGAAAAATTAAAGCACATCATTTTCTTTTAGCATTTTAAACGTCTCCTATTTGCTTCATTGACAATGAGTGTCCACTTGAGTTGGCACAGACTGCGCAAGCTGGTATAAATCCCCATAATTCATGTTACATCAAATTCAGCGCTTTAATGGAAAAGATAAGGAACATCCGATTTTTTGTGCAAAGAAATAAACGTGGTCAATATCACACAACTGATTAAATAGAAATAGAAACCTAGGACTTGTGCAACATCTTCAGTACTGAATATTAGACTCAATCTTCAAAATGTTAAAATATTTCAGTTTATTTCAAAACATTTTGTCGTGCGCTTTTGGATTCTGCACCATCTTTGGTAAAGCAAGTAACCGGAGATCACAGGCATGATGAAATGTTTCTAATCATGCGGTTAAGTGGCTGGGATAAAAATCATATCCTGATGTAAGATATTGGATTAATGTTTATTTTATGAGGCCCTTTTGAAACAGATTTGTTTGTCAGAGTTGATTGATCAAATATACAGTACAGAACAACAATTTTTTTTTTATACCGAGTGAGAAATTCCTATAGAGTACAAAACAAAGGTTTGGAAACGCCTTCTAATTCTTTTTTTTTTTTTATTGTCTCCGCTGTGCGTTATAGAGCTGTGCATAAAAATAACGGTTGATGATGAGACATGTCTCCTGCTTGAGAGCTCTATGAAGCATTCATGTAGGCTGTAATCTGAGGTGCTTTTCATTTCCGAGGCTGGTAAGTCTAAATGAATTTACCTGCAGCAGAGGTAAATCTTGGTCTCCCTTTGCTGTGACGGTCCTCATGAGAGCCGGTTTCATCAGACTGTTTGATGGTTTTTGCGGCTGCACTTGACGATAATGTACATTTAAAGGTGTTGTAATTTTCCAAATAGATGGACCATCATGTGGTAAAGTGATGATGGATTATTGTTACTCATTACATAATTACATCATGTTTTGATGTCTTTGATGTCTCTTCACTGTTGTTCTGCAATCTAGAAATAAATGAGAAATTATGTTCAAATTATTCAAATTTAATTATTTCTGTTTAAATTAAGGGCAGAATTTCCACTCGAGTAAAAGATGTAATCTGAACAAAAATAAATAATGGTAAAATTTGTTATGTTTAGGATAAAAAAATACAAAGGATGTTCAAGTGAAACCGGGACTTGTGACAAAATTACGTATGAAAGGAAAACTGATATTAAAGAAATGTATAGAAGGCATTCAAGTACACTACAGTGATGAGACGCTTTGTCCATTGAACGATGAAACGTTTTAAAGAAGGACATATGTCCATGAATGACGATCCCAGCCGAGAACTACGGTCGTTCCCGTGAACATTCAGAGAGTGGAGCGCCTGATCCTTAAAAAAGGCGTACTGAGACAAATTTCTACCTTGATGGTATCCAAGCGCTAGTAAAACGCTGGGAGAAGTGCATTAGTGTAGCAGGGTATAATATAGAAAAAAATAAAGGGCGCTAATTGTGTTCTGTTATTCTGCGCAATCAAAAGTCCCGGGTTGACTCGAACGGGCCTTGTAGGAATAAATTACACGTTACAGTTTTCCGCAAAATAGACATGTAAAAGCTACTCAAGCTGAGAAATGATTATTTTTTGAGTGTGGTGTTGTACATTAGCACAATTTACACTGATCGACCTCTAACACATTATACAATATAATCTTATATAAATATCCCTAAAACACCTTTTATATTGAATAGCATCTGTAACAAAAGCATTTTCCCTCTCCTTGGCAATCCGTTAGCAATGAATAACCCACAATCCCAGTATTTGTGCCATGCGTACCGCTGTGACCGCATCACTGCGCCATGAATTTATTTACCGCTACAATAATGGAATGAGTGTCACAGCGGTGCACCTTACAGCTCCGGGGTCTTGGTTTCGATCCTGTGCTCCGGTTACTGAGGTAAGAACAGTAAAACAGCACTTGCTGAAGATGATTCAATGAATAATGACATTGTGACATGTAATATAAATTGAGGCTATCATAGTAATAGGCTATCTAATCAGGCTGCGAGATTGCTTTCTTCAGTATAGTTTTTTTTCCTTCTAATAGGCTCCAAGTGAAGTGGTGTGAACCGCAGTAACAACATTGTTAAATAACTCTTGGAACATCCATCATTTTTCAGGACTTGTTTCAAACACAACCGTGGGTTAGCGTGGATTGAAATGGAAGTGTAGCTGGTGCTTGAAATTAAAATGAGACGGAAAAACTTTAGTCCACGATCCTTATATAGTTAGATAGATAGATAGATAGTTAGATAGATAGATAGATAGATAGATAGAGTTTTTTATTAATCCCAAAGCGTAATTGTATAGTGTATTGGTTTGTTGCGATGATGGATGAAGAACTAAATGCTTCGAGTAAAACATGGTCTCAGTATCGTGTTGTATTTAACTCCAGCAAATTGTGAGTTGCGCGATTCATGTGCTAATAATAAGCCGCCGTTTCCATAGTAACACAAGGACTTGGTATGGTAGACGTTTCATGTAATCAAAGTCTAGTAACAAGCAAACTAAAATCATGTTCTTCTTCAAAGAGCAATATATAATTATTGATGTGATGAAGCTTTCTGTAAGAAGATGTTTATCCAGCATCGTCGTCTTTACAAGAGAGAGAGAAAAGAACGGCAGGGAGAAAGAGAGAGAGAGAGAGAGAAAAAGCGTCTGGTATTTCAGACGTTTGTCTGGGTTGAATCATGCTGAGCGCACATAATGCTAAGAATGCTTCAGTATGCATTTAATGGCATTTTCCCTGACTGAAGGTGCAGCGAATGGCAAAAAGACATGGACCAGGCGAAGTCATAGACCAGGGGTCTTCAATCTTATCCACAAAGGGCTGGTGTGGCTGCAGGCTTTCCTTCAAAACCAGGCAGGCGCCATCACTGATTCCACTTGTTTAATCAGTTCGTCTCCACTTATCTTATTTGGCTGCTTTAAAAGCCTGCAGCCAAACCGGACCTTTGCAGATGGAATGAAGAACTCTTTTATTAGGAAGGAATTACATGGACTCAAATATCCCACCAAAAGTCAGAATAATGGACCAGTTGGAATAAAAATGCATCAAGTGAACACCTCGACCGGAACACTCTGACCTGATGAGAATGAATTTGAAATGGATTTTGTAATGCTTCATTAAACTTTTGATCAGTTCAGTGGATAAATATTCGCTGTGCACACATTTGAGCCGATTGTTTCTCTCGATTGTTTGTTTGAATAAATACGGTAGTGTGAAAAAGTATTTGTCCCCCCCCTCCCTTTTTTTTTGTGCTTATTTTTGTTATTTTTTAGTGTTTTCTTGATTCAACAGGTGTGGCAGTAATCAGGCCTGGGTGTGGCAAATTACATTTACCTCAGCTTTCCAATAAAATTATAAAAATATGTGGTTAATCACAGTTCATTCATAGTTTAGCAAGGGGGTAATTACTTTTTCACATAGGGCCAGGCAGCTTTTTTTTCTTAATAGAAGAAAAAGCATCATTTAAAAACTCAATTTTTTTTTATTTACTTGGGTTATCTTTGTGTAATGATAAAATTTGTTTGACGATCTCAATCATTTAATTATGACAAATGTTGTTGTTGTTAGTCTTTCGGCTGCTCCCGGCAAGGGGTCGCTACAGCGGAACATCCAGTCCGCACAACAACTTGGCACAGGTTTTACGCCGGATGCCCTTCCTGACGCAACCCTCCCATTTTATCCGGGCTTGGGACCGGCACTGCATCCAGTGGCTGGGGGGTTTGGGCACCGGCTGGGAATCGAACCCGGGCCTTCCGCATGGCAGGCGAAACACCTACCACTGAGCCACCAGTACCCTATTTAATATTTACCCCTTCCTGATTTATTTTTATTGCATATTTAATTATGACAAATATGCAATAAAAATAAATCAGGAAGGGGCAAATACTTTTACATGACACTGCATATTTTGTCTGTGCATGCTTGCCCCACATACTGTAGGGTAACTGTTAATAAGATCTTGGTAAGATTCTGTAAATCGTAATGCAGAAAAGATGGGAAGCCTAAATGATCCTCAAAGCTGGAGAAAATATTCTTGTGTTATACTGTATCTCTGGCAGATTACACGCTTCACAGTGAGCCAAAAAGGATTCAATTTTAAATTAAATGCTTAAAATCTTTTAAGCATTTAAACACACCTTTTATCAGATTAGCATCCATGTGAGCAGGTAAGTTAGAATCATTAATCGGAATGATTTCAGCGGGGTCGAGGAAAAATGTGTCCATTTAGTAAATGTAACTACTGACGAACAATAGATTTGTCATAGCAACTGTCAAAGTCTGAATAGAATACAGGCTCGGTAATAACAATAGTGATCAGCAAGGAGCAATACTTCACAAACACTCAAGATTTACGTGTGTGTGTGTGTGTGTGTGTGTGTGTTTTTATAGTGAACCAGTAACTGGGAACAGGTGTGGGATTTATGAGAGTACTGTAAATTGTTGTTTGGTGGTCGGATTCTGGGTTATGAGGTAAGAAACAAAGCTGATGTGACATATACTGTACAGAAACATCTGTCTGTAGCAACGAGGGGCGTTCAAGTCAAACCGGGACTTTTTGAAGGCGTTAAAAAAATTCAATTTACAGAAGAAGGTGGCCACTGCAGCTAGTGAAACGCCTGATTTATGAAAATCGACTGATAACTTGTCGCCAAGTTTGAGAACTGTACACACAATCATTCACCAACACCACTTGCACATGCTGGGTGTTATTGCCACATCCCCTCGTACAATCCTGACCAAGCCAATTCCACATGTTTGGGCCATTAAGGGAGTTCCTGGGAGGCCAGCGGTTCAGATGTGAATTAGACAGGCAGTTCGATCATCACTTTTTACCTTGATGGTAATGTGATCTATACCTTGCGTCCAGACCTACATACAACAGATCAAGAACTTTGTCGTTCATGTAACTACACTGCTTTGTTATTACTGTAGCTTGACTGTAACTTACTATATTACAAGAACAAGTGTTGTCATCTGACAGACTGTAGTCCAGATGTGCAGCTCAATCATTTCAGGTTTCTAAACCTGAACCAGCTCTGATACTGTAGCAGACGTATGTAGCAGATGTATGCGTCTTATGTTAAATTATTTAGCTGGAGGCGGCTCATCTGACCGGAGGCTAGCCTGGAGGCGTTCGTCAGAAAAGGCAGGGTTTTCAGAGATTTTCATAGATTTTTCATTTTATTTTGCTCTCTGATTAATGCAGAGAAAACATAACTCATTTAAACTCAATGTTAAGAGGCAGAGAAGGATGCATTTATTCTCCGAGGCAAATTCGAAACTACTTCTGTCATTCCAGCGGGTCAGAGCCGCGCGATGTTGTCGAGAAACTAGCGAAGGTACTGTAGGTGGATGGAGAAATTTGTCAATTTTTATTTGCTGAACTCCTACAGTCTCCTACACAGCATGTCAGGATAGCAAAAAATAGCTTGTACACTCTTCAGCTAAATTTCTCAATAACAGCGCACAAAATCTGTCTCCTTTGTTTGAGTCATATTCATATCTGTAAAAGAAAAGCAAACCCTAAGATTATAGATAATCTCTCAGATCATTAAGCTGCTTTCTAAAAATAAATGGTTCAAATTGGCAGAATTATATGCCAATTAATGATATTATATTAATTATTAAGAAAATACAATGGGTGTTCGAGTCAAACCGGGACTTTTTTTGTTATAGATCACAGTTATGAGAGTTAAAACTCCTCTATATTTCTCTATATAATCCCCTGCTACACTAATGCACTTATCTCAGAGTTTCACTAGCGCTTGTATACCATCAAGGTAGAAAGTTGTCTCAGTATGCCGGAGCCATGATCAGACTGCATGCTTTCATGTCTGAAACCCTGGCCTCCCAGGAACTCCTTTAAAGCCCCAAACATGTGGAAATGTCTTGGAGCGAGGTCAGGACTGTACAGTGCATGTGGCAGTAACTCCCACAAAGTTCCGGTAATGTGCAAGTGGTGTTGGTGAACGATCGTATGTTCAGTTCCCACAGACAGACACGTCTCTTCTGCAATTTGGTGACAGATTTGGTTATCTGTCCATTTTTAAGAATCGGACTTTGAATGTTATACTAATCAGCCTTCCTGAGACGGAGGTAAACTAAGCCCACACGTCTTCCTCGTTCCTCGTCCACTTCAAAAAGTTACAGGGTGCTGATGCACACGTTTACGGGCAGGAATATTAATAAAGCTATTCTGGGTGTGAGCGTAGCATGAATGGGATGTTCATGAGTCAGTGGAAGTGGGACGCGGGGGAGAGAAGCTTATCCGTCCTCCGGTGCCGGATTGATTGACAGCGGGATATTTTTTAGCCCTGCCTCTCTGCTCGTGATGGTGGAGGTGTCAGCGAGTCTAAACGATCGCTCTGCCTTTCTGCTGAGCATCATGACAGCAGCATCTGTCTTCACGTCTGCGTCTGCGTTCCTCTTCCATGACCTGAAACTTTCTTCTGAAAGTTTTTTTTTTTTTTTTTTTTTTGCATTAGCGGATGAGATTAAGCTGCAGTGAGTGAGATCCCGCCATGAACAGGTGGGGAGGACGGGCTTGTCTCTGTGTTCTTCCCTCCGTCCAGCTGCTGTATTCAAATGAATGACTGTGATACGGGATAAATACACAAGAGCACTGTTACTTGCAGTTTAATCTGTCCACTTCTTGGTAGGGGGGTCATTTTAAAACTGTAAATTAAACCTTATAGTTGGCAAATAGGGCTACTTACGACAATTATCTTGTAGGTTGTTTATATTTAAGGCATCATTATTAGCCAGTTTGATGTCGATACATGATGCGTCCCTATGCATGACGGGACAAGGAATTGTAAAAAGTGTTGTTTTTTTTCCCCAAACAGTGTGAGTGTTATTTTGTCTCCCAACAGCTGCCTCCTTATTCCTGCGTCTCTTTATCCCGTCTCTCCATGTAGGTGCTCGGAGTGTTTATCTGGTTGGGTGTGGTTCCACCTCACACCATTATCGACTACGAGGAGCTGCGTCCACCCAACCCCGAGCTTGCACGTGGGATCCTGAAGTGTGACATGTCTGACCTGTCGCTGATCTGTTGCCTGAGTTATAGCATCTTGCTCATGGTGACGTGCACCGTGTACGCCGTCAAAAGTCGAGGCGTCCCCGAGACCTTCAACGAAGCCAAGCCCATCGGCTTCACCATGTACACCACCTGCATCGTGTGGCTGGCCTTCGTGCCCATCTTCTTCAGCACGGCGCAATCTACAGAGAAGGTGAGGGCTGTCGGGTTAGCGACATGACCTTGCTACAATCCAATTTATAAATCTGATATATTAGCATGGTGGTTTAGTGGTTAACGCTGATTTGTGTGTGTTTGAGTTTGTACATTCTTCCCGTGCTTAGCAGGTTTTCTATGGGTGTTCTGGTTTCCTCCCACAGTCTAAAGACACGCACAATGGGTCGATTCCCAATCTGCGGTACGTCTGTAGTATATGATTGTGTGTGTGCTTGTGCCCTGTGATGAGCCATATGTACATGGTGTACCCCACCTTGTTCCCTGAGCATCCTTGGATGGGCTCCAGGGCCCCTGCAACCCGACACAGGATAAGTGATGAAGTAACAAATAACATTTACTCGCATTACTGTAACTGAATAGGTTTTTTTTGTTATTTTTTAAAGTAGTTTTTAAAATCTGTAATTTTACTTTTACTTAAGTATGTTTTGTTTGAAGTATTGTACTTCGCTACATTTGAAATCATATTCGTTACTGAGTAAAAAATAAGTGAATGAAAATTAAAAATAATAAAAATACTGCAACAAGGAAGGAAAAAATGCACTGAGTAAATTTTTAATGAGCTACTTTTTACTTTTACTTGAGTAGATTTTATAATGGTAACTTTACTTGTACTTCAGTAAAATTTCACTGAAGTAACAGTAGCCTACATTTACTTGAGTACAAAATTGTATAACTTTTTCCACCTCTGGATAATAAAGTGCCTTGCAAAACTATTCATACCCCTTGAACTTTACCACATTTTCTCATGTTACAACTGTTGATGGCTGTTGGGTGCTTGAGCAAGGCCCTCAGCCTTCAAATAAACTGCCAGTCGCTCTGGATAAATGTAAATAATGGACATATGATTGTGTATTTTTTGGGGACTATTAAAGCCACTCGTTAGAGTGGGAGAATAAAACCAAGAAGGAATGAAAAGGTAAAGTTTACTTATAAAATTAACTCAGTAAGTAGTAAACAGACAATCACGTACATATTCCACCAAGCAAATAAATAAATGAATAAATTTCTGAATAATAAATAAATGATGTACAGGCCTATGCAAAAGTCTTCAGGACTCTCCCCCCCCCCCCCTCCCAATTCTTCTTATTAAATTCAATTAAATGATGTTCTTTAAATTAACGAAATGGGAGCACATGTTTTTACAAAGTGCCATCCCTTTGGACAGGAGGCGGGTACACCCAGGAAAGGGTGCCAATCCATTCAAGGGCATAAACACACACACACACACACACACTATGGGCAATTTAGAAACGCCAATTAGCCTACAGTAAGCTGCATGTCTTTGGATTGTGGGAGGAAACCGGAGCACCAGGAGGAAACCCACCAAGCACGGGGTGAACATGCAAACTCCATGCACACAGACACAAGGTGGGAATCGAACCCTCATCCCTGGAGGTACACCACTGTGCCACCTGGAATATATTCATTTTGCTTTATTGTACAGGCTGAGCATGGAGTTCTTCCTTTATTATGGACAAACATATCTTAAAAGCTGTGATAAATAGAAACATAAATGTTGACCATTTAATAGATTTATAATTACGTAGCTTGCAAAAAACAATGTGCAGTTTTTTTTTTTTTTTTTAATAGGTCGAACAGGTTTTGTACAATATACGGTCCAGTGCAGAAGTCTTTTTCTTTTTATTAAATTAAATGATGTAGATTTACTTAAAGAAATGGGAACACATGTTTTACTGCGACAGGCTGCAAAGTGCCTAAAGATACAATTTAAAAACTGGTTGTTTATGTAAGAACCTCAGCAGCGACCTCATTTCCCCTCTCGTCTGTTCCAGTCACTTCAGCATTCAGCATCAGCAGTATAATAATCACTGACCTGATCATCTCTTATCATCTGCACCTGTTTCTTACTGGTTCAAGTCTAAAGTTAGATGTTTTTTTATGGTTGAATGATTCATAGGTCACTGTGTGATTTAAACTAAAAACATTCTTCTAAAACTGCTCAGGTACAGGGACTGGACTGAAAATGAGAGACAAAGCCATAAAAGTCCTCCATTAAACCAGAAGAACTATTCCTCAAGACTACAGGTGCACCGTACTGGATATTTAGAATCAGGCAAAGACTTTATGTTCACTCACAAGCATGTTATCAAGACAGGGATCTCACGGGACCCAGGAAAAAAAGTCACACTATTGGAATTTCGTTTTTTTTTTTACTGTGAGCCTTCAGATATGAAGATTACAGCACTAAGACCAATATTCAGTAAAATGAACATACTGTACTGTAGTCATACATACATTGTTTCATTTATTCATTCATTCATTCATCCTTAGGAACTGCCTGGTCAGGGACATGGCAGTTTATTTACACTACTAGGTTGTTTATTTTTTTATAGGAAAGAAAGAAAGAAATTTTGCAAAAGAATGTGAAGTGAGGAATGTTTATAATGAAAGTTTGCAGAAAAGTTGGAAACCTGTCAAATGCATTTCTGAACTTTCAGATAAACGCACTTCTGGTAGACACCGGGTACGCTTTTGGTATCAGATTCCTCTTTTCCCTTTCATTCCTGCATTTTCATGTATTTTTAAAATGGCTGATAAATTTTAGAGCAGCTTTCAAGTATTGAAATATCAACTCTTTAAAACAAAAAAATGAAATCACAAAGACAAATCCCACCAGGAGTCATGGTGCGTACTGCGATTGCGATGAAGAGAAAAGGACTTCGGGCCTCGGTGGTAGTTCACCTGGCGGAGGGGACGCGGAGCGAACCGGCGAACGCTGGAGTTCTTCATTCCCCTGGTGACTTCTCTTAGCTTTATTAGGATGGGTGAAGGCATTGTCTCTCCGGCTCCCCCGCGCTCGTCTTATCTGCCTCCCACCACAATTAAACCCCTCGCTGCTATGAAGCAGGGCTTTTGTCTCCATGTCATGGTGTGTCTTCAGGAGATAAAGACAGGAGGGGTGCTGAGGGTGAGGGGGAGAAGACGTCTTCTGTTTTTTTTTCTGTATGTCTCATCTCTTCCTGTGTTTGCACGTTGCCATGTGAAAGCTGGCATCAAAAGGGAAACTGCTTGAGACGCAACTCTGGCGTGTTATCACGGGCCTGGCAGGTTGCTGCTTGCTTTGGCACATTCATATTCAAAAGACTTCATTCTGCATATTTTTCGCTACATAAGGACTTAACTAGTGGCTAAACTGTTGGGTCTTTTTGTTGACGAGCTGGAGCTGAGCTGGCGGAAAGATAGGGTTGTGGTGAAACGCTGGCTGTTCCTTGGAAGTAGTAATTTCCTGCTGTGTGGATAAACGCGCTGTACGATCACTCGTGTTTTCAACACATTCAGGATGACGTACGGAAATGGAGGAAGAAGGATAACTAAGGGTTTATAGCAACGTAGCGGTTGTGGTACTAATCATAGAGGAGATGGAGTGTGTAATGAGTGTAATGAGATTTCTCTCTGCACAGTCTGTCTCAATCTATCTGATCACATGAGTAGTTCGAGCAAATTCGGATAAACGAGGGGATGCATTTATATAAACGGGCTAAAAAAATTATATAAAAATTTCATTTGAATGAAGTCGTAGAAAAAAGCCTCTATCTATCTATCTATCTATCTATCTATCGGTCTGTTTGTCTGTCTGTCTGTCTGTCTGTCTGTTTGGCTATCCATCTATTTATTTCCTCATCCGCCTATTTGTTTTTATACAGTACTGGCCAAAAACGGAGGAATAGTTTTCTAGGATTCCTGAAAAACCTTTTTGGCTCTCATTTTTACTCCATTCCCTGAACCTGAGCAGTTTCTAATGAATGTTTGTGTTTGTTAAGCCACACAGTGACCTATGAATCATTCAGGCATAAAACACTAACTTAAGGCATGAACCAGTGAGAAACAGGTGCAGATGATCAGGTGGTGATTATTATACTGCTGATGCTGAATGCTGAGTGGTTGAAACAGACGAGAGGGGAAACAAGGTCGCTGCTGAGGCTCTTACATAAAATTTTTTATTATATCTTTAGGCACTTTGCAGCCTGTCACAGAAAAACATTTGCTCCCATTTCTTTACTCATTTAATTTAATTGAATAAGGCGAAATGGCAGCACGATGGTGTAGTGGTTAGCACTGTCGCCTTGCACCTCCAGGGTTCGGGTTCGATTCCTGGCCAGCCTCGATTTCCGTCTCTGTGTGCGTGTTCTTCCCGTGCTTGGTGGGTTTCCTCCGGGTACGCCGGTTTCCTCCTACAATCCATACCTGCAGTATAGGCTAATTGGCGTTCCCAAATCGCCTGTAGTATGTGTGTGTGTGCCCTGCGATGGATTGGCACCCTGTCCAGGGTATACCCCGCCACGTGCCCTAAGCCTCCTGGGATAGGCTCCAGGCCCCCCGCGAACCTGAATACAGGACAAAGCAGTATAGAAGGTAAGTGCGTGAGTGAGAAATGGGGGGGTCAAGACTTTTGCACAGGACTGTGTATTGTACAAAATCTATTTAAATTCCGTAATTAAAAATAGATTTAATTACAGTATATCAACAGCCATGTTTTTTTCTATGTTTGTCCATAATGAGGGAAGAACTCCATGCTCACCCTGTACAATAAAACAAAATGAATGTAATCCAAACAACAGCTCACCTCTAGTATTTGTTTATGCTCAGATTGTATTTGTTCATTTCGAATAATATTCCTGGTTAATGTTCACCCGTGGATTGCGGTTGTGCCTTTTCCAGATGTACATCCAGACGACCACGCTGACCGTCTCCATGAGCCTGAGTGCCTCGGTGTCCCTGGGCATGCTCTACATCCCCAAAGTCTACATCATCATCTTTCACCCGGAGCAGAATGTGCAGAAACGCAAGCGCAGCTTCAAGGCTGTGGTCCAGGCGGCCACCATGTCCACGCGTCTGTCGCACACCAACAGCGAAAAGCACAACGGCGAGACTAAGATGGAGCCGGACAGGACGCAGTAGCAGGTAAATCAAATACCAGTCCGGCTCATTAAACAAAGTGCTCAGTTTTCCAGTCTGCATCCTAGATGTCCAGTCTCAGACTGACCACGCCCACAGCTGGCTTGGAGATCACTTGTTTCAAGTTTTTTTTATTCCATATTATGTATAAAATACAGTGAATGGTCAGCAACTTCATCCTCATTGTTATATTCCCATATGTTAATGCATTTGTAGCCAGCTGTTAGACTAACTAACACATTGCACCAGATGAGTTCTAAGTATCATGATCCTATTGTATATGGAATCCTGGTTTTTACAGGGTCAAGGGTTCGATTCCCACCTTTTTCATGTGCTTGGTGCTTTTTCTTCCCACAGTCCAAGATTTTGGCTAATTGGCGTTTCCAAATTGTCCCGTCCTGTCCTGCAACGCTGTACTGGATAACCGGTATAGCGAATGAACGACTTGTGAGAATTTTATGATGAAACTTGTCCTGGACTTCAGTTCCCATCATGCACTTCCCCACAGTCACATTGTCTTAACTGTATTCACATGCATCTTGTTAAGTTGATTATAGTCAATGTTACAGTTATTTCTGTCTTCCTCCTTGCCGTCAGTGTTTTCCCAATTAGCTTCTCTGTTGTCGTTGTGATTAGCATTAGCATTATTATTGGCCTTAGCCATAGTTTCTAGCTATAGTCATAGTTTTCCTGTTCTTGGTTGAATATCGCCAATGTTCCCACTCCACTTTAATGAACCATCTGCACTCGCATCCTGCCTCTCCTCCATGCCAAGTGGAGCTCCTCGGTTTATACCGGAGGTCTTTTAGTTA
Source organism: Leiocassis micropogon (assembly GCA_028565275.1). Classification (NCBI taxonomy): domain Eukaryota; kingdom Metazoa; phylum Chordata; class Actinopteri; order Siluriformes; family Bagridae; genus Leiocassis; species Leiocassis micropogon. The sequence goes on along the minus strand of JAOVVA010000032.1, from coordinate 13,033,791 downwards.
AAGTTGTATATAAATGTTTTTTGTAAGCCAAAAACAAACAAAAAATTAATAAAAGATTTAATAACTTATTTTCCTCATACTGTATTTATCTGTTCATTGTAATGAAGGCGACACGGTGGCTTAGTGGTTAGTACTTGCACCTCCAGAGTCCGGGTTCGATTCCCGCCTCGGGGTCTGTGTGCATGGAGTTCTCCCTGTGTTTGGTGGGTTTCCACCCACAATCCAAAGACTAACTTCCCAAATGTGTGAATGTTGACCAGAGGTCGTCTAACTGTGTAAGAGGAGAGGGGAGCTTACTTTAGATTCACACACACACACCGCCTGCGCGCACAAACGGAAACACTTATCTGTTGGGATTTATTTTAACTTTTTTTAAAGGTAAAGAGCAGGTTAATTTGTTTTATTTTTACTTTATATTTTGTATTAATTATTTTTATGTATTTATTTTTTTTGGGCTGTGGAACGAATAATTTGAGTTTCGATTATTTCTTAGTGGAAAATTAAATTTGGTTTACGAGTGTTTTGAAATACGAGCCCGCTTCCGGAACGAATTATGCTCGTAATCCAAGGTTCCACTGTTTTTGTAAATATTGTTTTTTTTGTTGAGTGTTTTGGTGCACCTTTTTTGTTTAGTTTTTGTATAATACACTTTTGTTTTTTTCTAATAGGTCGTGGTGTTGTCGTTCTTGTTCGGGGTTTTCAAGCACTCCGACACAAAGATAAAGACCTCTCCTTTTAGTGTAACTTCAGTTAACATCATTTTATCTGAGCGTTACAATAAGTACAGTGGTCACCATTGGCCTCCACAGTGTCTAGTTGGACTACAAAGGGTTCCTAGATGGATGGACGGATAGTAATAAAGGCCAATCAAAGATAAATTACTAAGTGAGTTCTAAAGCACGCCTGATGTACATTTAGTGATGCCAACAAAACTCCATTTTAGTTCAATCTTAAAGGGTTGGCTGTCCTCTCTGCGCAGGAAGTGATGGTATTCTCCCTCCTGTCAGTTCTTCTTCTTCTTCTTCTTTGTCTTTCGGCTGTTCCCTTTCAGGAGTCGCCACAGCGAATCATCTGCCTCCATCTAACCCTAT
>JAOVVA010000032.1:12969917-12984413 GCA_028565275.1 Leiocassis micropogon | reverse complement strand
ATTTGAAGAAATCAAACAAACTTTAGTGACTTTTTGTCTTTTGCCTTTCTCGTAGTTTTTATCCTGTTTTAACAAACGCCGGTGTGTTGTCTTCCTCTGCGCGTTTGTTAGCCGGGTGTGAACACAGCAATCACAAACTGTCTGAGAGCATCTGGGTGAAATGGTCTCGCTCTCGCTCTAGTCATGTTCGACTGCAGGGAGAACACGACCGCAGGAAGTGAACTGAAGCCAGACATGTGGTTTATTATGGATCCGGAGCTGCAGACTGAGCCAGAGGACAGAGCTGGACTGCTCAAGGATCTCAATGTGCTGGACAAATAGAGGAAAGAAAATAAAAACAGGAAACGATATGCAAAATTTTTATACAGTGATCAAATTTTTTCATCATTTGGACACACACTTGCGGAAAGATTTTGGTTTGATTTCCTTTCCCTTTCCTTCTGGTCAATGAACAAAAAAATTGTTTTCTTGTTGTCATTTTCTTGTTTCGTTTTCTCCCCCCCCCCAAACCAAAAGTGGGAGCACAGGTAGCTTGGTGGTACAATCGAGCGTCCAGCTGGCATCCTGACCTTGTGAAATAGCTGCCACAGAATTGACGGGTATCTCCAGGGTGGGGTATATGCGTCACCATATTTGCCGGATGGCACGTAGATGGACCCTTTCACCCTTTCGTCACCAAACCAAGAGTGTAAATAGTGCTCGGTCTCAGGAAACTGACTAATATGTGTGTTAATTACCCGAAAATTGTCAGTGGACATTGCGTCACATCTGCAGATGCACAAGTGTGAGTAATAGCTGTGTGACATTGTTGTGAAAATAAGCATTGCGAAAGACGTCTTCAGAATGTCCCTCGGTCTCTGCCTCATGACGTCCGTCTTCAAGAACACAGTGTGGAGTTGGAGATCGAGTGTATTCGCACTCATAGGACATAAAAATCTTCTCTTTAACGTTACACTACACACCTTTTCAGGACCTGGGCCTGCTCTAATTCCTTATATAAGCGGCATAGTGTTTATTCAGAAACAAATCGCTCCCATTTAAGGATGGTCTTAATCTCGCCCACACCTGCAGATTTTTGTTAAAAAAGTCTCAAAAACTCTCAAAAGGATAACAGATTTGTTCACAAAAATGAGTCAAGCACTACTGAATTCACACTCGCTCGTGTTAATGAACGTCGCCTTTTCTTTGTTTCATGATTTTAACACTTTACCTTCATTAGATTAGACCCCTGTGTCTCATCGTATAATGAAACCTAAGTGATATTACTATGAAACTGTGACTCGAATGAAATAAAAGTAGCACCGCGGCGTCTGAGCTCTTTGCAGTACAGGGTCCACGTTCAGCCCGTAGCCCATAGCATTAACGGTAATGAACGTTAAATTAGTGTTCCTCCGGGCGACGCTCTCGAAAGTCGGAGTAATTGTGTTCGCAGTCGTTTCAGCCAGCGCCGATGCAGCGCAGGAGATTTCACACGCACACTCTCTTTTATTCCATAGTTACTGTTGCTTCAACGCTTTTACCATGGCGATGGTTTCTAAGGTGTTCAATACGAGTTGCGTAATTAGATGGAAGAAAGGCGGAATGGTAATAAGGTTAATTTGCAGCCTCGGAGCGCTCGCGCAAAACTCATGACACACATCCTCAGCGCTCAGCGCTCTCACACACTCTCTCTCTCTCTCTCTCTACCTCCCACCCGTCTGTGGTTCTCCTGTTAATAGCAGTTAGTAGCAAGAAGAGCAGGCCTTTTTAGTTCTCAGCATCCAGTATATATATTTTATCTACCCAGTGATCCCGAATATCTTGTTCACATCTTTCTTTTATTTAGTGTAACTATTATAAACAGTGCAACCAGTGTATTGACAGTCGTCTAAGTATACTGTGTTTACCCTTCCTTTTTAAAAATCTGTCCAGAAGAACGACGCCATTTGTCATCGATTAACTAGTAGCGGACAGTTCCCTCTCGCACTACCGCTCCTGTACCTGTTTATTCTGCTCCCGCGAGAGCGGTGTACTGGGAGGCAGAAAATGCAGCGGATGCCCCCCTCTGTCCTCTCCGCCTGCTGACTCGTCCCTGTGCTGAACTGGACTCCATGATAACTTGGAGAACTTTTGTTATACTGAACTTCTAGCAGCCAAACACATGATGTTATGTAATTCCTGTTATTCGTTATCACCCAAATGAGGATGGGTTCCCTGTTGAGTCCGGTTCCTCTCAAGGTTTCTTCCTATTGCCATCTCAGGGAGTTTTTCCTTGCCACCGTCGCCCTCGGCTCATCAGGGACAATCTCTCAATCTCATTATTATCTAAACACATTTTTTTTTTCCCTCACTCATACACCCTTCCATGAATTTTTTGCTTTCTGCTTTTTTCTGCTTTGAGACAATGAGCTAAAAGCGCTATATAAATGAAATAAAATTGAATTGAATTGAATTTTACAACATGTAAAGTTTACTGCTACAGGAGGATGGGAATGACGCAGCGAAAATGTAGAACCTTTAAAATGTGCATATTATAATTATTTTTTGGTCATAGAAACCATATGAAAAACAACCATAATAACGTGATCTTATGAATCCGTGCTGTTTCTTTTTTTTTTTTTTTTTTTAATGACATATTGCTGAGTCATGTTTGTACAGTTGTTTAAAGTAAAATCAAGTTCAGTTCATCATATTGCCTGGGTTGTGCTGGACAAAAGAAGAGGATATGTCTCTATATTGCACAACCCTAAAAGATTTTATTGCAAAAAAAAAAAAAAGGCTTAAATGCTCTGGGTTTTAAGTGGTTTCTTGCTCAATGCCATTTTGTGCACAAAAGAGTGTTTAGTTTTGACTTTGTCTCACTCTTCACATACGGGAAGATGGCCGGGGGGGGGGGGGGGGGGGGGGGGGAGTGGGTGTAGTAGGTTGGATCTCTGAAATGTGAAATTAATAAAAATATGAAATAAATCAAAGTATTGTGTTCAAGTTCATATGTATTTGTTGTATGTAGTAGACCATTTATTAGATGTATTCTTTAATAATTAATTTAACAAATTGTTCCCAGATTTCTGTGATTGTGGGAAAACTCAGCAGTGCCTCATCCTACCACTGTATCCTAGTTCAGTCTTCCATAACAGCAAAGCATTTTATTCATTACTTATCAATAATTATTGATTTATTTTTTTAAAAATGCAAATCATTTTCAAATTCACATTACTCATCAGTTCAGTAATCATGCCGTGTGGAGATCTGAGATCCAGTCTAGTTCTCCGACTTCACAGACAAATGCTCCGCCTTCACGTGTTTAGCCGTGCGTAATAATGCTCTTATCTCCGACGCGTCCTCGTTCGCCCTCGCACACTCCTGTGTCGCGGAGCCAAGAGCTGGTCACGTGCTCGCGATATCAGAATGGAAGGTCGCGGCAGTTGACCGTGGAACAGAAACATTCCCAGATTGTGGACAGATGGGTTTTTTTTTGTTTTTTTTATGTCCACTATGAATAATTACAACATACAAACAAAGAAAAGTAGGTTAATATTGTCTGGATGTTTTGTCGAGTTTTGTGGATGCATTTAAAAAAATTGTTAAAATTGCTCCAAAAGTGTAGTTTTTATTTTATTTCATTTTTTTTTTTTTGAAAATCAGGCCTAGTGCACAACGAATGTGTTCCTATAGCAAAATAATTTTATCAGATCCCAAACAAAGCTTTATAACTCCTGAAAGGCTCTGGTGTGATATATAAGCTTGGTCGGTCTTTGTGCACAATTGAGCAATTAAGAGGGACTGAGGAACCAAACAGAGTCTGGTTTTCTAGCATTGATAACGGTGAGGCAGCTTTTGGATGGATAAGGAGTGGGGGGGGGGGGGGGGGAAACGTCCATGTGCGTTATTTAGCAGAACCCTGAATGAGTTTCGAAAGCTGTCAAAATAAAAAAAATGTAAAAAAAGGAAATGATTATATTATAAATTGTAACATTATTATAATATTAATGTCTTTAATAAATTTAACTCTGCCAAATTAACTGTCAAATTCAATGAGCATCGAAACGCATTCACTCAGGACGGTGCACGAAAGTGCAGGAGTGCACGTGATGGCCGAGCAGGGCAGCGTTCAATAACGAGCGCATGTGAGACCATCCATGAATGAACGGCAGTTACACAGTTGAATGATTTTCGTTTTGTTTTTGAGCACACTTGTTATTGAACGCAGCCCGGTTGTATTATGCTGTGCTCTCGTACCAGGCAGACACACACAGGAGCTGCTTGCCTTTTGTTTAGTTTTTTATTAGAATCTTTTTTTTGTGTGTGGGACATGGATGGATAAAGAGAGAGAGAGATTTTATTCGCCATCTGGAGCCATGCTTTTGTTGTTTTCGATGATTGTTACATTTTATAAACTATATATGAGTTTTCAGATGGTAAAGACACCACCATATATAATCTGCATGTCTTCTGTTGTGTTGAAAATGATTTGCGTTGAAAATGCTTAGCGAACCAGGAGTTTATACCAGCGAATCAAAACTAACATATCATATTATGCTTTGGTCTGAATCGAGAGAACTGAGATACAAGTGTAAGCACACCATAAATCCTCAATATAAAGTATAGCGAGTGAGTTTGGAGTGAGTTAGGGTCCGTATTTAAATATTAAATATTTAAAAGTGCTCATTATTTTTGTTTTACATTATTTTTACCAAAGTTAGTTTTTTTTTTTGTTCTTGTTTCCCAATGAGACCAAATGGGTGTGTGCCAAACGAGGTTAAGATCAAACGTTTTGTATTTCCAAAAAATACTATAATACTATAATAATAATAATAATAGGGGGCAAACTAATTATAACAAATCCAGAGACATTTTGGAGCATTAGGTTGTTGATTTTCTTACGGAAACATTCTAATCCCCTCTAATCTCGGATCTAATCTCAGTTCAGAGCTAATGACTCCCTTGAAGCTTTATTTTAACAAAAGACTAATTATATTAGTTGAAAGCATAATCCATGATATAATGGAGCTAAAAGCCAAACACTATCACAAGTGTCCCTTTTTTTCCCCCAGTGTTCAGTATTCTCTGGTAAAGATTATGTATCAATATTAATTCTAAGATCATGTATTGAGAGTTTGGGATTATTTCTCTATTTCTATTTGTGCAGCCATGGACCCGTCCATCACGTTGTGGCAGTTCCTGCTGCATCTCCTGGACGACCAGAACCAGCGGCACTTGATCTCCTGGACGTCGAACGATGGCGAGTTTAAGCTGCTGGATGCCGAGGAGGTGGCGCGCCTCTGGGGGCTGCGCAAGAACAAAACCAACATGAACTACGACAAGCTGAGTCGCGCGCTACGCTACTACTACGACAAGGTGAGCGCGGGAGAGGCGCCTCGTGTCTGTTCTGGATTTTCTTGCTGGAGCTCTGTCTCATTTAAAGCACACAGAGAGCTTGGCTTGGTTTGGCTGCCAAAAGCCAATCAGAGTGAGCCAGTCAAGCGAACGTGATTGGAAATCTAGAGAGGGTAGAGAATGTCACGTGTTCAGTTAAACAAACAGTGCATGTTTAATCTAGTGCTGCGTGTAAAAATGACCAGGTGTTGAGTGAAGCAGCGGCTGCTCCTGAAGCAACAAGCAGGACAAAAACAGATTGTGTGTCTAAGAAGCAAGCTTGGAAATTGTAGTTATGCTTACATAACAATTATCAATGCTTTGCTGTATTAAAATATTTATTGTAGTGCATAATCATGATGTACATGCATTTAGGTTTGAGTATGGAAAAGGAAGGAGATGAAAAGTGGAACAAAACTTCTTTATAGAAACTTGGTGCTGATTACATTTTTTTAATGTTATACATATAATGCAGAAAATGTGTGCGCCAAAGAAGCTAAAAGCTTGGTTCGCTAAAAATTTCAATGGCAAATTTCAGCTGTTTTGGAGAGATGTTGTATGTGCCACAAAAATGGCCATTTTTCAGCATTATAGTGTCTCGCTTCAAACAATAATAATTTAAAATGCAAATTGTTTATATTTCTTTGAGTATTGATACTAAAATTGGTGTAAGCTTCTAGAAGCATATGACCTGTAAAATTGTTGCTTAAATAAAAAAAAAAATGGTTTTAGGTGAAAGCTTTAAAAGCTAAAAAATGCTGTAGTGTCCGTAACTACGTCATATTGATGCGACAATATTTTAACAATTATGCGTTAGAATAATAAATTTTCTCAGGTTTAAGTCTTTTCTTGTGAAATGTAGTTTGGCCAAGTTTTATCTGAATGACAGTTAAGATCTTTGAAAGATTTGTATTCAAAAAAGTTCCGGAGACTACGGACATAAAAGGCCATGAAATTGTATTTAGCAAATGTGTTTCTTTTTATCTGATAAAAATATAAATGTGCATTCATGTTTACAAAAAAACAAAGCATGGATCGGGAGATTGGAAGCATCAAGTATTATGAAAAATTGTTATATGATCCTATCTGAAAATTTACTTTTTTACCTTGTCAAGACACTTTTTAGCCACCATGTTTTGGCTGTTTACTAAAATTATAACCCAAAGACGTATATTTGGATTATTAAATTAAAGAGTTTAAGGTAACTGTTCTGAGAAAGAAATACGCTGTAACACACGTTATAGAGATTCTCTCGAATAGTTGACTTTCTCTCTCGTTCTCAACAGAACATCATAAAGAAGGTAAGCGGCCAGAAGTTCGTCTATAAGTTCGTGACCTTCCCCGACCCTAACTCGGCCGATGGCCTCAGAAGCCCAGAGGATGCCCAGCGGCTCGTCGGAGGAGGAGAGAAAGCGGAGACGCCTGTCCAGTCCAAGGCAGCGGGGGGCACCGGCGCCACTGTGTCCTCCCTGTCCAAGAGCCTGCAACCTCAGCGCTCATCTCCTAGCTCAGTGCAGCGCAGCTCCCGCAACGACTACATGAAGTCTGGGCTTTACTCCACCTTCACCATCCAGTCCCTGCAGACGCCCTGCAAGAGCAACAGCAAAGCTGTGAAAACAGAGCTGCCTGTGGAGAGCGCGCCAAAACTCGGCAGCATCGAGCGACCGCTGCAGGAGGTGAGACCAGAGCGAAAAAAAATCAAACATGAAGCAGCAGCAGCTTGTGCACTTTTTCCCCACACTTTTGGCTCTGGCCATCGACTACACAGCGTCTGTTTTGTGTATCTGTTACATCTGTGCAATTTAATCGATTATGCAATTTAAACGGTCTTTTGTTGGTCAATTACTAAATTATTTAGATCAATGGGTCAGTTTTCAGTTTAGAATTATTTGGATAATCATTCAAATCGAAAATAGTTAAAAATTGAAAAATTCTATACTTGCCACAGTGTGTTTCCTGGAAAATACTCGCATTTTGCAGGAGTATCGCTTGTAGTTTTTGGTTGGTTAAAGCAAAACCGCCACCTGCTGGACTCGAGTATGTAGCGGAAGATTGGTACACTTTGGCACGCTTTGCATAAGGAGTGACATTTTAAACAATGAACAAGAAGTTACACAGCATTTCAGTGCATATTTGATATTTTTAGTAGTTTTGTACTCTTCCAAAACCTCTACGAAATATAGCTACTTGAAACAAATCAGACAAGAGACATTACTGCTCCTGATTTGAATCGCCACGCCCGAAAAAATGGTAATCGAAATTACAGTCTGCCTACGATCTTTTGTACAGTCAAATTTTTAAAATGTTTTATTTTCTGCCTTCAATTACCAGAACGTCGAAAATGGTTGTTTATATGCCACTTTTCTTCCTTGAGCCATTTTTAGCAGGAAAATAAACAATATGATTGATATCATGACATATTGTGAGGGAAAAAGAAAAAAAAAGCTTGCACTCGTATTACAAGCTTCATGGCATAGTTGCGCAGGTTTTAACGAAACATTCGAAGCCTCATTCTCGTGTTGTACTGGATTTAGCAGTGTGTCTAAATAAAAAATATGATGAAATTTAGCTCTGGAAGTATCTCTGAAAGTGCTGAAATGTGTTGTTTTGCTTCTCTGTCTTTATGGGTACCGTGCGCTCGGCCTTTCAGACGCGTGTGTGTCAGACGGAAGCTCAGCAGGCGGCAGCGGTCACACCGTCTCCAGCGGACAGCGGCGGTCTGCAGGTGATAGTGACACAACCTTCACCCTGCGCTACTCCCGCCCTCAGCCCACAGACGCCCTCTGCCTCTACCGCTGCCCCTACGGTGCGTTACATCCTTTTGGATTTAGCTCGAATCGTTCAAAAAAAGTGCTTCTTGTTTTTTATGTTGCAGTATGGTGATAAATCTACAACTGTTACAAGTTTAAGCTGACGGATTGGAACAATTTTTTTTTTTTAATCCCTCCATGCCTAATCACTTTGTTTTTTGCCATATTTGTATTTGTGGATTATTTATGACTGCTAAATTATGCGTGCCTTTTTTGTTTCAGCCTCAGCCGAGAAAACATGCTGTACAAATAATTGCACTTTAAATTCGAGCAATGCTTTATTGGGCCTTGTTTACTCTCGTTATAATTTAGTCCCACAGAGTAAACATGTTTATTGTGCCTGCTGTTATCAGCTAATTTGGCAGCCACAGTGTTGTTGTACCAGTCAGAGAATGTGTGTGTTTGTGTGTGTGTTGTCGACTCATTCTTATTGTCATGCTGTGCTGGGCCGGGACCCGTTAAGCCTTGATTTCACTGCCCGACTTGCACGACTTTATAAGACCAAGAGCGTTTTTTTGTTTTTGTTTTTTTTTTCTGCCGATTTTGTTGTTATGCTGCACCCAGCTCGGTGTCAAAATAAAACAGACACCAAAAACAAGTCCTTACCTGCGAGTACTGTAGCTGTTAACAGGAACAGAGGCGCCGCAGCTTGTAGACGCTCTGTGTGAGAGAGGAAAGCTTTTCGTTCTTCATGCCTGTTGTATTTCCCTTTTAATCGCCTGTTTAGTGTATCCCTTTTCAGAAATCGGTTTATGTTTCATTTCATAAACTCCTGCTTACTTGGACTGACCTTACATTTCATCAGCAGCTTAATAATCATCCTCCTTGTGCCTGTTTCTGCATTTTATTTGGGATAAAATGTTCAGAATAGGTCCGAGCAGCAGCAAGTGTGAGTTAACAGTCAAGAGTTCAGGACCGACACGTTTTATGTCTGTGATATTATTATTTATTTATTTATTTTGTTGTTGTCTGGAGGATAAGTTTGAGAGTGAGGCATAATGATGCACACTCTGGCTGCAGAATTTATTGGAATTAATTTTTAGAAAAGACAAATACCACTACAATGAAGTTATCATTGTTCACGAATCGTTCCGATCTCTCTTCCAATGCCAAGTTAAATCGTTCTCATTATATTAACAGCACCTGGATACTTCCCGGACCGAATTTGTATTCATGAAAACATATTAATGCAAAAAAAAGGGTTTTTTGCTCAGGGTTTTAAGGGTTAATAAAGGAAATTGGTTAGGATGTTAAAACTCTGAGTAATGTTATGGAATAATTTTAATTTGTCCACACCGTTCTCTCTAATCCAGTTGACGACAGTTACAGTCATGACCTGAAACCCATCACACGTTTTTCCCTCATACCTATGTATCCTGTAAATCTTTCACAGAACGGCCAGCAGCAGAAGACCCAGGGTCTCAACGATCCCCCTCAGATCTACCTGACGAGCGTGTCTGACCCCAGCTCTCTGACTTCGCTGATCCAGGTAGCCGGGAGCGACTGCGTGGTCAGCTCTCAGCAGGGCCACCCCGTCTTTGTGGTCATAAAACCTTCGTCTGTCGGTGAAGGCAAAGAACCGAACATGGCTTCTGGAGAAGACCTGCTGGACATCGTGGACTTGGATGTCAAACCCGAAGCCGAGGTGAGAATGAAATAAGCAGTGTATATGAAAAAACATGTATGCATTAGTATGATCTACAACACTCAACACGCCCTGGCTCCTGTGTTCTAGACGGTCCCTGTGTCCGCTCCAGTGGTTACCGAGGCTCCGGTGTCTGTCGATGCTTCGCCACCCTCCTGCCCGGATCCCGCGGTACCGGCGGAGGTAGAATCGGAGCAGAACGACGACCCTCAGCCACCTGGTATTTATCAGCACAGTTTCAGTAGCACGGTTTGTATGGTTATCATGATCACCCTTGTTTATCTTCCTTGTTGTTGTCGTTGTGTCTCAGTGGAGGACACGGGCACCGCAGCAGCAGCAGCTACGCAACCAGCCTCCGCTCAGGAAGTGCAGCCGCCTAAATCCAAGAAGCCTCGCGTGCTCGAGCTTCCCTCGTCTCCTTCGCTGTTCCCTCCCGGCCTCTCTCTGGATAAAGTCAGCGCCGCGGTGAACAGCCTGCTGGCCCCAGGCAGCACCACGAACACCCTCACACCCACCGTCATCACCTCTCACGCCTTGGTGAGTCTCTCACTCGCACGAGGAAGGGTTATCTTAGCAAAGACAGAGACCGTTTCTCACCCGTGTAATGCACTTTCACTGAGATCATGACTTAAACCTTTGTCAGATCATGTTTTATTTATTCTCCAGGTTATTTTTGGAAGTAAGACTTTTTTTTTTTTTTTACATTTTTTTATTGAGACCTGCACTTTTAAGGTCATTTGATTATAAAATAAGGCTTGTGTCATGTGGTGCTTCAGGCGAGTATTAATTAATCGCGCGTGAACCGTTATCACCAATTCCTTGATTTAATAAAACATGATGGGCAGTAATTATGAGGATTAATAATAATCTGTTAATTGTCTGGAGCTTTTAATTGTTCATGCCTTTATAACGGCGCATTAAGTCTCGAGCTCAGCGTCCGTCTGTTGTAATGATCTGTACAAACAGAACGTGATTTGTGAATGCTGTAGGTTTCTGTCGTATTATTATTATTATTACAACCGTGTGATTATTATTAAGTCTTAGGTAGCGGTGCATATCTCGAGTCAGCAGCAGATCGACTGTAGTCCTTCGCAGCGCGCACACCGGTTCTCCTTCAGTGACGTACGAGTTCACAGTTACAGCAGCCACCCACGAGGCAGACCCAGGGAAAAAAAGAACAGCGGAGGCGGCGCTCACACGGCACACAGCCAAGGAATTCTTTGTGAAAAACATGTGCAGCTCTATTTCTGGTTAAACCCAGAGTGCTGGAGAAGGAGCCGGAGTCCTGAAAATAGTCTGAGGGGGCAGAAAATTAGGAGAAGTCAGCGCAGCCTGACCATGTTAGCAAGCCTGTTTAGTCTGGGACCCGTCTGAGTGTGTATGTGTGTGTGCTCCGTATCTGAATGTGTGTGTGTGTGTTTGATTGTATTTCTACATTAGATTCTCTGATGGTTTATTGAGGACTAATAGCTGTACGTTACAGTCTGTTTCGATGTGTGATCTGCCTAAATTCCACCAAAACACCTGCTTGATGTTTCTGTGATAAACAGACGCTGTAAAGTCTGAAAGAAACAGATTTCATCTGACAGATTTAATAGTAATAATAACACCAGAAGGCCGAGGCGTTGAAAGAAAACACTTGCGAGCATAAACGACCGTATTCTTCTCCTGCATGTTTACACTCTGGTTTATGTCGGAGCCACAGGATGTACACTGCCAGTCAGAAGTTTGGGGTTACTTTGAAAAGCTCTTGGTTTTTGAAAGAAAAGGGGACGCTTGAGAAAAATAAGCAATGAAAGTGGCCTCCTTTAGGCGAGTCGAGTATCTGAAGCGTTCAGTGTGACAAATTGGCATGAAACTGAAGATTTCATACAATGGTGTGTGTATTAGTCTTTTCAAAGAAGAGCAGAAACCAGGTTAGAATGAGAAGTGTAAGGGGCTCCTAAGTAAAAGAACACAACGAAGAACATTTGTGAGATGCAGAAAGAAATTAACAGATGCCGGAGGGAGCGCTTGACCTCAGCATGGTGGAGGAAACCCGATGGTCTGGTGGTGATAAAGTGGTAGACACGATAACACAGATGGCCATCACCTGTTTTTGCTGTGAACAGCGTACAATTAGAGCCAATTTCCTCCTACAACAGGACAAATCATGCAAGTACTATTTAGGGATGATGTCGTCTGCGCAATCACCATATCTCTACCCTGTTTGGCTGTTGTATGAGCAGCGTTGACCGTTACGGCTTCTTAAAAGTGTCCATCAGGCTGATTTAAATTGGAGGGTCTTCAAGAAGCCTCGGGGTGGGTGGACTTTTCTCAGATAATCTCAACAAAGTGACTGCAGCAAAGTTCAACATGGCTGTAGTTGGTATAGACCTTTTTGCAGACACGTGACCACCATAATGAAATGGAATGACATCAGTCACAGCAGCGGATGGCGTGTGTACCGTTAACTGACATTAATGGAGATAAAGATTTGTCACCAGCTGAGCGCATCATCCGCACTGAAGGCAGGATCCCTAACCTGCAATCGATCTACAGCAAGTAATGCTGGACCTCAGCCACCCTGACAGTTTTGCAGTCGAAACAAGCTCCCACAGGCTCTTCGGGCCCTCGCCCAGAACACCACAAAGGACTAACCTCATCTGATTTGCCTTTAATTTTTTAATTACACTGCTGCTGACACACGTCTTATATCATTCCATACTCAGTGTTTTAAATCACACTGCTGCTGTCATTCCCACACACTTTATTTACACTTCTAAACGTTTATATTTTAATATTTTCATACCTCACAGTTTACATTTTCATTTTGTACATTCTGTTCCTGTGTAATTTATATATTTCTATTTTATTTCAGTTTTATTTCATTACAAATGATCTCTTTTAGTTTAATATACAGTGGAGCCTTGGATTACGAGCATAATTGGGTGGGGGTGTGTGAGTGGGTATTGTGGGTGGGTGTTGGTGGTTGAGTGTGTGTGTGTGGCACGGTGTCCAATGACGCGTGCACACAGACACAGAGCAGGCTGAGCCTTGAGAGAGAAAATGGATTTTTAACATCTCTAATGAGACTAGCTTTTGCTTTACACGCGCGCTATACACACATGCATACAGACACAAAATAAAATATGTTCTACGCACACCTGTGGTCACAGTGTTATAGTAGACACTACACGTGTGCACGGATGTTGATTATACCAGTAAGAGACGCGCACTAAGACCCAGCAGGGGAGACGTTTACCCACAATTCCGGACCGCAAGAGAGAGAAAAACTGTTGAGTAAAACCTAGACTTGTACGTTTTCCAAGTCAAAATTCATAAAAAATCTTTGCTCGTCTTACGGACGAGCAAACAGTGTTACTCGCTATCCGAGGTTTCACTGTATTCTCTAGTGCAGTATTTTCATTTGTAGTGAAATCGTTCTCTGTCACAGACAGTCATGTAAGTATTTCTTTGCCAAGTATTCCACTTTCCTGTACGTGACCAATAATATTTGAATGTGAGTGTTTTTAAAGCGTTTACTAAGGACAGAAAGTGTTGTTTACAGTGACACAACGTTATCAGATGTGTTTTCAGGCTGAAAGTGCTTCCGTGACTGTGTGTTTTGGCACTGGCGTCTGGTAAGTAATGTCCCTTTTGCTGTCCAGAAGTGGGCGGAGAAGTCCTGACGCCAGGTGCAAAACAATAATAATTCTTATTTTAACCAAAAATCCTTATTTCCAAGGTCTTGATTAGATTCTTCAATGATTCTGTAGATTATTAATGACTGGATTTTTAATGGGTGACTCCAAACCTCTTCGGATTTGCTCTAAACACATTGCGTATTCACTAAAGGAAATGCATGAGCCCTGTTTATTTTCGTTTCCCTCCCAGACGCCGGTGTTGTTGACGCCGAGTCCCCTCCCGTCCACCATCCACTTCTGGAGCACGCTGAGTCCCATCGCCCCACACAGTCCTGCCAAGCTCTCCTTCCAGGTGAGAATTCCCCTCCCGTCTTCCGCTTTCACACTTCTTCCAGCTTCGCAGCACGGCCACATCGAACCATCTGCTGCCTCACAGCGTCCTGCCTTGTTACTGAGATGAAGATCTGCGTGAAGCACTGCACCAGGCACAGCCAGCCTGCAGACCAGGACACACCAATATCAATTTCTCCTGTTTCAGACGTGAAAAAATATATATACTTTTTATCAGGTATTTCATTAGCTCTGCCTCAGCATCTCCGTTATTTTCCTTGTACAGACTTTATATTAAAGCTTGAGTGTTGGTGTAATACTCAAGCGGTTTAGTTTTGCACTGGAAAGGGTTTTTTAGAGAAGCACACTGCTCCCTCTGCTGGCTGAAAAATGGTATTGTGAACATTTCAAAATGCACATGATGCTGTCCTGAACTAGGAATTTCTTTGATCTTCTCTTTTTTTTTCTGTTTGAACCTGTATGGGTTATGTGCACTGGAAGAGCATTCAAAAAAACAAACAAAGTCACTGACTAAAAGGGAATTAAAAAAAAATGTTTATAGTAACAAGTTTTTTAAACCTTTATTAAGAAAACTGAAAGCTACAAGAAGAATACTTATTAAAATAAATATATATATATATATACTCAGCAAGAAAGAAACGCCCCTTTTTCAGGACTGTGTATTTCAACAATAATGTTGTAAAAATCCAAATAACTTTACAGATCTTCA
>JAOVVA010000032.1:12938761-12954867 GCA_028565275.1 Leiocassis micropogon | reverse complement strand
CGCGGTTTCGCGCGGTGGCCGTAAGTACGGTTCATCATGATTCACCGCGAGTTTTGGCGCTGTGATTAGGTTTCCATTTTTCCACGTGTCTGTCCTCGCGGACCTTGCAGAACTTCGCAGAACGTTGGGCCGTCACTCGCGGCGGCTCACAGAGCCTAACACCGCTTCTCACCGCGTGTCAAACTGCATAGGTGAGATAGGACTATAACAACAGGAATAAAAGGGGGGGGGCTTGTAGGACGACTTTCACACACACACAATAATGAAATCACTGCTGTCTGGTTCACGGATTACATAAATTGTCTGAATAACAGATTATATTTTTGAAAATATTACTAAGTAACTGAGTTACGAATTGAGCCAAACCGAACACCGGCTAAGTTGCGGTACATCTGGGAGCCGTTCAAAACTTGTTTGAACTAGTGTAAAGCCAAGCCAAGTGAGTCCACTTATTTCTTTGTGGGGTATTTGGTGAAGACATAGTGTCATGGGTCCTGAGATTATTAACAATGCCGGTAGCAGAAAGAAAAGGGAGCCACTTTCAGTTTCGTGTTTAAAGCAAGAGGAGTCATAAATCAAGGTTAATTGAGGTTTAATGTCAATTTATTTTATATTTTACTTTATTTACATGTCTTTTTTAAACATTTTGAAATTTTCGAAATTTCACCTTAAAAACTCGCCTCCGCCTCTGGATTATATTTTGTATGCAGAGACACTGCTGTACTCTATTAAGCAGTTGGTTTATAGCTGTGAAACAGCATAACGTTTTTAAGTTTTTTTTTTTAACGTTTTTTTCGTCTTTTTTCAAGCCCATATCTGTGACTGCATTCTTTTCTTAACATTTCCTAGTTGCTTTCTTGTCAAACAAACCCGGCCAGGATTAAATTGGACAGAGCCCTGATTTTACCAGTTAGCTGTGTTCACCTGCTCTTATGCTCAGTCTAATATGCATGAAGGAATCACATTTGTTTGAACAAATCTAACTAATGCAAATAGTCCGAATCTAACAAGGTACATGAGCCGGCCCTTATGTTAAGCCTTGAGTTCTGAGCAGCAGTGCTTTCCCTGTTAAGTCCAGATGGAAATCTAGTTACCTGGCATGTCATGTTTAAAACCTCCACTAACAAGCACATGTGTCCTTCTTGCCATAGCGAGCACTCATGGTTTTAAACAGGTCAAGGGAAATCCTAGGAATGCAGAGTTAATTAATGCCAATCTCCTTAATGTTGGGCGTACGGTTCCTGCGCGGTAAAGCAGAGGGTGTGCTGTGGATAGTCCCTGACCTTCTCAGAGAAAAGAGAGACAGAAAGACACAGACACAGAGAGAGAGAGAAATCTCAGAGGGGATGTGCTGAGCCAGGTTTTTTTTTTCTCTCTCTCTCTTGTATGCTGTAACTCACATTCAAATATTCATAATTGAACCTAGGCCTGAAAATAGACTGGAGCTCCACATACTGTAGCACACGGTGCGAATCAGAACCATTTCTTCTTCTTCTTCTTCTTCTTCTTCTTCTTCGTTTTATTTTCTTTCTTGTTCCTGTCTCGCCCCACCACTGCATTGTCCTTTACCTTGCACTGAATCCCAATGACCTATTTTATCAAAGTCACACCCTAACGAGCTGGCGGGAGCAGACGACCCACGGCGCAGTGACACTCATTAGGAGTTATGGCTTCGGCGGAGCCTCATAACCACAGCGAGCGTCTCTCTGCTCGTTTCTCTGTCCTTCTCCCGTGCTGCTCATCTCTTCTCCCCTGAATTACTACAGCATGTTCGAACACATTCTCAAAAAAAGATATGCTGGGGGGGATTGTGTATATCTTTATGGCATGGTCATTTCACAGTGCAGTAGTATAAAGAGTGTGTAACAGCGTACAGTCGGTTTAAGGAGTAACATCTCTTTATACGTATAACAGCTCCATTGTTGGCGTTGCTATTTGCTCTGTGATGTGGATTACAATTCATGGCATGAGCTTATACTATTACCCGAGAGCATTGTAATGATCGGTTTTATAAAAAAAAAAAAAATAGAAAAAAAGCTGTATTTCTGAATTAATTTAACTTTTTTTTTTTTTAAATCACACTTTATGAATTTTATTCCACCAAAATGCTTTTTCTTCCACAGTTGGTTCACCACACACATTTGCACTAGAATATTGTAATAATGCACAATCTAAGCCAACTGCACATGAACCATTTGCAATTTACTGAACAGAAACATTGAACACACCTTCTAATTCCATGATTTATTTTTTTGTTTTTTGTTTTTTTTGGCGCCACATTGGCTTAATGGTGAGCTCTGTTGCTTTGCACCTCCAAGGTCTGTGTTCAAGTCCTGCTTAGGGTCTATGTGCACGGAGTTTGCATGTTCTCCCCGTGCTTGATGGGTTTCTTGTTCCATGTTCCATCAAATTAGGCCACCTTCTTCCACTGCGCCATGGTCTAGGTTTAAGGTTCATTAAACCTGTGCACCGATTGTAGGTGCTCTCCAACAGTCCAAACACACAGATAAGGCTAATTGCCCGTCCCAAAGTGCCCGTAGTCTGTGTATCAGTGTGTAAATGTTGAGCGGAGGTCCTACCATGGTTGTGAATATGGGAATAAATACAGTGGTCATCATTGGCCTCCACAGTCCCTAGTTGGACTACAGAGGTTCCTAGATGGATGGATGTTGGATTTAGTTTCTACATTCTAGAACAATACTGGAGGTTTAACACATATGGGCTTATGTGATTAGGTTACAGCAGTCAGTTGTTATGTTAAGATATAACGGTCAAGGTGTTCTGGAACGGTTCTTGCAAGAACAGTGTTGTCAGTATTGTGCATTCGCAAAACCCATGATGAAACTGTCTCTCATGAAGACCTTCCCAGGAAAGCGAGACCAAAACGTACCTCTGCTGCAGAGGAGAAGATCATTTAGTGTCACCAGCCTCAGAAATCACCAATTAATAACCATTAATGAAGGCTTTACAGATCATGAGTAGCAGATACATCACTATATCTACTGTTCAGAGGAGATTATTGTATATTTTGGATGCTTTTAGTATTGTTTTACGGTGTAGAAAGAAATAAAAACCAGGAACGACTACGGAATGCCTATAGTATACCTTTTATTTACTATATATATGGCGTTGATGAAGCGGAGTTTGACGATAAAAGTTTCATTCATTTTAATGAGGGGTTGCTGTAATTGACAGAAGAAAGAAGTTAAACCTATTTGCTGTGTTTATTTCGTTCCACTGTTTCTCAAATGTGCCGTTTAAGTCAGTTAATTAAAGTATGTTGTTTTATTTCAACATTCCATCCTGCTCTTATATATCGCATGACAGGTCAAGCTTCTTTTTCTATTTGACCCTTATTTAATGTAGCAGGGTCCAAGCTGAGCTCATGATGACATCATCATCATCCTCCACTCACAGTGAGATCATAGGAGTTCAAATGATCAGATCTGGATTTATATATTATAAGATTATATTCTGTGTTAACGGAAATGATTTGATCCTACATGAGTGTTCTGGTAAAAAAAGAAAAAAAAAGAAAAAAGCCTTTATTTATTTGCTGTATGGAGATGAGAGGATGCTGGGGATTTAATTAAGTGCATGAACACATCAGTGTTGTCATCATCATCATCATCATCATCGTCGTCATCATCTGTGCTGCTCTGCTGACTCAGAGCTTCTTCCCTTAGGCTGGATCGATACACCTGATCCATTACATCTACTGTACATAACCTCAGCACCAACAGAAAAACAAGTCATGTCACGCCAATGGAAGGTTGCACAAAAATAAGGTGGAAAATATATTACTGTTTTATTCTGATTTTTTTTTAACAACCAGGAACTAATGACGGAGAAAATCAATTTTTCTAAGACCCCCTTATGACCACAGAATTCTACAAGACTTAGTTTTAAGAACGGGGCAAAAACAGATGATAAATAAAGTAGATAGAAATTAAATTGAGCTTTTATTTCTAGACTTTCCATGTTGTCAATCATATCAACATCACTTGACATCACAATATCTATACAATTTAGATTTTGCTAGCGGTTACCCATGGCTCCACCCGTGTACATCCACCTAATGATGATCTGGTAATAAAATGAATATATCTTATTACAATATGGCATAAAAGTTAATGATGACGCTGCCTATTGTTACATTCGTTTAGGAACGCCTGTGACACACACACACACCGGCGGCAAGCCAAACAGAATTTGTTTCCTATACTGTATATTTATAGATTGCCCAGGACACGTTCACGTGATGTAAAAGAAAACATCCATCCATCCATCCATCTATCTTCAACCACTTATCCAAAATTGGTTCGCGGGGGTAGCAGTTCCAGCAGGGAACCCCAAACTTGCCTTTCACCAGCCACCTCAGTTAACTCCCAAGCCAGTGTGGAGATATAGTCTCTTCACCTAGTCCTGGGTCTGCCCCCTCCCAACTGGACGTGCCAAGAACATTTCCCTAGGGAGGCGTCCTGGTGACATCCTTACTAGATGCCCGAACCACCTTAACTGACTCTTTTCCACATAAAGCAGCAGCGGTTCTACTCCAAGTTTCCCATGGACGACCGAGCTTCTCATCCTCACGCTAAGAGAAAAGCCAGCTACCCTTCCGAGAAACCTGCAATACCTGCAATACCGCCCCCACCGCTCCATCAACCATGTTCCATCAAATCAGCGCACCTTCTTCCATTGCGCCATGGTCTACAGTAGGTTTAATGTTCATTAAACCTGTGCACCAGGTGCTTTCCAGGGTAAACGTGAGCACTCTGATCAGTCTGTGGGAACAACCCTGTACACAGCAAGCTGTGATGAGGCAGGGGTAGCTTAGAGGTCACAGCGCTGAACTACTGATTGGAAGGTCTCAGGTTCAAACCCCAGAATGACCAAGTTTCCACTGTTGGGCCCTTGAGCAACTGCTCAGATGTAATGACATAAAAATGTACTTTGCTCTGGATAAGGGTGTCTGCCAAATGCTATGAATGTGATGCACTCTGAGTTCTGACAAATCCTGTCATTGCAAGAAATAGCTTTTTCAGCGAATTATGCTGCAGTAGCTCTTCTTCTGAGGGATTTGGATTTGCCCAAACAGGCTAGCCTTTGCAGATTACTGAGCTTTGCATGCACATGACTCTGTCACCTGTTCACTAGTTGTCCTACTTTTGGTAGGTACAAATCAACGCATACCAGGAACACCTCTGAAGTCAGATGTTTCTCGAGATGGTCTAACCCAATCTCTCAGATCCGCTTCAACAACTGACTGTTCACTTGCTGCCTAATCCTGTATATCCCACCCCTGCACAGATCTCAATACAAAGAGGAACTCAATGTCGGTCTCTTAATATTATGGCTGATTGGTGTTTGTATATATAGTATGTTAAAATAGTTTTAACTAAATAAATATTATAATCCTCACGTAAACATTCACCCGGTAAAATGAATCTCCATTTGTGTTGATTCTTCGGGGTAAACGGTAAGACAAATACACTGGAACATCTGTATTGAATAAACAGGAAATTATGTGGGGAAAAATGAAACCTGCAGTCGATGCAATAAACAATACGAAGAAATATTAAGGTTCCTATTCGACTCACCCTCATATAGTAAATCACAGACTCCACCACCACCAGTAAAATAAAAGAAAGCTTTTTTTTTTTTTTTTTTTCGTTGCTAAATTTAACAAAATAATTACTTTCCTCCCCATGCTGAATTTATGGTGCAGCTTTTTTTCACCAAAAAATTTCACGTCTTGGTTTCAAGCTCTCCGTCCAGCTTTATTTTTAGAAATGGAAAGAAAATGCAGTTTTCTGACTGAAAAATGTTTGAGAGGGTCTCGTTATCTTCTCACTAGGAACAGGATTTTCTGAATTTCAGGCCAAATTTAAAGACTCGTGACTGTGTATGATGGAGTGTAAGAGGCGGTATGATATCCACAGGTCTGTGTGTGGGAGGAAATTTGCATGATCTGTCTGCTCTTTTTAATGAAAACGATCGCTTTATGGTATATAATTATGGAGTGTACAGTAATAAGCCCTGTTTGGGTGGCTGGAGACCTTGTCCCAGCTCCAACTGCGACACTTCTGACTCCTATCACATACTCGTGCATTACTCAATATACTAGTGTATATATACTCAGTATACTGTCTATATCTGTCATCTGTCAATCTGACATTTTTTGGCTAAACCTGTCCCATCATGCACTGCCAATAAGGAGGCATTCTGTACTGTGCAAAAGGCTTGAGCCACCCCTCAGTTCTTTATATCAAATGAAATTAAAGGATGTAGATTACATGAAAAAAGGGATTGAGTGTTTTGATTGATATTATCCTCTAATCTTCCAATATGGGCTTAATGACACGGTTTCAGGCTGCTGTCATTTGCAAACAGTCTTCAAGGAGATTCATCTTTAGGAGAGTTTAATCATCTTTACAATTAGGAGATTGATGAGTTTATGACACAGACACACCCCTCCCGCGCACACAGAATTACAACGGCTGTTCGAGTCAACCCGGGACTTCTGATTGTGCAGAATAACAGAAATTCCCTTTATTCCTCTATATAATCCCCTGATACACTAATTTATCTATCCCACAGTTTCACTAGTGCTTGGATACCATCAAGGTAGAAAGTTTTCTCAGTACGCCAGAGCCATGATCGGACTCTCTGTCTGATTCACGTCTGAAACATTGACCTCCCAGGAACTCCTTTAATGGCGCAAATAGGTAGAAATGTCTTGGAGCGAGGTCAGGACTGCCAAGTGGATGTGGCAATAACATGCAGTCGTGTTCCTGTAACGTGCAAGTGGTGTTGGTGAATGATTGTGTGTACAGGTCACACAGACAGACACGTCTCTTCTATAAGTTGGCAGCAAGTCATAAATCGATTTTCAAGGATCAGGGGTTCCACTCGCCGAATGTCCCAGGAAGGACTGCAGTGAGCTCCAAGTCACCTCGACCGAGGTCATCATTCACTAAGAGTCTCATCACCGTACTGTGCTTAAAGTCTTCTGTAAATCTCAATCAGTTTTTCATCATCATCATATACGAAATTTCATCACAAGTCCCGGTTTGTCTTGAACATCCCTCATATTCCCTTGTCGTACTAGAGAATATTGTTACTCTGCTGTCTTTTTTTTTTTTTTTTTTTACTTCTCACTTTAATTGCTGCTTTATTCTTTTTTTTCCAAAATGCCGAGATAATTAAAGGCAGAGGATCTCACCCGCTGGTCCGCACAGTTTGAAGTTTTCTCTTTTCCCACATCTGACTCATATCTGATTCATCTCATTATGGGCTTGATCATTAGCAGATCAGTGGGATCAGGTGTGTTTGCAGTAGGGAAATGTTCGAACTCCCAGGGTCTCCAGGACTAGAGCTGAGACGTTCGGGTTTATAAGACAAGCTTTTAAAGAACATCATGGAGTTACAGTGACAAATGCTGCTTTTTTTTTTGGTCCTTGTAAAGTGATTTATTTCATTCCTCAGCTGAATGTGTGAATCTACATTTAACAAGATGTATATATGGAAGATGATTATTCATGTCAGATAAACCTAGGGTGGTTAAACAGTGAAAAGCACAGATCTGAAGATGATTAGGACCTTAAGCTGAGTTAATCACCTCACTGACCCAGTAATCCAGCTTTGGACTGCAGGCCCAAGGACGTAGGCATGTACTGTATACATGTTGCCTGTCTCTGCAGATTTTTTTTTAATCTATCTGCATAATAATTTAGCAAATCTTAATGTCATATTAATAATAATTAAAATAATAATAATAATAATAATAATGATGTTAAATGCTGTGATTTTGGCTAATGGTAGGGAATTAAGTAAGCAATAAAACACTCAGTAGGGCACTCGGTTATAGAAAATAATCAACAACTGAGTGATGCAATGAGGCTTGACATCAAGTGGAGCACATCCTGAAGTATATGATTCTTCTTATTTCTTGGCAATTTGTACGTGATTACGAGTTATATTTATTACATATGGTACGAAATCATACATATTGTTTATTGATATTTGGAACACCAATAACCTTACAATAGAGTTGTTTTTCTCCACTTCATATTTGTTTTGAAGAAACCAGAAAATACTAGTTTGATTATGAAGTTGCTGTTTATTGTTACGCACAGATTGCGTGGTGTACGGCTATAGAATGGGAATGTACAGTATTAGAGCAAATGTCAGCGCTGCTGTTATAGAAAATGAATCTGCCCTTTTAGATCACTCAGGAAGCAAAGCTGGGATGTGATATAAAAATGTTTATCTACAAAACATTTGTAATTTCCAGCAGTCTCCGGTAATCTTGTTTTCCCTAAGGCAATGCATTTTGTGTTTATGATATGAGTTATATTAGACTTTATTAAAAATACTATGAAAAACCTTAGACGTGGCATAATCATATTATTATTATTATTATTATTATTATTATATGAAGGAGGATGCTCACAGCACACACATTCTTAGAAAAAACGTCCCAAACTGTACTTGTCGCTGGGATAGTTCCATCAGGGGGACATGTCTTATATATGTCTTATACTCTTATAAAGTGGACTTATAAGTGGACTTAGTGGTAATCTAACAACCTAACCAATTCTTGCTCAAATGATCTCAAATTTTTAAGAGATGAGTAAAAACTATGTTTAATGTTTTATTTTATTTTTTTATTTTGTTGTTGGAATTTTGATAAATAAATCTTTGATTTTTCAACATGAAGTTTGTTTAATTTCGTTTGCCTAGGACATGCAGTTACTTAAATATTCATATTTTAAATGGTGTCAATTTTTTGGGACACCCTGTGTTTTAAAGACACACTGTGTTTATGTTTCCAGCTGAACAATACACCACACTAAATGTACAATGAAAGCACTCATCATGGTATTGATGAGGAAATGTATTTAATTTGTATACACATGTTTTTGGACTTCAAGAGCAAACTGGAATACCTGAAGGAAACCCACAAAGATTGGGGATAACATGCAAACTCAACAAAAACAGACTGGAGATGAGATTTGACCACCTGACCTTGAATGTGTGAGGTAGTAGTGCTAACAGCTAAGCCACTGTAACATAAGATGTTGGACTGCTGATGAGGAGATCCCCGGTTCGAGCCCTGACACCACCGGGCTACTACTGTTGGACCCTTCAGCAAGGTCCCTCGCCCCTACGTGCTTAGATACTTAGATCAGGTGTCCAGCTGGCGAACGGACCCTATCAATAACGAGGGTTATATCTCCAGGGTGGGGAGTATCCGTCACCTAATGTGACACATGTCATGTAGATGCACCCTTACTGTAAGTTTTGGGCAAAGATGCTAATGTTCATAACGGTCAGTTTTCCTATCGGTGCGGCATGGTGGTATAGTTAGCACTGCCTCCAGGGTCAAGAGTTCGATTCCCACCTCGGGTCTGTGTATGTGTATGAGTTCGCATGTTCTCCCTCATGCTTGGTGGGTTCCCTCCGAGTGCTCCGGTTTCCTCCCAAGACATGCAGATTGGGATAATTGGTGTTTCCAAATTCCCCATAGTGTGTGTGTGTGTGTGTGTGTGTGTGATGGATTGGCACCCTTTCCAGGGTGTACCTCGTCTCATACCCACAGTCCACTAGGACAGTCCTCCAGGCCTCCCATGACCCTGTACAGGATAAGCTGTATAGAGGGTGAGTTTTCCCATCAGTGCTGACGTCATAATCTTTTACAGGAATCATTTGGGATGGTTATTCCTGGTGTATGACCTATTGATGAGGGAATCTGTGTATACGTGTGTGTGTGTGTGTGTGTGTGTGTGTTTTGCCGCAGGAGCTCCCGACCTGAGATCAGGACCATTACATCATCGCTGTGAGACCAACCCATGCCCGCCTGGAGAAATACGATTGGACCGAGCCAACCCGTTCGGAGAGGTGATTGGTTAATGAGCGCACCTAAATGGCGAGAGGGGGCGGAGCTTTAGAGGCGCGTAGGGCGCTTGAAATAGAGCTGGAGGAAGGAAGGGAAGGACGTGAAGAGAAGGAGAGAAGAGGAGTCGGAGCGTTTTCACGTCGAGGTTGTGCTGAGAGAGATTTAAGACGACGGGAAAGTAGAGACGACGTAAATACATTTTTAAAAAAATCAAGCAAACAAACAAACAAACAAACAAACAAACGCATCCAGCAGCAGCAGCAGCATCACATTAACGCACGGAGCGGAACACACCGCGCATCGGAGCCATCCGGCGTCGGATGGAGGTAAGGGCGGCACTTTATCACTTCATATCCCTGCTCATTTTCATATACTCACACTCACACACTATTATATATATATATATATATATATATATATATATATATATACACACTTCTAAGCCATTTCCTAGATCAGCATCCTGTAGCCTAGAAACAGATTTTTTTTGAAGTTTGAAGTCTCAGCATCAGCACCAGAATCAGCACCGGACAGCTCCTGTTCTTTAAATCTTTTAAATACTATACATCATCTAACTCTAAACTTACAGGCACATACCCAAAGCAAACTACACACACCTTTTAAGACTGAATCGTAGATGTGTTTAATATACAAGCTACCTCGGGTTTTTATCCAATCTGACCCACTTCATACAAATAAATTTAAAAAAAAATGGAGCCTCTTGAGCTCTTGAGGTCCCACCAGAGGATCGTTTGGTTGACACGAACGTTGCGATGGAAACATTCGCCCAGGATAACTGAGATGGTGAATCAAGATATCAAGCAATGATACTATTTTTATTTCTATTTATTGATCAGCCTTCGAACATGCTGCTTTAATACTTTCATTTCCCACCGAGGAACTGGCAGACGTTTATCTTGTTTGGTCTTATATGATCTTGTATTACAGTATTGTCAGCCACGTCTAATTTGAATGTAACAATCTGTAATAACAACAAGGTTCTGAAACGGGGCATCAAAGGTTTTAGTTCTCAAAGTGGAGTATGGGATAATTCTCCTGTTTAAGTTACAGTGGTGGAAATCACAAAGCAGCGTTCTCGTGATCAAGTTGTTATACACTTTCAGAAAAAATATATATTTGTGAAGTGTACCTTTCGTTTTCCATCATGTTTTAGTGTGTGTATCTTTTGCCTGAAAATGTTTGCATGTACTTTACCTTTAAAGCATTTGTCCGAAAGCTAATCACAGGTACAAGAGTGGATCCTAAGATCCGATGATGTACTTTTAAATCAGG
The DNA here is from genome assembly GCA_028565275.1 of Leiocassis micropogon. Classification (NCBI taxonomy): domain Eukaryota; kingdom Metazoa; phylum Chordata; class Actinopteri; order Siluriformes; family Bagridae; genus Leiocassis; species Leiocassis micropogon. The sequence goes on along the minus strand of JAOVVA010000032.1, from coordinate 12,943,673 downwards.
TTGGACTGTATATGATATGAACAAAATGTACAAAAAAATCTATGGTTCACAACAATATCAAAAAAGAGTATGCATGTATTTATTGTTTATATCCAGTTTGTTAACATCAATAATTAAAATGTATAAAGTCTATAAATGTTATATGTACTTTTACGGTACAACTCAGTACTGTTCGACTCAAATGCGTTCAGTGGGTGGCACAATTAGGAATAAAAAAGCTCCATGGCTTTCAGTAGCCTTAAATAAATATCATTATATGCATTTATTATGTTCATGTAATTAATTCGAGGCAACCTGGCAAAAAAGGTTAAGAAAGGCAGATGAAATAATGTTTTTTTATTTCTCAAAGAGTCTTCAGGGATGAGTTATGTCTTTAAAATGGCCGTTGAAGGTTATGTTCGATTATTATAATGTGAGTCGCATTGATCCAGGCTTGTATTATAGACTAGACTTATAGAAAGACTGATAAACTGTGTAAATGTTTTTATAATGCTTCTTTTTTTAATTCACGGTCATAATTTGTGTCCATATTTTCCCTAATGAGTATGCATGGGTGAGGTAACTGCTATCAAGATTCCCAAATTTTCAGAGGAAATACATGTGTACCAAGATGCTGTGTAAAATAGAAATTTTTGATTAACTTTATTCATATTTGATATTTTACAGGATTTATTTTACCATTTATACTTTAACAAAAACGTTAATTACATTTAATCAAATAACTCCTCAATTTAAGCAGTATTTTCGAATAGAAACACTGCATCGCAGAGTATATGACAGTAATGTGGGCTTCTGAGCGGTCAGTCCTATCAGTTTTGGCTCTGTGTGTGTTACAGCAGATGGATGTGATTCAGCGTGACCACTGTGAACAGGCTGTGTGTGTAACTAGAGTAAATTTGTAGTGTCTTGTCAAGACTCCTTCACTAATGTGTTACCTAAATATAGTCTGATTAGTAATCAAAACAGATTGGACTAAAGGACATCAACCTACACACTTCATGAATTGGTCAAGGTGCAATCTGAATGTTTTTTTTTTTTTTTTTTAATTCAGTAGCTAGATTAATTAGCATCTACAGACAACAGACAATTTTCCTCTGCAGGAACATTCAAGTTTGTGAAAACACACAGATGAAACCAAGTACAAAAACGCACCATATAACTCATCAAGAGAAAACGGGTTGGTGTGTTCTCCCTGTGGTTTTTGGGTTTCCTCTGGGGTCTCCGGTTTCCACCAACCGCACAAAGACATGCCCTGTAGGTTGATAAGTGTTTCCGAGTTTCCCACTGTGTGTGAGTGGGTGTGTGCTTGTGCCCTGCGATATGTTGGCGCCCCATCCAGGATTTCCCCCACCTTGTGCCCTGAGCTCCCTGGGATATGCTCCAGGCCTCTTATGACCTTACTCAGGGTAAAAGGTATAGAATATGAATTAATGAATGAATAAATGAATACATTAATGAGAAAGTAGTAATATTAACAGCTGGTTAAATAATTAGTCGGTTGTTTCTGATCTTTGGACCGTAGCGACTGATTAGCCACTCGTAGCAGAAAATATGTGCTGATAAATGCGCTCGCAGGTGAGGTCATGGCTCCTTCTCCTTATTCATTAATGAAGTTATTGGGAATTTTCCCAAGTCAAACAGGGACTTTTGATTGTACAGAATAACAGAACACAATTATGGGAGTAAAAACTTTCCTTTATTTCTCTGTATAATCCCCTGCTGGACTGACGCACTTATCCCAGAGTTTCACTAGTGCTTGGATACCATCATGGTAGAACGTTTTCCCAGTACACCACAGCCATGATCGGACCGCCAGGAACTCCTTTAATGGCTCAAATCTTCTCACTACAGGCATAGATGTACATTCACTCAGTTCATGGTACATCAGGTCCCATGGTACAACATCTGAGAAATAAGTTTGCTCTGTTTCAGAGTTGAAGCTATGAAACAAAAAAAGTTTTAATGCAGTTTTAAATACAAGTTTTTTGTTCAGCCTTATAGTACAGTGTGTGTTTTTGAAGAAAGAAAAAAGCAGTTGGACAGAAAAGACTGAGATGGAGGTGGAAACTGATTAATGACTGCTTGTCACCTAATGTCTGTCATCCATTTAACATGCATGCACTCACTATTAGAGACGGGTAAAAAAATGATTCGGTTATGAATCATGATTCTTTTATGCGATGATTCATATATCACCACATTGAACTATAAACATTTTTAAAATTAGAAACAAAATCTGGGAAAAATGTAACATTGAATTGCGATATTTATAAAATTTTAATGCTTATAGAATCAGAATGGTTATAATATCATATCGGGAGGTGACCGGTGATTCCCATCTCTTCTCATCATGCTCTAATTTCTAGCTACAGCAGTGATATAGAACACAAATGGCACAAATCTCATTTATTTTTAGTTTATTATTTTTTTAATCGGACTGATAATATGGGAGAAAATTGTTTGGGAAAAAAAGGCAGTGTAGTAAATTTCTCACCCCTGTCCTTTTTACACACTCTTGGGCTCTTAAATATACAGCTGTTTAAAACGAATTTAATCGCAGTTAGCTTTCTGTGACTCAGGCTTGGGGCTTGTACAGCATATTAGGATGTTTGTGTCAGGATTTACAACCCATTAGCCATGTTCCCTTTTTTGTCTTAAGCCATTAAACGCCTCATTTGCACCGTTTATCATTAATTAGATCTAGCTGTTAGACTTCTAAAGTGCATAAAAAAATCCCAACTTGGATGTAAAACGCTTTGTACGTTTGAGAGTTCAGCAGAATTGCAGCTTGCTTCAGTTCCAAACTGAGAGCAGCAGATCAAGAGAAATGCTAACGCTAAACCGATCAACAGGTCTGAGGAAACAGACGGAAAACAATCGTCAGTCCTGATCACGTCATTTATTACATCTCAGAAGCACTTAAATACTCTTTAATTATGATATAGCAAATAAGTAGCAAATTAATAGCAGAAGTTAATTATTGGGAAAAAATATATTTCTTGTTGATTTCGAAATGCAAAGCTGCTTTCATCTATACAAACACATTACTGAGTTCTGAATAATTCTCACAAAGCGAGCGGATTTATGTATGTCTGTCTGTCTGTCCGTCCGTCTGTATGTATATATGTACTGTCTGCCTGACTATGTCTGTCTGTATGTCTGTCTGTCTGTCTGTCTGTCTGACTGTATGTTTGTCTGTCTGCCTGTCTGCATGTCTGTATGTATGTCTGTCTGCCTGTCTGCATGTCTGTATGTATGTCTGTCTGTCTGTCTGCATGTCTGTCTGTACTGTCTGTCTGTATGTCTGTCTGTCTGTATGTCTGTCTGTCTGTATGTATGTCTGTCTGTCTGTATATCTGACTGTATGTATGTATGTCTGTCTGTATGTCTGTATGTATGTCTGTCTGTCTGACTGTCTGTCTGCCTGACTATGTCTGTCTGTCTGTCTGTCTGTCTGACTGCATGTCTGTATGTATGTCTGTCTGTATGTCTGTCTGTCTGTATGTATGTCTGTCTGTCTGCATGTCTGTCTGTCTGTATGTATGTATGTATGTCTGTCTGTCTGTCTGTATGTCTGTCTGTCTGTCTGTCTGTATGTATGTATGTCTGTCTGTATGTCTGACTGTATGTATGTCTGTCTGTCTGTCTGTATGTCTGTATGTAAGTCTGCGTGTCCGTCTGTGTACCTGTCTGTATGTACTGTATGTATGTATGTCTGTCTGTCATCACACAAAGATGAAATGACAGTAGATTCAAAATTTTGCACAATTTCCTAATATTTATCCACCAATCCAGTGGAAACCAATACCATACACAGTAATGATGTCACACCCAAAAGAATTTTGTGAAATTGCAATTTAAAAAAAATTAAGGGGTACGTCTTTGTTGCAGGCGGACATGTGCGTGGACTTCAATCAGAAATAATAATATCGTTGATCACATTAAAGCTGATCAGAATATTTGTAACTATTTCTACAAAGTCCTTTCCCATCAATGACAGGTACTTACGCTGGTCAATCATTTTTAAATGCTTACAAATACTTGCCTATGTTTTTGATCAGTGTTCAGGTGCAATATACACCCCAAATACACACACAACTGATTTCAGTTGCTGTTTGCATGTGTTTGTGTGTGTATATGAGATACATTTTAATATTCCTTGTAAATTCTCTCGTGTCTTTCTCCTGTCATGTCACTCCAACGCTGAAACGCTGTGTTCTGAAGTTGGTGTGCTTGTAATCTGTGTTCCTGACAAATACACGCGCACCTCCAACCTGCCGCGAATGAAATCAGGCCACAGTGTTACAGCAGCGAGGATAAATATGAGGGTGGATTACTGCAAGACTTAATGTGGTTGGAATCTGAGTGTGCGAGAAAACTGCACAGAGGATAGTCGGTAATAATCAGGTTGCTTGTGCGCACACACACACACACACACACACACACACACACACACACACACACACACAGCACAAACACAGTAGGTCGAGGGTATACACTTGCATCTTGTGCGACTTGGGTTTGGTAAAGTACGCTGCTTTATTAAAAAATGGTTAATACTGTACATATTAAGACAAGACTCCACACATACACACACACACGCGTCCTTAATGTAATATAATACCAGCACTGTACTGTTAAAAATAAAGGTACCAATCTGTACATGTCATGAAGGAGACATGTTTTATATCTTCAGTGAAAGGTATTGTATATGATCAGAGTAATGCTAGGGATCGCTTTTGCAGGTAAAAGATTTTGTACAAGAGCGAGTCAAAAATTATCCGCACTCTGGCTATAGAATTTATTTTTAAAATTTTTTTTTCTTTTTTTCTTTTATAAATTTAGTCCTGTCCAATTCTTTTTCCCCGATTTTCTCCCCAATCTAGTCGTGTCCAATTCCCTTCCCGTCACT
>JAOVVA010000032.1:12924661-12938661 GCA_028565275.1 Leiocassis micropogon | reverse complement strand
AGCATCACCCGGGGTTCGAACCTGCGACTCCCGGATGATAGGGCGAGCGCTTTACCACTGCGCCACTCGGAGACCTATCGAATTTATTTTAATTAACTTTTTAAAGAGACAAATACATAATTGTTCGCCATAATCTCCGTGCTTTTCAACACACTTTGTCCATCTATCAAGATGCTTTCATATTCCTTCAAAAATATATATATGTTGAGCCATAAATGCACCGCTGTCTTCACATCTTCATCTTTAGTGAATCTTGGTCCTCATATGGCTGCTTTCAGGGGACCAAACAGGTGAAAGACTGATAAAGTGAAATCAGGACTGTAGAGAGGACGCTTTAAAACCTCAAAATGATGTTTTTGCCGAGTGTCGACAGTGTAGGCAGAAGTGTGTGGGCGTGCAAGATCACAACGCTCTTGGGCAGCAGTCCTCTGCGTTTAATCTACGGTTTAGGCTTCAGCTCTATAATAAGCGTCTCACTGTAACGAGCACTGTGGATTGTTGAACCTTTTTCCTGGTAATGTTCCAATACTGGCCCTTGAGAAACTGTAAGCCTAGATGAATTTTCCAGCTGATGGTCAACTTTTGAACTTGTTCATGGTCGGCGTTTGAGATTGTTTCAGTTTCCATACTCTGGCGTTAACTCTCAGGCTCGTAGTGATGAATCCGTGTCTCGTCACCAGTAATGATTCTCTTTAAGAAACTTTCACCTTCCTTACAGTATCAGTCCAATTTTTGTTTGCAGATATCCAAACGCTTCTGCATCTTCAGACCACAAAAAAAAAACGAATCGCTGCACAGCTCACTTCTTTTGTGCAAATCACAAGTGTGGCGCTTAACTGATTAAAAATGAATGGGCCATGGAGAAACACGCATGGTCCATGGAGCGATCCAACTGGCAGATAAATGGTTGTTACTAGCCGGATTAATTAACATCCATACAGTAGATGACAGATAGATGAAGATGTTGAGGTTCTCTTTGGGAGTGGCAAGGATAGATACAAGAATGAGTCCATCAGAGGGACAACCCATGTTAGATGTTTTGGAGATAAAGTGAGAGAGGCCAGATTGAGGTGGTTTGGACATGTTCAGAGGAGAGATTGTGAGCATATCGGTAGAAGGATGCTGAGGTTGGAACTTCCAGGCAGAAGGTCTAAAGGAAGACCAAAGAGGAGATTTATGGATGCAGTGAGAGAGGACATGAAGTTAGTTGGTGTGAGAGAAGAGGAAGCAGAGGATAGAGTTAGGTGGAGGCAGATGATTCGCTGTGGCGACCCCTGAAAGGGAACAGCCGAAGAACAAATCAGGAACACACAGGTTTCTAAAATGTTAGATAAAATTTTTCATTAAGATTTCCAGGGAAAAAAAACATAGGACTGGGCAAATTTGAACGCTTTTCGGGGAACCTCAGCGAAGGGTACAGATCAGCTAAGGCTCCATGTGTAAGCAAATATGTACAATTTAAATAAGCATATATCCAAATATTCATATATCCATATTTAAGAGATTATTAAAAGATTATCTCAAAGCTACAAAAAGCATCTTCAAACCGATTCGGATTGGGTCAAGCCGAGCCTTATTCGTTTCTTACTGGTGTTGACCATTTTATCATTAAATATTGGCAGAGGTAGGTTTGTGCATTTCCATCTTTGTAGGTGAGCATCAGAACATTAAACTAATGTGGCCAGCTAAATGTGGAAGCCAGTGGAGAGAACTCAGCAGTGGTGCAGCTTGATTCATTATTCGTCCTTAATGCCGCAGTCAAGTCTCGAGATTATGACAGACTCATCAATCATTTAAAAGGCTTCCATGGAGTTAAGCGCTAGAATCCTCTTTAAACAAACAACGAGACAAAGGTACTGCACGCATCATTTTCATAGAACAACAACTGAACCGTTAAACACATTGCAGGGGGAAGGGACAAGATGGAGATCAAGGTGTGGTCATGTACTGTATTTCCAGTAACTGTAAAGCAGCTCAGTCATTTTGCTGGTAGTATTCGATCCATAATGAGATACCTGGCAACCGTTGTGTCATCATGTTTCAACCTGGAGGGGATGACTTGGAAGATAAACTTCACTTGGAGGAGATATTTCATCACCAGGAGAACAGGTGTAAAGAAACAAGGGACCGAATCCAGATATACAGTATAAGCCAAATGTGTGTGTGTGTGTTTTCCAGAAAACTTTTTATTCTGTCGGTATTTATCACGTTGTCGGTACGACCTGCAAAGTCTGCAGTGTCTCAGTGCTGCTTAGCTAAAAATAGCCAGTTATTTTGATAGTCAGCAACAGCACGGTTTTCTATGATTTGATTGCTTATAATAAAGTTATGAACAAGCCAGGAGTGTCACCCCAGGTAGCAGTGTATCCTGTTTACAGCAGTAAATGATGAGGGTCCACATCACACTTTGAAGAAGACCATGAAGTTCCCAGCGCGTCCTGAAAATATTGACGAACGCAGCAGGAACGGGGTCAAAATGGAGAAATGTGCATTTAAAACGTTCATAGTATTTTCGAGCCACATCCCTGTCAGCTTCTCAATAGCTCTTTTTCCTGGTGCTAGTTCGTGTCTGGTGCTAATGTCGGTTCGGAGCCAGTTCAGTAGCGAACCTCCTTTGCTTTTCCATGGGCTAAAGAGTCATTACACCACTGTATATGTCCATGTAGGTCTCTACTTTCCCAGCAATGCTAGCGGCAATGAAAGTGCTAGCGGCAATACTAGCAGCAAAAAAATGCTAGCGGCAAGCACAACAGCAACTATAGCAAACGCCAACATGGCTTTGCGAGCAGTTCTCCTGGCTTTTACATTACTAGAAAGCATTTGAGCTGCCTATTGCATTGTGAGTCCTTTTTTTTTTTTAAGACGGCGACCATCAACTCTCGACATAAGCGATTCTTTCTTCTGGCCCAGCAAAGTGACGGCACCGCATTGAAACCTGTTTTTCTGTCTGAGGGCCGGTGCATGGGCTCAAAGAACTGCTTTAAAATGAGGCACCGGAATCGCCTTGGTGGGAAAGGGGTTAGAGCGTAACAAGATCCCAAGTTTCCTATCACGCACATGATCACGCGCTCTAAGATCGAACCAAGATATTACCATGTCCGATCAGATTGCAGCACGATCCTGTCAGGTGCTTATCACACGCTTACTACGTTGTTGTCCTCATGGCGATGGTATAAATACCCTGAAATGCACAATGCCTTTTATCATGAAGTGATGGTGTGAGGATTTATTTATGCTAAATTCTCTGAACGTGACACAAGACGTTGATAACCTGCTGCATAAGCACCAGAATATGGTCTTCTACAATGTGACTTGGACCTACCATGGTCATAGCAGGAGCCTGAAGAGGTCATTGTGAGAGCGCCATTGTCGGAGCAACAACTCAGCGTCATCCCATTGACAACTCAGTCAGAACTGAAGTTTTAGTTACGCTGTTAACTGATCAAGCCATCTTTAGTACGTACTTATTAAGGTCTTCCTGCGTTTTTGCTTCTACTACATGCTTCTCCAGGGGTTTTTTTTGTACACGTCAAGGGGGACAATATTACTGTACGTCCTTACCAGTTTCATTGGTTCCTGCCACGTTCTTACTGCATTGACCCAATTTTTGCGCGGATATAGTGGACGCATGGCTCAGTGTAACTTAACCTAAGGGTTTAGAGAAACAGACACTGCTGTGGTAGGGTTTTTGGGGCGAGTCCAGAGACGGGGGTGAGGTGGTGAAATCCCAGCTATATTTTTGTGCTGTAATAGGAAAAAGAACTCGGGTACCATAATAGACCGAAATTAGATTTTTGAAAAGCCGTCAGTGAGGTAGAGTTCGGCTCATACACCAACCATGAAACCGCAACACTGTAGTGTCCCTAGTTGTGATGTAACACTTTCCTACCTCAGCTTGGGTGAAAATAGAACTGCACACATGTCGGTTGGTTTATTTCCTTACACACAAGCAGTACGAGTTTTAGACACACACACACACACACACACACACACATTGAGAGCTGAGGGCCTCTTTTCAAACCCCCTGCAGTGCCATATCGAGATAGAAGTAGCTCCGTCTGCATTAACTGCATATATTCCTCAGCGGACGTGTTTATGAAGGACGCGGGCCGATATCGACTGGCTAATGCTGTTCGGTTGCTAAGAGCCTTGTGTAACATCCGTGATGAATCAGCGTGAAATGACCTGCCTCGAGTGACTTGCTTAGACGTCCGGCTGCTTCACGCTTGGTTTGAGTGGCGTGGAGGATGTTGTCAGTGCTCGCGCTAATACGCTGAAGAGCTTCATTACGGAGAGGCTCGACTGGAGAGGATGGGCTAAATGAACTTTAGAGAGTCCGCAGTTCAATTCGAGTGCTCCTGTGGGCGGAAAGAGAGAGCGCGAAAGAGCCAGAGGGAGAGAAAAAAACAAAACTAGAGCGGCCTCTTTTATATCTCAACAATCATGAAAGAGCTCCGGTTGTGTCCTTGAACAAGATTCATCTCCCGTGAGATGAGACGAGCTTTTTGCTTCCAGCTCCTGTATCTCTCTGCTGTATCTCTCTTTCTTTCCGTTTATCTGTCTCTCTATCTTTTTTTGGGCTCTTTCTTTATCAGAAATTTGTTTCCGAGTTTGAAGAGTGTGGAGAAGTGGGAAAGAAGAGAAAATGTGAGTGAGAAATAGAGATAAAGGGGAAAGAAAATTCTACTGTAGATGTAGATTCCGTCCAGCGTGATTAGGAGCGACTTGTGCAGTAGCGGATGTTGCGAAATCTCTTTTTGAGCTGCTGTTAAGCTGTAAGATATCTAGAGATGTCTTTTTTTTTTTTAGGTGTGATTAGGTATTGCTTGTAGCTTTTGGAAATAAGTATACGGTCAAAACATGGTATCGGTGCTAAAAAGTGTCTCGCCTAGGTGAGAAAGTGCATTTTCAGATAGGATTATATATCATATATAATATAATGGTGTTAATTATATATTAACACCATTTTTCATAACATTTATTACTTCTTATTTCCCGATCCATGCTTTTTTTTTTAAATATGCTACACATTTATATGTTTATCAGATAAAAAGAAACACATTTGCTAAATACAGTTTCATGTCCTTTGATGTCCGTAGTGTCCGGAACTTTTTTGAATTCAAATCTTTCAACGATCTTAACTGTCATTCAGATAAAACTTGGCCAATTTAGATTTCACATGAAAAAACATGAACCTGAAAAAGTGTATTACTCTAAAATGCAAAACTGTTAAAATATCGCAACATGAATTTGACATGGTTACGGACACTACAGGTTTTGGTTACGGACACTACAGATTTTTAAATTGTTCTTTTACCAAAAACAAACAAAAAAAAAAAACGATTAAAGCAACAATTTTACAGGTCAGATGATTATAAAAGCATACACCAATTTTAGTATCAATACATATAAAGAAATATGAATAATTTGCATTTGAAATTGCTACTGTTTGAAGCGAGACTGAATAATGGCCATTTTTGCGGCACATAAAATCATCTTTCAAAAACTCATGGTCACTTCCATGTTGCATGAACTTCAGAAGTAGCTTCTGAACCCTTTTTTTGTATTACAGGTATATAACATAAGAAAAATTAAATCAGCACCTATAAATCAGCTGCAATTCAAACCATCACGTTAAATCCAAAACCCAGCTGTAGAAGCTGATGGGTATCAGAGCAGGAGAACATTGCCCGTAGCCTTTCTGTCTCATGATCACCTCCGGCATGCGTTCAGTCTCAGTTCGGAATTGAATTAAGTGAAATCCCATTGGTTCGCTTCAGCTGGGAGACAAAAGAGAGACGACGAGATGCGAGCGTGTCTGTGTGGAATCGTTTCTGAGGAAATCTGAGCGAAATGATGTGAGGTGCAGAAAGTACCATATAAATGCATCTTCACTGGAGATGTTATAGGAATGAATCACCTGTGTCTGGCTTTGAATCTGGCTTTGAGGCGTGTAAGATATTCAGGAGAAGCGATACATCCTTCAGAACAGAAGGGAAATCGAAGACTTGTCAGTCATCGTGCGTGTATGTGCACGAGAATGTGTGAAAAAGGGTGTGGGTCAGGGGTGCGGAGGATGTTGGAGAAGTGTTGACAGAGCGTGACACTCCAGATTTCGCTCTCTGCACCAATTAGCAGCTGCTCCATCCGCCTCGTTCGCGCGCCACCGAGAAAAAAAAAAAGAAAAAAAGAGTCGGGGCTGGAAAATTAAAGACCCGACTCGAGACCTGACTCAATTATTAATAAGTTGAGCATACATTTTTCATCACCTCCAATGCATTTGCAAATATGAGAGGCTGTGTCGGAGCGTGGCAGATGAGAAGGGAAGGAAGAGTGTGTTCAGAAAGCGGAGGTGTAGTGATCGCTACTTTCACTCAAACACACCATTGTAACCATCCTCAGGTTTTACACCACAGCTGCGAAATAGCAGGAAACTCACAGCTGTCGGATTTTTATTAAGAAGTGTCTGTGTGTGTGTGTGTGTGTGTGTGTTTGTGTGTGTGTGTGTGTGTGTGTGAATGTTCGCTGTTACTGTGAGACACTGAATAAGCAGTAAAGGAATAGCGGTAAAGGATGAATGAAGGAAGAAGGGAAGGAAATGACGAAAGAACGATGGAATAAGTAATAAAACCGGGAAAGAAAAGAAAGAAAAGGTGTAAGAAAGTAAGAAGTCAATTGAAAGAGAAAAGTGAGTGAGAAAAGGAGAACCAAAAAGTATAGTGGGGAAAATGAAAAGGAGAGAAAGATAAAGAAGGAAAGAAAGCAATGATGTTGAAGAGTGAAGAGAAAAATGTTGAGGTGAAGAGAAAAAATGTAAGAAAAGCAGAAACAGATGAGGGAAATGATGAGTAAGAAATACAGGATATAAAGAGAACAAAAGAAGAAAAAAATAAGATAATATGCCAGTAGGCCAAAAAATCCCAGTAAAAAAAGGTATGAAAGGAAGAACGAGTGAAGAAAAATTATTTTGCTAAAAAAAAAAAAAAGGTGATGTAATGATGTAAAAATACAAGAAAATGTAAAAAGAAAGAAAGAAATGATGTGTTAAAGAGAAAGGAGGTTTAAAAAAGAAAAATGGGGGGAAAAAAGATAGAAAAGAACAAAACAAGGAAAAATAGACAGATAGTGTGATGAGCAAAAAGAAATAAGGAAGTTAGGTGCCAAAGAATGTTAAAAAATGGGAAGACAAAAAGAGAAAAAAGAAAGATAGTGTGACAAGCAGAAACAAAGAAAGAAAGGAGGAAATGATGGGCCAAAGAATGTTTTTAAAACATTTAAAAAGAAAAGAAAAAAAGATGGGAATAAAGAGGAAAAAGGGAAAAAGACAGATAGTGTGACAAGCAGAAAGAAAGAAAGACAAATTGTTTGTGGGGGGAGGGGTTTTAAATTACGCTGCTGATTGGTCAGATGTGACATCGTCAGGTGTCGGTTGAAGTCATTCAGTTTGTTTAGTTGAAAATTCTTGAACTAAATATTAAAATACTGGTAAATTGATCTGAAATCAGGTTAAAGAGTCTGGAAGTTACAGATTTCAGTCTCAGTTGAATTCTTAATAAGAAAGCAAGAACACGGCAGCCGTTCTCACCTTACAACAAATCCACATCAGTCACTCGGTAATTCCAGCTGTTTTCTCCCGAAAATTAAAGCCGTACTTATTATACACCCCTACAGTTGCTTTGGAACTTCACTGGCTCAAAAATAGCAGGTTTATCTGAGGCTTTGCTTCAGGAAAAAAAAAAAAAAAAAAACCCTGCTGCTCCGTTGCCTTCACTGCGTCTCGGGGCTTGTTGTGCTTGTGCACTACAACAGATGTAAAAATAACAACAGATATCAGATTAACGTCATACAGGCACTGAATAACTCAATTATTGGGCTAAAATCTAGGATTGGATTTCCTGAAATCCAATAACAGCTTCAATCTGTCTGATTTAAAATAACATCGTATGTGATTTATATAACCGGTTTAACCCCTTAGATTCCTGCATTGGGGTTTCTTTCTTATCAGTTTCTCTGTAGTGAATAATTCCTAGTCGTTACTACAATAAACTGAGGGTTTCTGGGGTTAATCTGGTACCTACAGAAATCAGATAATGTTGGGTTGTAAGTGCACGTGTAAACACACCAACTGATTCGACTGTGAGGCTGATTGGCTTTCACAGAGCACCAGGAATTAGCACAAGGTTAGTTTGGATTGCCGCTCAACATGAAACCCATCGTCCGCCAAATCAGCTTTATTATGTAGAACAAGAGCAAAGTGTTTTTAATAGCATATAATTCAGTACATCTTGTTATCAGTATGTTTTCCATTAATATAGATATAGATATGACCAAATAACACAGATACAAATATAGATTTTCTTTGGTTTTTGGTCGGAAGCAGGAGTAACGCCCATTAACCCTCACCTGCTCAGATGGATAATAGGATAAAAATTTAAGTCGCTCTGGATAAGGGTGTCTGCCAAATGCGTAAATGTAATGTTGTCAGAAAGGTTCATTAGAAAGGTGTCTCTAGTTGTGCATTGGGACAGAATGCGAGATTTCATATAAAGTCAAGGCATGAGTGGTTATCTTGTAGGAAAAACTAAGTTCATGCTTTATTCATTAGTGCCAGAGCAAGGCCTCAGTGTTCTCCCAGTGACCATGCAGACTGGCCCACAGGTCATCTGTAGAAAGTTATTAAAATGCAAGACTTCTTAAGAGGTCTTTAATTTCATCTTCACAATGATTTTTGTATGAGGAAACTGAAAATAAGTCTTGATGTCAAGATGTCAGGGGTATTAAAAATTTTATCCTTTAATGAGTCCTGAAGATGTCCCCAGTAGGTTTTTAGTCTTGAACACATCCTCAACATGCCTCTCGTGCAGCCACATCCTCGCTAGGTCTCTAGACCTGAAGACGTTCCCAATAGGTCTCTAGTCCTAAAGATGTTCCCAACAGGTCTCTAGTCCTGAAGAAAGTCTTTAGTCCTGAACATAACAGGGCACTAGTGCAGCATGCATCCTTAATATGTCTCTAGTCCTGAAGACATCCCTGAAGTTGGCAATAGGCCTCTAGTCCTGAAGACGTCCCCAAAACGTCCTGAAGACGTCCCCGGAAAGTCTCTAGTCCTGAAGATGTCCAAAGTAGGTATCCAATCCTGAAAAAAAATCCCCAACAGGTTTCTAGTCTCGAACAAATCCTTGACAGATCTCTAGTTTTGAAGATGTTTCCAACAGATTTCTAGTCCTGAAGGCATCCCAGATAGGTCTCTAGTGCTGCCGGCGTCCCTCATAGGCCTCTAGTTCTGAAGATGTCGCCAACAGGTTTGCTAGTCCTGAAGATGTCCCCAAATGGTTTATAGTCGTGAAGATGTCCCAGATCAGTCTGTAGACTTGAAGATGTCCCCAACAGGTCTCTAGTTCTGAAGTTGTCCCATCAGGTCTATAGTTCTGAAGACGTCCCCAACAGGTTTTTAGTCTTGAACATTTCATCAACAGATCTCTGGTGTGGACAAATCCTCAATAGGTCTCTAGTCTTCAAGACAAAAGGATAGCAATTTTTATGGTGTATGAATTTGGACAAATCTGAATTTTTGGTTAGAATGTGAGAACAGATATCTTCACACATGCAGCCAGGGGATATATCTATACACTGTAACAGACCTTTACCATGATGTAAAACTAGGACACATTTCCTTATTCAACAGCTCAGTGCCAGTGAGCTCATAGTGACAGTTTTGGGTAAAACTGGATATAGTGAATAGTGTTTGGACATACGAGATGTAAATGTCTGTTTAGCTTTCTGTTCATAACGTACAAAGACCTGTGTTAGCATTGCTAATAATGAAAATAAATGAACAATTCATCGTATTAACTATATTGCAAAAGGAACATGTACACACTATGACCTGGAAATGGGTTTTCTTTACACAGGTGTGTGTGTGTGTGTGTGTGTGTGTGTGGGAGAGAGAGAGAGAGAGACTTGAGACTGTGAGACTTGACTATTGCAAGAAATTGCACCTGATCCTGTAACATCCTGTCAGTCAAGATGGAGGAAGCACAAATCTGTATTGAAAACAGAATATTTAGTCAACGTGGGTTTTGTGTATTTCGGAGGAAATGAATGACTAGTGTGAGGGAAAAGATTTCAGGTTGTATTAAAGAGGAAATAAGCCCACATAACCTGGTTATTTTCATCAATGGTCTCGTGAACATCTGGCTCAGTAATCTCTCTTAAATTAAACCCCAAGCCGTAGAGAGAACTGAGTGATGCAACTTTTTATTAAAGCCTGGTCCTGCCAGGATCTGCCCCACTGAGTAGCACTTAATGCACTTAAACGAAGAGCTTCTCTGTCTCACTTTTATTCACTAGGCGTGTCATTTAGCACAGAGACACAGACACACACACACACACGTAAATAATCTCGGTTTTATCGTCCCTTTTGGCCAATACATCGAACCTTATAATAACAATGGGAGAACTCACATATATGATGAAATAATATTAGGAAACAATGAGGAAGGAATGAATTCACTGGAGACACTGGAGTCTGATGAAAATATCTGGAAATGTTCTGTGAATATTAGACATTCTAATGGCTGGGGTAAGGTTTTTTTCTAACAAAAAGTATATTTATTTTAAATTGCAGAACTGTGCATAAAATCATGAAGATGCAGTTAAAAGTTCAGATCGAACATCATAAAGGATAAGGAAAGTTCATGACATGTGATGATGTCGGACACACTGAAGCTGCTAAACTCTTGAGATCTTTATATAAACCAGCTCGAAAGATACATGAGTTTGACAGTTTTTACACCAGATTTTTTTACACGATTATGGCAAACATCATAACCATGATTATTTTAGTCAATATTAAGATCATGATTATTAAATATGATTATTATGGAAGCATCCAGTATTTATTTAACTTTAAAATGTTTTTGTTTGTCTTGGCCTTTAAATATAATTTAACTGTAAATTAAGTCAAATAAAAGGTAAATTAATTGGTGATTTCTGAGGCTGGTGACTCTAAATGAACTTCTCCTCTACAGCAGAGGTACGTTTTGGTCTTGCTTTCCTGGGAAGGTCTTCATGAGAGACACTTTATCATGGAGCTTGATGGGTTTTGCAAATGCACTTGACACAATACTGTTCTTGCAAGAACTGATCCAGACCTTCGGCAGCAAGAACTGCAATCACGCATTTGCAATAACTTGCTGTCTTTCACATTGGAAGAATTTTGGCCCGCTGTTCCTTGCAAAATTGTTTTAATTTAGCCGCATTGGAGGGTTTAACCTGTTTAAGGTCATGCCACAGCATCTCAATCGGATTTAAGTCCGGACTTTGACTAGGCCTCTCCAAGACCTGAATTTGGTTTTTGTGGGGCCTCCGAGTGGCGCAGTGGTAAAGTGCTGCCCTATCATCTCGATTTCGATGCTGTAACCTCTTGCAGCCAGAGGCCTAGAGAGAGCTGATTGGCCGAGCTCTCTCAGAGGGGAGAGATGAGAGGTACTTGGTGCTCCACATTAATCACAGCTCTACGGCCAATCAAGGGCGTCTGTAAGCTGACGTAAGCGGAAGGAGCGGATAGCGCTGTCCTCCGAGTGTGTTACGCCGCCCCCAACGGTGCGTGAGCGAGCAGTTCTAAAAGATGTGGTCGGCTGGCGTCACGTGGTTCGGAGGAAACATGAAACCTCCCGACTGAGTTGTAGTAGTAGACTTAATGTGGGAGCCCCCTAGTGACGGGGAGGAATTGGACACGACTAAATTAGGGAGAAAAAAAATAAATAACTTGCTTTTGTTTTTTTGAGCCATTCAGAGGTGGACCTGCTGGTGTGTTTTGGATCATTGTCCTGTATAAAGGCAAAAAAAGATCACGATTAGAACATTTGAAAATGACTTTACAACATTAATTCGAATGAACTCAATTAATTGAGAGACCGGCTCAGCACTGGTGTCATATGCGTGGACAGAACTGCCCTGTTGATCATTTGCAGCGGACAGGAAGGCTTTGAGTTGGATGGGCTACAACACCAGGAGACCACGCTGGAAGGACGTCCTCTTATATCATTTTCGGTCCTCCTTCTCTGTTACCTAACTGTTTTTCCACCTTGCGCTCCTGCCACCCGTTGGCTCGCTGTTTTGTTTGCTCGTGCTATCTTTCTCAGTATGAAAACCATGTGCGCAGTGTGAAATTATTTCATCTGTGAGTCAGTGCTGGCAGCTTGATTAAATATTGCAGCAGTAATAATGAGACTATAAACACAGTGTCAGGTCTGGTGTCGAGTATTGCCTGATATTACTGAAAAATCCTGTACGAGAAAGAGTGTAGAGGAATTACACAGACGTGCTAACATGGAGCTCAGGGCTCTGTTGTTAATGTGGGACTGGGTCACGGGGATTAGGATACGTCTGTCATTCAGCATTACGCTGTCTGGCACTGCCATGCTGCATCCGCGCACGACTTTAGGAGGATTGGAGCTTATAGACAGGCTTGGATGAAAGCGCGTGCTTTCTGTTGAATGGGTTTCATTAGTTGGCCGAAATGGGAAAAATGATCAGAGGTATTTATTGAGGAGCGAAATGGTTTGATTGCACTTTGAAGAAGTTAAGTTTTTAAGTCAGTGAATCACAACAGGGCTTCCTATCAGGTCAGGTTGAAATGCTGAATGTAAACACGATGAAACCCACAACATCCCTACTGATGCTGGTGCTGGATATCATGCACATTTTCTTGCATTTGCATTGATTTACAGATTGTTCAGACACCAAAATCCGTCACTGTATGATACTTTGTGACGTAAGCCCAGTGTACATGGATGGGTTGCATTAACTAACCCATCCATGTACTGGTGAATTGGTTGTAGACAGTGACGAAAACAGAACGTTCACAATCAGGAAGCACAGAGAGAACGAGAGAGAGAGAGAAATGTGAGCAAATTTAAGCAAATTTGAAGGTGAGTACTTCTTTACTTTTACTCAAGTACACAAATAAAATGAGCACTTTTACTTTTACTTGAGTAATATTTGCTCTATGGAATCTCTACGTTTACTCGAGGACAGGATTTGTGTACTTTGTCCGGCTCTGCTTATCACACAGCGCATCATCAGTGAGCGTGAGCATTAAAAATGTGTGCAAAGTGCTGTGAAACAAAATAATGAACCGGTAAAGTGACAGTCAGGTGTGAGAGCACTGAGCACTGATGAGTCCTACCCTAAGATAGCAATGCTGTATTGTATAGTATCTGTACAGAAGTGCTTTTCTGAAGTCGAACAAAACTCACTGTCCACTACAGCACTAGTTGAACTACTAGAGTTATCTAGTACGATTTATTTAAAATTATCTAGATAATGGGAAAAAGAAGTTGTGTATACAGTATGTGGATGCTCGTGCTTCATTGCCTGGGGAAATTAAACAGAAGTAAATAAAAAGTAAAACCTTCCTAATACCCCTCCTGATACTCCTCCCTAATTGATGAATGAGATAGAGGAGAGTTACTTGTTTTGGTGTGAGTGTCAGTATTGTCATCTTTTTACTCAATATCTAATAACGTTTCTAAACTTTACCCTTTAAACAACTGCTTAAATGCATGTGCCATAAGATTTATTTCACAAACACTGAACAATCTGCTAATAATTGAATCCTGTCCAAATACTAGTTATAAATCAGATTTATAAATCAGGAAATCAGATTTATTGATTTATTTACTAGAGGTTACCCGCCGCTCTGCCCGTGTGCAGATCCCGATGCCCTCATGCTGTCGCTCCTCGCTGTTTCATCAGCCTTTATAATTCTGCGCTGCCTCACGTCAGTGATGACGCTGCCTAAGATTAAACCGCAAGGAACGCTTGCTACACCGGCGTGACGAACACCAACAGCAGGCCAAAGAGAATTTCTGTTTTACATACATACATACATACATACATACATACACTACCGTTCAGAAGTTTGGGGTCACTTTCTAACTCCATGATGGTTCCTGATTTTTATTTCTGTCTACATTGTAAAGGAATGCTGAAGG
>JAOVVA010000032.1:12910166-12924561 GCA_028565275.1 Leiocassis micropogon | reverse complement strand
TGCATTAATCTCCTTTGAACAGTTAATGGTGAGATGTTTCTGCTACTTCTGCTCTGTAAAGACTTCATAACGCCTCTTATCTGAGGTGCTGTTAATTGGTCATTTTTCAGGCTGATAACTCTAAATGAACTCCTCGTCTGCGGCAGAGGTAGGTTTTTTCTTCATGAGAGCCAGTTTCATTATGGTGCTTGACGGATTTTGCAAATGCACTTGACAATATGACTCAGTGTGTTAAGGCTCTGAGTTATTGACCAGAAGGTCATCAGTTCGAGCCCCAGCGCTCCCAGGTTTCCGCTGTTGGGCCGTTAACCCTGTCTGCTCCTGTGGTGCTGTACCGTATAATAGCTGCATCTGTGCTCTGATCCCAGCCTACTTACGAAAAGCTGGGATATGTGAAGAACAAAGAATTTCACTGTGCAATTATGTATGTGTAGTGAATAGAGGCTCAACTGAAAAACGCTCCTTTTTTAAAACCTGGTTATACAAGATCTGATTCCTGACTCCATTATGAAGTGTCTTTTATATTACACATACATCTGTGTTAATTCGAAAGCGTTTTTCTGCTCGAAGCTGTTTGTGAATCCATGTGGTGAAATCAGAAACATAGCTCAAGGGACGGAAAGTTCAGATTTGCTGTTTATGTTAGAAAATCGACGTGTATTTTATGTATTGTCTTAAAATAGGCGGCACAGTGAATGAATGGTTAGCACTGTCCCCTTGCACCTCCAGGGTCTGGGTTCGATTCCCGCCTCTGGGTCTGTGTGCATGGAGTTTGCATGTTCTCCTTGTGCTTGATGGTTTTTCTTCAGGTACTCCAGTTTCCTCCCACAGATTAGAACTCCACCTCATGCCCTAAGTCGCCTGGGCCTCCTGCGATGCTGTATGCAGGATAAAGCGGTAGAGACGATGAGTAAGATCGTCTTAAAATATCAAATGATTTAGTATACACAATTTGATTTTAGGATCCAGTGCTTTATCTTTATTTCATGTTTAGAATAAAGCTTTAAGTCTACACGACAAGCAGCCTTTAGGGTACTTTTTTTATAAATGTACTTGTCTGGAGTTCTTTTTTTTTTTTTTTTTTGAAAACCTTTTATCACATTGTATGTCTCCCATTTTCCAACCGTAACACATGGTTTCCGATCTCACCCTTCCTGGAGTGTTTTCCCTGCCCTGTCACCCGACTCTGATCATTTGGAGCTCTTTGTGAAAATGAAAAAGGCTGTGCACTGGGATTTCTAGAACACGATAAAGGAAAACCTGAAGATGAAGGGGAAAACCTTTTTGTTTTTGGTGATGTTTTTACTTCTTTTTAAACTCCCTTATCCCATGGTGCATTCCTTTGAATGCGAGGAAGCTTCCCACTTCATGCAGAACCAGAAAGCTGGCCCTAAGGGCGTATCTCTTTTATGTACTTCCTGTCAGGTTTCCATGGCACCAGGCGAGATGGCCTCAATCCCTGCTGTGCGGAAGGGTCGAAAGGGAAGGGACGGTCCTGAACTAGTGCACCGCTAGTTAATAGGATCTGACAGGCGTGCCGGAGACCATCACACATCCAGGGCAAGCTAGGCTGCAGCTGATCCACTCACAACCGTAGCCTAGAGCTGAAATGGCTACAGAATTCTCACAACAAGTGAAGCAAAGGCAGTTGAACCCAGGAAAAAACATATGTCTAGGGTTAGACCTCTGTCCTACAGGCAATATGGATATATATGAATTCAGTCTACCAGTAGGAACAGAAAAATGGGTCAGCTTTTGAGCTGGCTATAGATCTAAAATGGACTTATGATATGCTGCATTTACATTTCTCGATCATTGAGATAGGTAGATTTGCATGATTTGGTTTTGATTTGATCTAACTTGCACTGTACATTACATCCAACCGCACAGCTGCTTTAGCTACAATGAAGGTAAGGTCCTCGGTATTGCAACATAGAACATCCAAAACTGATTAAAAGATATAATTAACTTCTATATTGAATGCTGCCAATCAATTGAGCTGACCCTGCAATTGGACCCCAGCTTCCTAACTGGGATATGCAAAAACAATATTTCACTGTGCTGTAAGGTACATGTGACAAATATCTTAATTATGAATGTGCAATGTTGGAATAAAGAAATGCATGACAGACTGGTTAGAGGAAACAGATTATGCAATGTTTTAATATCTTAAACATTAACATTTAACAAAAAACAAATTAAAATCTCTTAAATGGGAGATAATGTGGGTGATAATGGCACATTTGGCGCTGATAATAAGATGAACTGAGGAAAGATCACAGGTAAAGGGCAACACAGCTAAAGAAGTTGTGGTGTTCAGAGATCACCAAAGTTGAACTTTACATGAACTTTTGCTTGCAGTATTGAATTGCAATTGGGTTTCTCTGTCCTTTTCTTATTTTCATCATCTTAGTATCGCCAGCTTAAACAGCTTAAATGTTAATTCTGTACAAAAATGGTGGACATCACCAATTTTCCACTCATACCTTGGTCATGACTCATCTGGGGTTTGACACGTCTCTCCACCCCAGAAATGCTGCAAATTTAGGCAGATTCCACAAACAAGTCTGTGGAAGAACTCAATAATTTTATTTACTGATAGACGCATAAAGACATAAGCTATTATAAACCTTCATCTCCAAGATAACAGATGTGGGTTCTGGAATCCTGGTGATTTGATTGTCTCTAAGAAGGTTGAAATTCAACTTATGCGTCACACAAGTCAACATTTGTGATGATGTACCCAAGACACCTTAAAAAAACATTCATTAAGAGTTTGATGTTATCTTTTGGGTTTTTTTTTAAGATGGTGTACAAGATAATGGGATGTGTTGGGCAGTGACCTGCTCTCAAAATCAGGCAGATAAAGAAATGATTTTATTTAAAGATTTAATTTGAACTTAACTTGATGCCATCCTGCTTATGAGATATTTGGTTTTGATGTCGGTGAGTTTGCATTACAGGCCAGAAGATAAAGATCTGGAATTGACTTCATGGCATTTTGTCTCTGAAATATTTTCTTGGTGATGATGGTGGTGGAGGTAGTGGTGGAGGTGGGGTGGATTTGTGGTGGAGGAGTGGTGGTGGCTTTGGATTGCAGACCAGAAGATAAAGATCTAGACTTGACTTGATGCTTTCCTGTCTCTAAAATATTTTTCTTAGATGTGGTGGTGGAGGTGTGGAGGTAGTGGTGGTGAGTTTGCATTGCTTCCGAGATATTTTCTTGGTGATGATGGTGGAGATCATGGAAGTGTGGAGATAGTGGTGGAGGGTTTGCATTGCATCTGAGATGTTTTCTTGGTGATAGTGGAGGTGGAGAAGATGAAGATGTGGACTTGACTTGATGCTTTCCTGGCTATTATATTAGCTAGATAGTAAGATATTTTCTTGGTGGTGGTGATGGTGGAGGGTGGGCGTGTCATGGTAGTGGTGGTGGGTGCAAACCAAATGATAAAGATCTGGTGATGGTGGCGTAGGATGTGGTGGTGGAGGATGTCGTGGTGGAGGGTTGGAGTTAGTGGTGGTGGACGCTGCATTGCAAACCAGAAGGGACTTGTACATAAAAAAATAATAAAAGTGCTCTAAAAGCTGAAGCTGCTCACAAACATCCACAGACTAAACACAAACCACCAGGGGTGGCAGGAAAAACACAGACATTGCCTAGACGTATCTGGGTCACATTTCCCCCGCTTCATAGCATCAGGTGGGAGAAGTGGCTTCCTCCTTCCTTTGTTGGGCACTCACGAACATTATAATGCACTCAATCTGGCCACTCTCTCTCTCTCTTTCTATGTCCTGACAAAGCTCCCTGGAGAGTCAATTTGTGCGCAGTGCTTGAAAAGAATCAAAGTACGGAGCAGGGCGGGGTCGAGGGAGCATCGTAGAGAGGGGTTGAAATCATTGCAGGCCTGATTTCGTTTTCATCTCCTGCCACTTCTAGAGCGCCAAGTCCATGTTTCGCCTTTGTTCAAACCAGCGTGGTTCTGTTGAAGTGAAGGGTTTCCACCGTAAGGGACACATTAAAGGAACCGCAGATCTGAGCAGACAGCCTGTTTTACATGCCAGTGTGGAACATGTCGGGTTTTTCGCTCGTCGTCTTTTGCTCTGGAATATGATTTGCTGAAATGAAGCCAGTTAAGCGATGGCAGCCTGGTTCTCTGCAGCCCTGACTCTGAGGGAAGCTCCGCTGGGAAATATGATTGATTGCATGGAAGTTATATTCACCTTTCTGTCTTTGACGGTTATAATAAGCTCATGTAGTAGCAAACTGGACCAGCTGGAGACAAAAATGCCTTGTTATCGGACACAGGCTCCATTTATATTTCATGGATAGCATGGGCAGATTCGCCTATTTCTGAGTTGGTGCTGTGACAGATTTCAAAAAATACATATATAAAATATAAAATCATTTTGTTACATTTTTAATAGCACTTTAACATTATGGTTATCATTTTGCACTCTATGCAATTAGCTCAGCGGGTCATTATAAAGCTGCATTGCACCATGCATTAAATCAGGTGTTTTGGTTCAGGGAAAACAACCCATGTAGCGTTGTGGCTGAAGAGCTGGGAGTGGATTTTATTAGCCACTTCTGCTTTTCAGCCTCCAGCTCCCTCCTTTCGCTTTCTGTCAGCTCGAATCAGCTCATAAGTTCCAGAGGTGTCAGATGGAAGCGTTTGCTTACACGCAATTTGGATGCCAGTGTGGCTCATCATAGTTTAAGTTCAAGTTCAGGAAAAGTCCATAACTGATAATAAAGTATTAATTATGGGTAATGTAGTGATCTAGTGATACACTGATAAAAGATTTAGGAATAGTTTTGGTGTAAATGCGCATCAAGTGCACTGTGGTTATATTATGTGGTTGAGATTTAAAGTAAAAGCACTCTGAATCATTCTCATAGAATACGTGCTTGCTCCTTATTCAACGTTTTGCTTGCTTTTATTTTTTTAAAGTATTGAGATGGACTACACGGAGAGTTTGTTCTTTGATGCATGATTGCTTTTATCTTTTCCCCTCTGCCAGCTCAGCAGGTGCTTTTTTGCATACATCGGCCACAACGTTGTACACTCAACAAATGGTTACTCTCAGTTTGACTGAGATGAAAGACAACTAAATAATACATTATCACTTTAAAGGACCTTTGCATGCAGGTTGCATAATTTATGACCGAGAACTTTGTATGGTGAAGATTCTAAACACATGTCCCTATGATGAGAAGTCTGGCGGTTCGAACACGACAAAACCCGACCAACTAAAGCCAGGTCATGCCGTCATAATATGCTTATAAATAGTCACCATTTAAGATGATGCTGAAGGGAACCTGTTTCTTTTTCTGTCCTTCTTTGTTTTTCACACATTTGTCTCCTTTATTTCCTTTCTCATATCTGTTTATTTTTTTATAGTTTTATGTCACTCTTTCCTTCTTTCTCTCAGTTTGTATCACAGTTTATATTTATCCATGCAATTTTTCTTTCTTTTTTTCATTCTTTTATAGTGAATCCCTATAGGAATAAGTAATCATTCATTCATTCATTCATTCATCATCTTTACCACATATCCTGTACAGGATCACAGGGGACTGGAGCCTATGCCAGGAAACTTTGGGCATGAGGCAGGGTACACTCTGGACAGGGTGTTAGTTCATCACAGGGCTAACACACTTACACACACACTATGGGCAATTTAGGAACACCTTATCTGTATGTCTTTCGACTGTATGAGGAAACGGTAGTTCCGAACCCTCGACCCTGGAGGTGCGAGACCACAGTGCTAAACATTATACCACCATGCAGCTGGAATAAGTTATTATTTATAGTATAAAATGAAAGTAATGAATTAAAGAACAGCATTAAGTGGTAAACCCCAAACAACACAGTTAGGGAATTCATATTGTTTGGTGTGCATCCGTACTAGGATTAGCTTGACCTAATCAAAAAGTCTCAGGAGCAACAGTTTTTACTTTTGTGCTGATGGGAACTGAAGGTCAGATATAAAGTGGGACAAAGAATATTCATGTACTGAATGTACTGAAAATGTTTTCTGCATTCATTCATTCATTCATTCATTCATTTTAAGTGAAGACTTTATCTTTATTCACGATCTTACCTCTCCAACTTTATCTTGAATAACTTTTTTTCTAGGAGTCTACTCGACCGGACACGAAATACATACAATATATGCAATTAAGTATTTTAATAGCCTTAACTACATTCATACATTTAACATATTTCTTTCTTTGCTCTTTCTTTGTTTTTCAGGACTGGGTGAGCCAACGCCTTACTTCAGTCTTGTAGACGTCTGTGTTTCTGAAACATCAGAAAGTAAGTGTGACCAGCACCTGAGATCTCCCTACAGACCCTCATCATGGAAAGAGCTGCCATTTTCACTCCACTGCTTTGCATCTGGCTCCTTCAGATTGCATGTCACTGTTCCCTGGCATCGACATTCTGCCCGGCGCAGTGTGTTTGTGAAACACGGCCATGGTACACCCCTCAGTCTGTGTACCATCAGGCCAAGACTGTGGACTGTAACGAACTCCATCTAAGTTCTATTCCACGAAACATATCTTCTGACACTCAGGTGCTGCTTCTCCAGAGCAACAACATCTCCGTGGTGACTTCAGAATTGCGGACTCTTGTCAATCTCACTGAGTTGGACCTCTCTCAGAACCACTTCAAACAAATCCAAGATGCTGGTCTGGGCAACTTAACCCAACTGGTCACCCTTTACTTGGAGGAAAATCAAATTAAAGAACTGCCTGATTTCTGCATGAAAGATTTAGTCAGCTTGGAGGAGCTTTATATAAACCACAACCAGATCTCCTCAATTGGTCCACATGCCTTTTCTGGTTTAGGGAACCTGCTTAGGCTCCATCTAAACTCAAATAAATTAGTGGCTATTGATAGTCAATGGTTTGAATCCCTTCCAAATCTGGAGATCCTTATGATAGGTGAGAACCCTATACTTGGATTGGAAGACATGAACTTTCGCCCTCTTTCTAAACTACACAGTTTGGTACTAGCTGGCATGGGCCTCAGGGAAATACCTTCTGGAGCTTTTCAAGGACTGGAATACCTAGAAAGTCTCTCATTTTTTGATAATAAACTGACAGAAGTGCCCAGAGACGCACTGCGTGCTCTGCCGAACCTGAAGTTCCTCGACCTCAACAAGAATCCTATTGTGGTTGTTCAGGCAGGTGATTTCCAGGACTTTGCCCACTTGGAGGAGCTTAGCATGAACAACATGGACGATCTTGTGGCTGTGGAAAGAAATGCATTTTCTAACCTCCCGCAGATGGCCAAGTTGGAGGTCTACAACAACCCTCGTCTTTCCTATGTTGACCGCGAGGCATTCCGCGGCATGGCCAGGTTGCGCACTTTGCTGTTCCACAACAATGACCTCACTCTCCTTCCACATGAGGTTTTGGCTTCCTTTCCCAACCTGGATGAGGTCAGCCTCCATAGTAACCCCCTCAGGTGTGATTGCCTCTCGATATGGGGGCCAGTCCTTAGTAACCAGTCAAGTCTCAAGCTTCTGGAATCCAAGATCACTATGTGTGCCTCTCCTCCAAACCTGGCAGGGCACTCTCTCCAGGAAGTGGTGTCAAATACTTGGGACTCGGCAAGTAACACCTGCCTGCCAGTTATCTCCTTGAACATTTTACCTCTCAAGCTCAATGTCACAGCCGGTCAGCCCCTGACGCTTAACTGCCGTGCTGTAGGTGACCCTGTTCCTCAGTTTTACTGGGTAACCCCAACAGGTGATAAAGTCACTTCAGAAGTTGTATCCCCAGTGTTGAATGAGGGTAACAATGGCATGAAAAAGCACAGGTTGCAGGACCAAGGTGCTTTGGAGATCCTCAATGTTGAACCAGGGGACACTGGTTTATATACCTGCGTGGCATGGAATACAGAAGGTGCGGACACTCGGAGTGTCTCTGTGTTTGTAGACAAGAGTAATTGGCATGATGACCAGCATAAAGCCAACCAGCAAGGTGAACGGAACACCACTGGAGCCCTGGTTATCCTTGCCAAAGTCATCCATGCACAATCTGTCGTACTGGAATGGAAAGTTTACCCAACTACCCATGTCGCCAGCCATGAGATTCCACAACCCAAGTGGCTCAGTGCCACTATGAGAATCAACAACCCTCACATTAGCTACACGGCGAAGGTCCCGGTGGACGTTCAAGAATACAACCTCACGCACCTATTACCCTCAACTGAGTACCAAGTCTGCCTGACCATGGCGTCGACAGAGCAGCAAACTCAGCAGTCCTGCATCAATATCACCACCAAAGAAGCCAGCTTTGCTGTGGAGATAGTCGCCCAACCGAGCAACGTTGCCTTGGCAGCGGTGATGGGCTCCATGTTCGCCATCTGTATAATGGCGCTGCTGGTGTTTTACATGGGAAGACGTATAAAGCAGAAGTCCTGCCATCACTCGTTGAAGAAGTACATGCAACACGCCACCTCGATTCCCCTCAACGAGCTCTACCCACCGCTCATCAACCTGTGGGAGAACGAGACTGAGAAAGAGAAAGAAGGGTCCGTTGACCCTCAAATCTCACAGATAGACACCTCAAAGATGTACATGTGGTAGTTCAGTATAGGAGGTATAGAAATACGAAAAGGACACTTTAAACAAAGTATGTATGGTGCTGTAAATAGATGATACTTTTACGTAGTTACTTACTAAGATGTCATTGTGAAAGACGTATTTTTTTTTCTCACTGCAAAGATGCGAGAAAGTGGAAAGCACACACCCTCTGTATCCATTCCAATGTTTGTTACCTGCACTGAATTCACAAACGTAATCTGCCAGCTGTTGTGAAAATCGCTGTTACCTGCAACTAATTAGCTGTCAAGCATAATTAATAATTGCTACAGCAACAACGCAGCTACTGTATACTATTATGTATTCACTTTTTAGTTTTGAATCTCACTTTTGAAATGCGTATTTCTGAATGCAGATCTTTTTAATATTACTGATTACATGTTGTTTTTCACTTTAATTATGAGGTCTCACATGAAAGTCTGGTGTATTGTTTTTGGTAGAAAACACCTCTTTTTTGTCATGTATAGAACAAAGAAAGAACAAAGGTTTATGAATAATTGAATGGTGAGACAATTTTGTTGTTTTGGCTCTGTACTCCAGCGCAGAGAATTTCAAATTTAGCTTAAAGTAGAAAGGCATAGCTTTTTATAATACATTATCTCCCCTTTTCAGTGTAAATAATCACCAAATTCTTAAAGTATACTTTTTTTTGCTTGTTGAGAATAGTCCACTTTTTGACTTTGACAAACTGTAGCGCTGACCCGTTATCTGCGCATGACTTCCTTTTTTTGGATCTTCTTCGGGTTAACTCTTTTATAAACGGCATTAGCTAGCTAATCTTATTTAATCAATTTATTTCGATTAAATTTTTGGGCCATTGCTGGCTTAGTGGTATGTTTCTCGCCTGCCATGTGGAAGGCCCAGTTTGAATTCCCACCCAGTGCCCAAACCCAGGCTACTGGATGCTGTGCCGGTCCCAAGCCTGGATAAAATGGGAGGGTTGCGTCAGAAGGGGCATCCGGCTGTGGCGACCCCTCGATGGTAGCAGCCAAAAATCCAACAGCAATTTAAATTTCTAGGTATTTTGTTTAAATTTTAGCATAAATTTCTTTCTTTCAGCTGCTCCCGTCAAGGGGTCTCCACAGGACCACAACGAACCGTTAACAAGCATGATGGATCCATGGCTGGTGTGCGTGTAGTGCAGCAGGTAGTGTTGGGATTCAAAACGCAGTTAGATCAGGAAGGTGTGTAGCATCACCATGACATTAATATATACGTACATAAGAAATGAAAAGATTTGTTTAAAGATGTATTCAGCATCTATCATAATAAATGTAGAATAAGTTTAATGGCGGAATGTTAAATGCTGATTAAAATATTTATTTCGCTGAAACAATTTGTATAATATGACAAATCCCCAAAAATACATGCAGTAAATAATAATAATAGAAAAAATAGTTTTAATATGTCAGATTTTCTCGAACGTTTCCGAACAGTTATTAGTCACGTGAGTAGGATTTATTGTAATATTTGAGAAAGAGTTGAAAAGAGACGCAAACAAACAGTTACAGATTTTGTAATGACGAGACTTAACACGTAGCACCAAATACTTTTGAATTAGATTCGAGCTCACATTGTATATGCCTTATATACTGTGTGAGCTCATATGCCATAAATCATGTGCATTTCTGAAAACTAAATTGTTATAATACTTTTATATGTCTGTCATTTTTATAACAGTCTAAAAAAAAAAAAGAGGCATTTTATGTCCCACTAGAGGTTAGTCGCAGCTCCGCCCGTATGTAGATCCTGACGCCTGCGTTCTACTGTTACCTCCGAATGGAGTGTGTGGTCAACTCGCTGCCGCTCCTCACGCTGCTGTGATGTTTTGGCACCCTATATTATGCGCCGTCGATGTATATGCGTCGCACTCTGATCCGGAGTTTCAGTTGCTATGAGCTCGGCCTGGCATACATGATGGCACTGCCAGCTGTTACAATCAGTGAGGAATGCGTCTGTGACATGCCCGTGATGGAATTACCTGTGCAAACACCCCCAAACGCACAATCAGCGCTCACCACTCACTGCCCAATGTGTATAGAGATAGTGAAAGAGAGAGAGAGAGAGAGAGAGAGATTTTATGCATACACAAACAATTTAAAACAATAAGCTGTATCCATCCTTTACTCTACTTGTCCTCCAGGGGAATGTGGATAGAAATCTGATGATCAAGCAGGAAAAGTTGCTTGTCCTAGGGTATTCTATTATCCATCCATCCATATTATGCTGTAATTTTTTTATTAATGCTATGAGTTTATGGCGCCGTGGCGGGTTAGTTGTTAGCATTGTTGCCTTGCACCTCCAGGGTCCGGGTTCGATTCGCACCTTGAGTCTGTATGTGCAGAGTTTGCATGTTCTCCCCGTGCTTAATGGGTTTCCTCTGGGTGATCCGGTTTCCTCCCACAGTCCAAAGACTGTGCACATTAGGTTAACTGGTGTTCCCAAAAAATCATATATGTGAGCGTGTGCGTATGCCCTGTGATGGATTGACACCCCGTCCGGGCTGTACCCTGCCTCGTGCCCGAAGACTCCTGGGATAGGCTCCGGGTCGCCCCTTATGACCCTGTACACATGGTATAGACGATGAGATGGCATGAAATGAGTTTATCCCAAAAGTAAACTTAGGAAGATCAACCTTAACTCTATCCTTGTGGGTTTGTCGATCTATAAGTGATATATTTCTGCTGTTTAATCCCCCTGAAGCTATGACACGATATCTACGCCTACCGCTGCAGCTTGATATCTTCAACACTTCAATAGTTTTTCCATCCACAGTTGAAAGTTTTGTCGTTTCAACAATCGATTTTCACACACGCAGTGACATCTAGTGGTTTGAGCTTTATGATGCCTTTGATATCAGCCCTGTTTTTTTCCTTTGGTTTTTACGGCATGAGACAACCGACTCCAGAAAGCACCAGGTACAAATCTTACATCTTAAATCAAATCTGTATCATTTTTGTTATAGATTTCTCTAGTGCAGGAAGTTACGATTCCCAGAAAATTCCTGAATAAATGCTTAAAACCAGAACGATTCCCAAAGAAGTCTGTTTCAAAATAGTGTTCCTTTTCAAATCTAGTGTGTGTATGTGTGTGTATGTGTGTGTGTGTGTGTGTACAAAGACAAAACAGCATTAATCGAGCAGCGCAGTGTGTTTCGCACTTTATTATGTGGTTGGCATTTTCATTAACCACAGCGTGTGTAATTTCATCGCTGATTATATAATGCCACTTTCAATATTCATTTATTTTTTTATTGTGTGATAGGCTGGATAACAGGTCGCATAAAGAACAGATTGAGCATTTCTTTGTTTGTTTGTTTTTTATTTCATCACACAACATCATTTGATTAGTCTCTGCAGCAATAAATAAACATTTCACACTACAATGGAAAGTCAATTCTAAATTCTTATTTGAACCAAAGATGAGACATCATCAAAGAAACCCAAAATGCATCTGATTTTATTTCCTTTTTGTTTTCACTCTGAATATTAAAAACAAAACATCTTGCATTATGAACAGGATTCACTTTGTTTATTTCAATAAATAATATACAATCAGACATTTACAGTAAAGCAGTGTGTTCTGGCAACATTTGTCCTGTGTTCCCAGCTGGCTTCGTCCTTTCTGATCATTCCTAACGACGGCTGATGTGTATCGCTCTCCTCACGTGCCCTCTGGTGGTGGGAGAACCTTGGGGAAATGCTAGAACGTTTTCTTTCTCTCAGTAAATAGCAGGGTATTTTGTAATAGACTGAGATTGTTGTTATATTCAGATTATTTGTTATATCCAGATAGCGCTGAATTTAATTTTACACTGTTAAAGCGTGTCGGTCAGTGCACGGTAGAAGAACAATGAGTGTAAGAAGAAACACACACACCAAAAGAAATAAACACCAATATCACAGAATTGTTGTAGTGTCGTTATTGGTGTGGTGTCTTGTTTTGTCATATGCAAGGATTTGCAATTTAGAAAGTGTTGGCAAAAATGAGCATTAAAAAAATGAAACATTATGAATCCTAATGGAGCAGAACTACATACATTAAGGGTCTCAACCGCACACACACACACACACACTCACTCAGTCTGGGCAAGTTGGAAACACTGCACACCTGACAATGCATGTCTTTGTACTGTTGGAGGAAACCGGAATGCCTGGAGGAAACCCAACAAGCACAGGGACCCACCTACATGCAAACTGCAGTAAGATTCAAACCTCTAACCCTGGAGGTGCGAGGCCACCATGTCACCAGCATCAAATTATGGGGGGGAAAAAGGAAGAATAGAGCAAAAACAAAAAAACAAAAGTAAAACATGAAAGGTAATGATGTACTAGATGAAGAGAAAGTAATTTGAAAAATACATACACAAAAAAATTAGCCCTCTCTCTAATAACTTTGCATACTTTGTGTATATAAACCTCACCAACCATTTTAATATGAACACACATACTCATGCTTTTTATGCAACTATGCTATCATGTGGAAGCAGTGGCAGCAGAAATCAAGCAGATATGAGTCAAGAACTTCAGTTCATGCATTCATCTATTTATCTTCTATACATCATGTGTACAGGGTTGTGGGGGCCTGGATCCTGACCCAGGAGACTTAGGGCATGAGGCGGGGTACACCCTGGACGGGGTGAGAATATCATAATATCGGGAATTTGAGTGATTTTGACCTTAGAACCGGTTAGAAGGTTGTGAGTTCAAATCCCATCACTGCCAACCTGTTACTGTTGGGCCCTTGGACAGGGCTCTTAACTGAGAAAAAAAAATAAATGACATGGTTCTTCATCTCAGATGGGCTTATTTGAGGTTTTCAGTAAACCCACAAAAACTACACACACACAGACTGAAGGCAAGATTTAAACCCCTAACCCTGGAGGTGCGGAGCCACCATGGTGCCAGCATCAAATTATGGGGAAAAAAAGGGAAGAATTAGAAAAAGAAAAAAAAATAATGTGAGCAAAAGAACAAAAATAAGCAGCGACAGAGAAACTACACTAAGAGAAAGTAATTTAAAAATAAATAAATAAAAAATAACAACCGTGTCTCTAATTACTTTGCGTTCTGTCTGTACATAAACTCACCTACCATTGTAATATGAACACACAGACCCATCCCTTTTATTGTATTGGGTGGCAGCGGTGACAAAAACAAAAATCATGCAGATACGGGTCAAGGGCTTCGGTTCATCTTCTACAATGCCTTGCAAAAGTATTCACACCCCTTGAACTCGTCCACATTTTGTCACGTTACATGCACAAACGTAAATGTGTTTAATTGGGATTTTATGTGATAGACTAACATGACGTGGCACAGGATTGTAAAGTGGAAGGAAAATAATAAATGGTTTTAAATGTTTTTTTACAAATAAATATACCACCTTTTGCTACCAGCTTTGCACATCTAGAGATATCTAAAATATTTGCGCATTCTTCTTTGCAAAATATCTCAAGCTTAGGCAGATTGGATGGAGAACGAATATGAACAGCAGGTTTTAAGTCTTTCCACGGATTCTCGACTCAGATCTAGACTTTGACTGGGCCGTTCTAACACATGAATATGAATTGATCTAAACCATTCCACTGTAGCCCTGGCTGTATGTTCAGGGTCGTTGTTCTGCTGGAAGGTGAACCTCTTCCCCATTGTCAAGTCTTTTGCAGACTCTCACAGGTTTTCTTCTAAGATTGCTGTGTATTTCAATTCAATTCAATTCAATTTTATTTATATAGCGCTTTTAACAATGGTCATTGTCTCAAAGCAGCTTCACAAAA
>JAOVVA010000032.1:12871561-12891001 GCA_028565275.1 Leiocassis micropogon | reverse complement strand
TAGCGCTTTTAACAATGGTCATTATTGCAAAGTAGCTTTACAGAATCAAAAGCATATTAGGGAAATGTGTATGAAATGTGAGAAAATATGTATAAATCAAATGATCTTACAGTATAATCAGTTTAAAGTATTTCCTTGTTAAAAAATGTTTTAAAAAACTGTTTATCAGTTTATTATTGGGCTTTACATTAGTGGCGTATCTGCCGTACGGGTTGCTTAGTTATTAGAACCGTAATTAATAATTACTGTATTAAAGAGAACTGATCAACACCTTCTGTTAAATAAGATCAACAGTTTGGTACAACTTGAGATAATTACATTTCTGTACAATGACTAACAACCTGCCACAGGTTCGCAGCCCTCGTCCTGGAGGACCCGCTGTCCTGTACATTTTAGTATTTTCCCTGTTGTGTGATCACACCTGCTTCAATTTAGGAAAGGCTGTTAATAAGCTGATTAGTTAACTCGGTTGTGTTGGCAGGTGGGAAAAGACCAACATGTGCATCGCAGGAGTTCCTCCATGGCTAAGAAACACTTGAGACGATGATCAGTGATCTATGTGATCATAAATAAATAAAAAAAATTATTAAAGCATGGACCTGTGAGAAACAGGTGCAGATGATGACAGGTGATCAGGTGGTGATTAGTATTCTGGTTATGTTGAATGCTGAGGGGTTGGAACAGACGAGAGGGGAAATGAGGTCGCTGCTGAGGTTGTTGCATAAAGAAACAAATTGTCTGTCGCAGTAAAACATTTCTACCCGTTTCTTTAATTTATTCTACATCATGTAATTTAATACAAACAAAATGAGAGAGGGTTAAGACTTGTGCACAGTATGATAGATGACACTTTTTTTTTTCTTCTTTTTTTCTCAAGTGCCTTGAACGACACGCAGCACCAATAAAAGTTTTATTCGGACAGCCGATAAATAAGGACGAAACCAGATATGATCTTGTTCATCTCCGCTCACTGAGTTTTTAATATATTTTAGTTGTATTTCACGATACACAAGTCATCAGATTTAAGCCCCTCCGAACCTGACCTGACCGGGTGATTATTTATACAATTCAAGCCACATCTGAATGTTCCTGTTTGTCCTGAGAGCTTTAAATTTGCGTTTTTCACACAACATGATTTAGAAATCACTGCTTATAAATCACAGATTTAAAAACATTCCACGCGCATCTCTAGTTAATACTAATTGTGAACTGGAGTGACGTAGACAAATTGTTAGATCCAGAAGAAATGGTTTTAAGCCACACCGACTTCTGATTTAGTGCGTTTTCACATTATTGCCCCCATATCATTTGCCAAGAATACATTTCCCTCCAAAGCCTGGTTCGTTTTGATCAGTGAGAACACAATTGTTCCCCACTTGGGAACCGTGTCCCAAGAGTCTGCTGGAAAAGGTCGTCTCGAGAGCGATACGCCCTACTCTGGCAATTGAGATCCAATCGAATCAGATATGGAACGAGATATTTCTCGTTCTTTGCTTTTTGTGTTTAACGGCGGCTCACAAACGCCACCTGCTGTATTGGAGAGCGGAAATTCGTAGCTTACCCGAGAACAGTGTTTAAACATAATGTCAGTGCTCTTCTTCGGTGGAGGGGGGGGGGACAGTCGTTCCTGGGCAGAGTACAAATCAAGCATGCCTAGTATGAAAACGCCCTCAGGTACAGGCAGGAATATTTGGAGCACTAAACGGATTTGGCTGCGCATGATGTAATTGAGTTTCACCCCCAGTGTGCATGTGTGCAGCATGGTCTACTCCAGACACAATTGGAGCGCACACACACACACACGCACAAAAAAAGTTTGAAGGCATGCCGGAGTCAGGTGAAAATTCCACATCGTATTGATCTGGTCACATGAAGAGGCGCATGACGATGTGTGTTTGATAACAGCTTCACCAGTGTGATGTGTACCATACAATCTGTGCCGAGTATTAGATAAGGGTGGAATTCAGAGACACGCGACCGCATCGTAATCTCGACTGCGTTCTTTGTTCTGACGCACTTGTTCGGGTAATGATCGTGTTGTCAGCAAGTCGAGGCAAGTTGAGGCTATTGTCAGGAACTTCAGGCTGTAGTTGTACATATATAATATATAATATACATATATAATATATATTGGAGCGGAATTAATTTACTCTGGTTTCTAGGTCACCGTGGTTACCCGGGTAGCACCGTGTTAGCCCTGTATGGCTACACAAACTAAAGTGCTCGCCAAAGAACATATGCAAAACTGCCCATGTGACCACAGGAAGGTGTCTCTGCTGTGGAAATGAGAGGTTTGGCCAGATATGGTCACAAATTAAACCTGTTTCTGAACTGAAATCTGTTAGGAGAAATCTCTTGTGAATCACTACATCTTGAAACTTGCATTTTTACATTTTCTAAAAAAAAAAAAAACACAGCAGGGTTACACTATCAAGTCATGTCAAAAAACTTTATTTATCCTCATGGGGCAATTTAAGGCATGCAGAATAGTTTTTTATACGCAATCAGTGCAACTACCAAATAAAATATCATGAATAAAATAAAATTGTTAGAATTATGATAAATTAGTCTGTTACTGCAACAAGCTTGAATAAACATCTGTATAAAATATCTGTAAATAAATATAGCAAAGTGAGGGGAAAAGAATACTTAATAGCCAAAACAAAGTAGAATAAGGTGAAATGGATGGATGCATATATTAATAAATGAAACTTAAAGTGAGTTGTGCCGTATGTAAACAATGGTAGGTAGCAGCAGCATTAGAATTATTGTCGTAGCAGAAACCAGAGATCTCTATACAGACACAAATTTTGAATATTAAACACTATACAGTCAACACTACTATATTAGAAAGAAATAAAACAAAGGAGCGCAAGGGTTCAAATTAACTTTAAGCAACTGCTTATCTATTAATTCCTCTGGATAGAGCATTTATTTAATCATTCACTCATTATCAGGAAGCGCTAAATCCAAACCATGGTCATGGTAGAACTGGAGTCTTATCCTACCCTCACTTGGTAGACAATTGTTAAAAGCGCTATATAAATAAAATTGAATTGAATTGAATTGAATACATTTGCACCAGGGGTCATTTAGAGTTACGGACATGGTTTTGGGAGGTGAAAGGAAACCAGAGAACCAGGGGGAGAAACCTTATGATGCACCGAATGGTCCCAAACCATCACACCTACTTGTACATGAGCTTGTTGGATCCCATTCCCAAACCATGGGCTATGAGTTTTCTGGGAAGGCTTGGAACGAGGTCCTGGAGTGCGGCAGCGGAGACTTGATAGTTTATCTAAAAGTGAAGTCAGGTCCTGAGGGTTGAATGAGGGTGCTTGGCTTACACTTGACTTTCTGGTTGGGTTTAAAGGTGTTGAGATCAGGATGTCAAAGTCTTCTACACTGGACTACAACCAGGTCTTGATGGACCTCACTTTGTGTACGGGGTACAACTGTCAATAATGTCATAGTGTAGTAGGGCCTCGATTCCTGAAAAGCAGCACAAGACCATTATCCCGTCCATCAGACTGCCTGATGAAAAATTGTGATTTATCCTTCCAAAGAGGAGTGACTTTGTGCTTTAAACCTCTCTGGCTGACCCTTGGTATTGCACATAGTCACACTTGGGTCTTGGTGCAACTGCTCAGCCGAGGAAACTTCTTGGCATGAAGCTACTGATGTTCGTCTTCCAGAGGCAAGTTTGGAGTGACGCAACTGAGGAGAGACGATTATCTAACCCAAGACCCTCTGGTGTTGTCTGCAGCCTTTCAGCACAAGAACAGAGATTGTGATACACGCGTCTGGTACCTTTCGCCCACTTTAGTCCGGTCTCTTGAACTTTTCCACAGTATTATTTCTACTCGTTGTTGCGCAAGACCAGCGATGAACGGATGAAATTAAGGTTTGACTTTTTACCTAGACTGCAGCCTCGGTCATTCAAGATGAGTTGTCTATTAGGAATAGACTGTTATTAGCACTGATTAATGATTAATTTTTAAAGGTGTGTTGTTTAATTTTTTTTCATGAGAACCTGAATCGCTGAGGGTGAGGTAGAGAGGGAACAATCTGTGTGGCATGAGGAAATAACGTTAAAGGGACTAAGACTCGGAGGGAAATCTGTTCCTCCTTTCAGCAGCTTTTCTAATTGGTGATGTTTTTAACAGCGGAACGTTTTTTTACAACGTCTCTCATACACGTTTTCACTAACGAGAGACACAAATCTGTGTAAATCCACTAAACTGAGGCGAGGAGGGCAGCGTGGGTGAAAGACTGACCTGACCTGCTGGGCATCACGTCCAGGCTGCGTGTGTGATTGATTCTGTACAGACATGTGGACTCTGTGTGTGTGGGGCGGGGGGGGGGGTTGCAGGCAGTGAGAGATGAACCTCAGCAGCCAAGCACTACAACTTGGCCTTGTGCCTTCATCACATTACATCAGCAAACCACAATCAACCTTTTTTATTTCGTTGGGTTTTTTTCCTTCCTTCTTACTTTTGCTCTCCTTTAATTCCCATTTTTTGTGTGATTTTATTATTTTTGTTCCTTTTAATTTCCTTCTCATCATGTCTAAAAAATAAATGAAGAAAAAAGACAAAGATTAAAGTATTAATAATTTTTTTTTCATTATTTTGTTTCTTTACTTTTTTTATTTTGTTAAATTTATCATATAATTATATAGTTATCATTTGCTATGTTTTTTTGCTTGTTTTCTTTATTTCTTTCCTTTCCTTTATTTTTGTATTTATTTTTTCTTTTATTCTTTTTTTTTCTTTTATATTTTTCACTTATTTCAGTTTCCTATTTGATTTGTTTTGTTTTTCTTATTTCTTTTATTTTAGGATTTTTTTGATGACTTTGTTTTTGTTTTTTGTTTTCATTTTTTTGGCTGATTGATTTTTATCTCTGTTCTTTTTGTTTTTTTCCTGCACCTTTTTTTTTTTACCTCCCATTGTTCTTAAATTTCTTTCACTCCTTTTTGTGTCTATTTTCTCTTCCTTTAAGTTTAAGTCCTTCCTTTTCTGTGTTTCTAGAACGTTCTAGCTTTAGGATGCGCTGTCTCCTTAGGCTGGGACTGAGCAGGTAAGGAATGTGTGTCTCCTCAGCAGGAGCTCCGAGCTCACGGCGTGGTGCGTAAGAGGAATTGATCAGCTTTTGTTCTGTGTGTATTGGCCGAGTGTTTGTGTTGTCTAACTCCTGCTCTGGCCGGTCTGAGGTGGAAAACTCCGGTCAGGCGTTTTTGAAGTGATGGTGTGGGGGCAGAGTGAGCGACCTTTGACCTGGAGAGATGATATACTGTCTGAACCACAGGGACAGAAAATCCTACGCTGATGTAACACACACACACACGTCCTGTGCTGAGAGTAAAAACTTACAGAATTACCTCATCATGAGAATGTTACTGCTCAGGCTAACAGCAAAGCGGATCAGTTAGCAGGGTGACGGAAGGGTTTAGTCTTAAACCACAGTCAGGTGCAGCAGGAAACAAACTGGCATTTGAGCCACTATAACGGTTTTTACCGAACTCCACAAGAATCTAAATACATTTTTTAAATTGTTTAGATTCTTGTGGAGTTTGGTATCAAACCAGTTAAAGTGGTGCAATCAATTTACATAAGGCTTGACTTGTTGTTGTGTTGTACAAGAAATAAAACCGCGTGCTGTGCAGTTCTAGGGAAATGATTAACTCTAAAGCTGATTTAACACCCTTAAAACAGGGGACGCCCCCCCACACACTTTTTCTTTGTTTTTCTCCCTCTCCATCTCCCTGACTTATTTTTTCCATTTCTTTTAAAAAAAAAAACACTTTTTATGTTTATGGAAAAGATTTCTATTTGCTTGATCCGCTGCTTGACTTTACTTCTTGATGCATTTTTTTTTCATAATTCTGTTTTTCTTTTCTTTTTTTGTACAATTATTTTTTTCCCCTCCTTATTTACGTTATGCTTTTTTAGGGTTTTCCCTTATTTCATGGTAATTTTGTTCTTTTTTTTGTTGTTTTTGTTGTTTTTGCTGTTTTTTCTTTTTAATTAATTTATTTTATGTTTGATTTTTTTTTTTTTACTATTTATCTTTTATATTTTTTTCTTCTTTTTAATTTAATTTCTCCTTCATCTTGTTTATACTTTTTTTTACTTTATTTGTTTGTGATTTTGCAAACTAGTTTTTCACCCATTTTCTGTATGTTTTGCCTTATATATAATATGTATGTAATTTGTATCTTTATTTTATACCACAGAATGTTGCAAAATATTCATTAGTTTCTTTTATTTATTAATGGACGATGCATTTGTACGTGTTTAATCCGTTTAAGGTCACTTTCTGTGTTCGGAAACATCTGTGAAGCAAGAGGTTCCTGTTTCTCTTTCTTCGTTTGAAATTATGTGGAAAAAAGTACAAACCCCTCCATCCTGGTGATTTTTCCACTTTTTCCACTTCTTTTTACTTCTCACTGTAACTGGAAACTCCTACTATAAATGAATAAATTTTTAATTAACGTCTAAATTAATGTAAACCTTCACAATATCAAACCTTATATATATATATATATATATGTGTGTGTGTGTATATATTTTATTTATTTATTTATTTATTTATTTTTTTGAGCAGTCATTCAATCATCTGCTGTACACCTCTCCATGATGGATTGATTTTATGGTTGTTCTAAACCTTTTGCCAGGTCTTTACTGCAACCCGTCTTCAGTCGCCTCGTGTTTTTGGGGAAAAGCAGCTCGGTTGGGTCGATGTCAGGTGACCGACTCGGGTATTTAAGAGCACTCCATTTCTTTGTCTTGTATATTTGACATTAGAACCCATTACCATTATTCCTTATCCATACTGTGATGCGCTGTTGTGTCAGTTTTGCAGCATTTGACTGAATCTGAGCAGAAAGTAGAGATCTATACGGTTCAGAATTCATCCAGCTGCTTCTATCAGCTGTTGCATCATCAATAAACACCAATGACCCATTTCCACTGGCAGCCACACATGCCCATGCCCTTAACACTGCTTTAATGATCGACAGATGATGTGGTAAGATTTGGAGCATGAGCCCTTCCTTTCCTTGATTATATTCAACCGTCCAACATTTCTGTACTAGAAAGTTAACAAGTGCATTCCTTTTTTTTTTCTCTTAAGAATGAGCCGAATTGTTGATTCGCTCACTTTCGTTTACATTAAGACCAGTTTGAACCACAAATTTTGAGTTCTTATTAACAGCTACCAAACACTCGGACTTCAGTTCGTCCGTCTATTTTAATTAATTTGCCGTGAAATGATGAAGAAACCGGCCACGTCCGATCCATCAAGCTGCTTATCAGGCTGCTGTTCCAATACTTTTGAGCCAGTGAAAATGACTTCAATGAAGGAGCTTTTATCCTTAATGTGACAATCGTGTCAAACCCCTTGAATTGAAGCCGAGCGTTTACACTCGGATCGCATCTTGATATTTTACGTTTGGCGGTGTAGAGGGAAAGAATTGTGTCCAAATACTTATGGACACAACCTGTGATTCGAGTTGGAGATGGATGCTGCTCTCTGTCTCCATTTGCTGTCACAGAAGATTAATCGACACCTCGGCAGTCAGATTCGAGAATTTACCCGAATTGTGAATGGTTTAGAAGTTCGCAATAGCGAAACGCATATAAAGTGATTTTCTTCTAACCTAGAGCGGCGAAGACGACTTCTCACGAATTCTTATCTCTTTTCCGCAGAAATTTCAGCGCGGCCTACGTTATGACGCTCAAACACCTGAATGAGCGCGCGATGAGCACATATCAGCGGCGTATCCTTCTAAAGAACAGACTCCCACTATGCCGTGACGCGGTCGGAGGCCCGTGTTCTGGAGGGATAAAGCTTATCATAGACACACAGGTCTGAAGAGGCGGGCCGACGTGACACGGCCCGGCGCCTTACACCAGCACCCGCCCCTTTCTTAGAAGGGCGCTCGGTGGTTAGCAGCGCGATGCTATCTCAGGCCCTCATCAATGAAGGCGCGCTTGTGGTTCCTGTTTCTGCTAAATCGAACTTGGCCCCTTCACTTTCTTTCCAGCGAAGCCTATCTGCTTGTGTGTGCATTTCTGTGTAGTCGTGTCACACCGCGCTTCTGCTTCTCCTTCCTCTTTTAGTTCAGCTTTCTCATCATCGGACGCCGATGCTAGTAAAAGGTCATCGGGGTTCTTTCTGGGCCGCCACGCGGGGTTGTGTGCGTGTTCGTGCACGTAACTTACTGTTACGGATTGAGGTCAGGTTTCTAATAAAACGTTAAAGATCCTGGTGCATGGGTCTGAGAAGTTAGCATTAGTTAGTCAGGAGGAAATGTTTCACTGAGAGCTCCAGAAAATAAAACTTAATAAAAAAAAAAATTCCTGCAAAGTCCCAGAATGCTCCACACTTGTGCTTAAAAGCTACAGAGATGGCAAGCACTGTGGTGTTAAAGGTGGAGGTGGGAGACTATCAAGGAGTAAAGCGCCGCTGCATCTCTGTCTTTAGGTAGACTGTGTACGGATATCGTTGGAAATGACGTTAATTACGAAGATAATAGAGAGAGAAAGAGTATTTAAAGTAATGCCCTCTTTACCATTGTACATCTGCATAGTATGACCTGTTTGGGGAATTTCACAAGGACGCCTCCACCCACACCTTTTTCTTCTTCTTTTTTTTTTTTTTTTTCTTTTGGTTACATGCTGTAAACAGTGTCAGGGTTTTCTTCCTGTACTGCTAATCTGGAAGATTCTTTGCCTTGTATTAAATTTAGATATTTAAAAAGGGCTGTTTAAGCTCTCGCGGTTGCCCCCCTCCCCCCCTTTCCGTGCACATAGACACACGCACACACACACACATCACGGAGCGAGCAAAGCCTCGGGCAGCATGCGGCATCTCTAACCCCCGTGAGACTCCCTTGGGTTCATGATTTGCTATTCAAATCGAGGTCGAAATCGGGAAAGAACAAAGGCAGGTGTTTATGATCACAGATGAGTCAGATTCATGTAAATGTCCCGCTTTGCAGAGAGGGGAGCGACAGGGGGTGTCCCTGCCTTAACCCGAGAGCTCCCGCTGCTCAACTCGAGCTTGAGTCATCAAGCGATCCACACACACACACACACACACGCACCTCAGCGGTATGAATGGAAAAGAAAAACAGGTGGAGTGGTGTAAATACCCAGCTCCAGAGATACTGGGAAGTGAAAGAAGTCAGAAATTCCACGTTGTCCAACGTCACAGCTACAGCCAGCCAGCTCTACCTGAGGCACCATCTGCTCTCGTGCCTCGTCAAACACCTGTGACAATTCAGCCTCTTTAAATTTACTCTCTTTTGGCGTGCTCGA
Source organism: Leiocassis micropogon (assembly GCA_028565275.1). NCBI lineage: Eukaryota > Metazoa > Chordata > Actinopteri > Siluriformes > Bagridae > Leiocassis > Leiocassis micropogon. The sequence continues at coordinate 12,881,675 of JAOVVA010000032.1, read as the reverse complement.
AACCAGATCAGCAACGGTTCAGATTTCAATGAGTTTCAATGTTAAATGTGGAGATAAGGTTCAATACCAAAAAAAAAAAAGGGAACCATTGTTTAGTTTTATTTTCCACAATTCATCATGAGAGTCCATTTGTTTTTGCGTAACCAAACCACAGCATTATTCAATTGTTACTAAATTGTTTAAATAGAGAAACTGGCTTTTGTTTTCTCGTCCTGAATTCCTCTGTGCTCACGCCGAAACTTGGCAAAAAAAAAAAGAGGGAGGAAAGAAAAGAAAGATGAAAAGACAGACGTCACAATTTCTTTTTTTTGTTTTGTTTTCTTCCACGTGGATGAGAGTTTTCAAAAACTTGTGGATCTGTCAGCAGAATATCATCTCCATTCATGTTGGAAGGAGAATAAAAACTAGCGGTGGTTTTGCGGCGTGAGCAGCGTGCACGTGCGAAGGTTTCGGGATCTTTTGTAGTAGGCACGACTTGTGGAACGTTTTCCGGATTCACAAAAAGATTTCGTCTCCTGGTGGTTTTTTTTTTTCCGGTTATGACGAGCCGTATGTTCTGAGATGCTTTTCTGCTCAGCATGGTTGTAAAGAGTGGTTATTCTTTTTTTTTTTTTTTTTGTGTGTACAAGCCGTTTCCTCGAACAGCAGAACTAGCGCTCCCTGGATGTTTTTTGTTTTTCGCAAAAAGTCTGATGTGTGTGAAAATCCCAAGAGATCGATTCAGAGTTTACGGGTGTGCAGATGTTCCTAATCATTTTTGACTCTGTGTCGTGTTTATGCACAATGGTGGATTTAAAATAAAAAAATAAAATAAAAAACAGGATCCTGAGAACTGAGAGTATTTGAAAAAGAATGTTTAATATAAAAAATAACTTCTTTTTTTGGTTTATATTTTAAATATCCTTTAGCTATTAAAATTATCTATTTATTTATTTAGTTTGTATTTTATTTAAAATACAGAGTTAACCGAATCATTATTATTTGTATTATATTCCTGATGAGGAATGAAAAAAAATATGTTGGATACATTTTAATAAAAAAATTTGCATAGATTTGTTTCAAGATTTTGTCAGAAATTCCGAACTTGAAATAAATTTAAGCTTTTTCATCATAACATAATTAAACAATATTGTGCATATTTTTGTAATAACTTTAATGAATAAAATGTTCATCATGGCAGGTTAGAATGTGTGCGCGTTTTTAAAGATCTTAGTTTTCATCCCACACACACAAGACAGATTGATATATATTTAAGTTTATGCGGTTTCTTGACGTAACGACTAAAAATAGTCGCAAAACATCAGTTATCGACGTGAAATGCATGAAAATGCATTTTTTTTTCTTCTTCTTTTATTTCCACAAATAAATGGAAACACCAGAAACACGTCAAGCGCCGTTTGAAAATGAAAAAGCACTAGTTTTTTTTTTTTTTTTTTTTTTTTGGAGGTGGAGTTGCACAGCATCCGCTGCCCCAGTGTGTCACAACAAAAGTAGGCTGATACCGCGAAAGAGGAAATTGACTAAGAGTTCTGAGAATGCCTGTGGTCAGGGGTCATGTGACTTGCCGGAATGATCCCGGAGTCATTTGCATACGGCCGCATCGGGGAGGAAGAGGCGTGGCTTCAGTGAGGAACCTTCGTGCCCCTTTGTTTACATCTGCGCTGTCAATTTTTTGCTGCTTCTTTTTTTACTTGTGCAACGAAGGAGATGCGCGGAGATAAAGCCCACCGAAACTGACACCCGCCGAACGAGCAGCGCAGCCGCGCATTGGTGCAAGAGACGAAAATAGAAGGGGTTGAGATGAAGCAGTGTTCATTACTTTAACTATTATGATGCTTTTAAGGAATGATTGGATTGTTCCCTTTTTTGTAAATACCTCTTCCCTTTCTTGTCTCTGTTATTATCGCCCTTACTTTCATCTCTAATGGACACTTAATATGGACCTTTTGATAAATCACATGTCTCCTGATTGTTTAAGTCCCCATGAAATACATATGGTGTTTTTGTGTAAATAAATTTCCTATTTTAATATTAAGAGATGATGGTTTCCAAGAAAATAGTAAAATCTTTAAAATATATATATTTATATTTATGTATGCATGTCCAGTTTCGCCCAAACCAAATGCACTCTTGAACCCACATGGTCCTCAGTTTATAAACAGCAAACCGCTCTACAGTAGCAGCAGGTTGGCATCAAACCTGCCGTGTTTGTGTAGTTTGGTTTTAGCTTCCTTCCTGTCATCAGGTAAAGGTGTTGAGTGGTGCTGCTCGATTCTCACAAAAATGTTCTAATATTTAATGCGATTGTTCATTGACTTATTTATAAATCATGCATTTATTGAAGAACAAAAAAAAAAATTTTTCACAGGTAATTTTATGAAACTTTTTAATATGTCAACTAAAAAAAGCTTGAAAAGGGAGAAAGAGAGAGCGAGCGATGCCCCAGCATGGCTGAGAGCCTGTTTGAGTTTTGAGTCAGAGTGCAATGATCACAAAACTCACAGATCAGGATTACAGACTGAATTATATTTTGGATTTGCAAAAAAAAAAAAAAAAAAAGAAGATATAATAAGCAACGTTCAAGATATCATTTGTAATAATAACAGAAGGTGCACTTTATCATTTTTGGTTGAAAAAAAAAGGAATTTGTGGCAGGTTATAAAAATCTAGGCCAATATTATTGAGACAAGCGACTGTATAGGTATTAGTGCTGAGATTTTTTGGCTATTTTGTTTGTTTGTTTGTTTTGAGTGTGCAAGGATTCAGAATTATCTGACACCCTAAGAGTGATGCATGTCACCTGGCAACCCCTAGAGAAGGAAAAGTCTGCAAATTCTGAGTGAGCAAAAAATACAACTTATGCCAAGAGAGAGAGCTTAAGGATGAGAAAATAATCAGGAATGAGTGCCAAAAACTGTCGCACAAACTGTTATGATTGCTAAAAAAATACATAAATAAAAATGTTGCACACTAATCGTTCAATCTAGATTATCTCATTTCTATAATCGTTTGAAGTCTCCGTGTTTGGAGTTCATATATTTGAGTTTCAAAAAAAAAAAGTGCAACCGTGAAATGGACCATGAAAATGTCAATGAAGTACTACAGTAAGCCTAGTTCGGATTTAAGTTTTGGGTATCCCCCGTTCCACCTGCTCTATCCTTGACTTCCTCTTCCAAAAGTAAATCCCTTAACCTACAGAATCATTTCAAGCATTTCACCAACCGCAAACCAAATCGCACATCACCTTTCAGATAAAAAACTCTTCTCTACTCACTCACTCACTCATCTTGTATACCGCTTTGTCCTGTATTCAGGGTCGCGGGGACCTGGAGCCTATCCCAGGAGGCTTAGGGCACGAGGTGGGGTACACCCTGGACAGGGTGCCAATCCATCGCAGGGCGCACACACACACACACTTGCACACTCATTCACACACTACGGGCAATTTGGGAACGCCAGTTAGGCTAATCTACACGTCTTTGGACTGTGGGAGGAAACCGGAGTACCCGGAGGAAACCCACCAAACACGGGTAGAACATGCAAACTCCAAGTACACAGAGCCGGGAATCGAGCCTGGCCGGGAATCGAACCCGGACCCAGGAGGTGCAAGGCAACAGGGCTAACCACTACACCACCGTGCCACCCCTCTTCTCTAATTTCTAACGTTATCTGTGTTTCTTCACAGCGGATCAAGTTTACGGAGACCAAGATATGCACGAAGTTGTTCGCAAACACTGCATGGACTACCTGGTGAGATTTATTATTATTTTATTTATTTATTTTATTTATTAAAGCCTTCTTATCCACCATTGGACCGACAATACAGATGTTTTTAAAACTTTTTTTACTTTCTTTTTTTTTTTTATTCTCCAGATGAAGAACGCAGACTACTTCTCAAACTATGTGACAGAAGACTTCACCACATACATCAACAGGAAAAGAAAAAACAACTGTCACGGGAACCATATCGAGATGCAGGCCATGGCGGAGATGTACAACCGGCCGGTGGAGGTGTACCAGAACGGCACAGGTGAGGACAAACTGAGAAGTTTTGTTTGTTGTTTTATTCCTTCTTCTTACCCTGAGGGGGCCAATCACTCTGGAATATCTTTCCATCCACATGACCTTTTGTCGGTTGCTCCAAAGTCCAATCTTTATGCTCCTCAGCCAAACTGAAGCCTTTTTTCCCCTGATTAGTCTCACTAATCAGGATTTTGTTTAGTTTTTTTTCCATGAGAGTTCTCATTGCATTGTGTGTAAGAAAATGCTCTTACTTCCACATATCTCTGGTTGTTACTGTTGATCTTGTTACCATGCAACTTCACCAAGGCTTCAAAAAAAAATCTGGTCATCTCCGACCATGTTTCTTCCGCAAAGTTGACTGCTCAGCACTGTCCCTCCAGGTTTGGATATTGTTATTGAAGGCTTCTAAACCCAGTAATTTTCAAATCTCCGTAGTTGTTTTCTTTGCTTGATGCAGTGCAATAATTTAGCCCTTCTGAAATGGTGACTATGTTTGTGATCAGGCAGCATATTTATATAGCAACAACTTAATAATAATAATAATAATAATAATAAAGGAGAAAAGACGAAACGGCGGTTTAATGCAATTAGTCAAGCCTTTACTTGTGACGCAATTCTTTTGAAATTCTTTTCTTTGTATATCCGAGTTAGGAAGTTTGGGTTAGAGTGCAAGGTCTATATACGCCCACAAACTTCCATTTGTGATTGTCAAACATCCCTTTTTCTAATCCGTTTCCTCCATTCTTCTGGGAAGGCTTCTCACTGGATTTTGAAGCATTGCTGTGGGATTTGTGTTCGCTCGGCGTCAGTGAGATCAGGTGCTGATGAGTCGGCCAATTTGGCCATATAGTCGACCCTTGCAAAGTCGTGGTTCAGAGTTCGTGACCTCAGACATTTCGCAGATTTTTCCTTAGAACCTAATTGTTCGTGGGAACCTCTGCGATTTCGCAGAAACCGCAAATATGCTCTGCAATTTTTTTACGCTTTTTTCGTGGCAGTATAATTTTTCATCCGAAACTATTAAGAACAATATAATTTACTAATTTTGCAACATAAATATTAAAGTAAATTCAGCTAAATGTCCATATAAAATATAATACTGTATACATTTTTTAGTACTGTAGAAAGAACACAAAGCGACCGTAGAGGAAAACGCGGCTTGTGATGGTGCAATATTACGGTATTTACCCTACAGTACTGATACCGAAGAAAACCTCAGCGCATACCAAAGAAAAGACTGTTGCATGAATTACAGTACATACAGGGGGGGTAACATGGGTATTTTACATGCTAGCACTACAGTACACAGATTTACCTTTACATTCCTTCTTTTTAAGAGTAATATATAAAGTTTAAAATGAAGTTAAAATGTTTTTGGAATATATTTTGGGGCAGGTTTTAGGGTTTCAACTATACTAATAGACATTTCTTTGACCACATCAAAAATTTAGCGCTTTATTTCAACAATTCGAGGGTGCTCTAGTGACGAAACCCCCGCCAGTTTCAGGGGTCGACTGTATAATGTATCAAAAGTCTGACCTTCAAACCCATAGTGGTTCTTCCCTGAACAAAATGTTTGCCACAAAGACATTCTGTATTCAGTTGTGCGTGCTTTCAGCATTTAGACGAAGATCCACATGCGGGTGTGATGATCAGGTGTCCACATGCTTTTGTTATGGCTAACGTGTACTGTATGCCGAGGAAGCAGTTATTAGCAGCGGGATCATCATTTATTTTAGAATCGCTTGGACGTTACAAGAGAGCGATAAAATCAGATAAACATGTAGCATGCCTCTTTAGCAGAGTGACGTCTGTGAGCTAATGATACAAAAAATACCCGTGTCTTTGATCCTTATCTACTACAGGTATGCTGAGAATTAGTGATCTCTATCTCAAGAGCTCTTTGCACTCAAGCTTGATGTTTACTCTGTAAATAGATTTCTTTTACCTTTTGGGTGGATCTCTAGTTTCCTAAAAATATGACACGTTTTTGTTGTTGTTGTTGTTGTTTTTTTCAATATAAGCATGTTTTTTTCTGCCTTGTTTTTTCTCTAGAACCAATCAACACGTTCCATGGGATCCACCAAAACAACGACGAACCAATCAGAGTCAGTTACCATCGGAACATTCACTACAATTCAGTGGTGAACCCTAACAAAGCCACGATCGGAGTGGGGCTCGGCCTTCCTGCCTTTAAACCAGGGGTAAGTGTGTGTGTGTTATGCTGCTGTGTCCTGATTAAATCCAAAAGAATTAAGTTAATAATATATATATAAAAAAATTTCCGAAAGGGTGTTCACAGTTCACAGCGTGAGCAGCCGTGCTGGGTTTTTTTTTTTTTTCTTTTTCCTTTTTCAATTAGGAATTCTATGTTAATAGGACGTTTTCTCCTTTTTTTCCTAATTGGAAATTTCGACATAGTCGAATGCAACAGTAAGATTACAAGATTGAAGATTTTTTGCAAAAAATCATAGTGTTTCCCACAAGTCTGAAATACACCTGCGGTGGCAGCCGGCGGAGCGGATCCGCATTACCAGCCAGAATAAAAGTGCTCTACTACATACAACAAACAAATAATACATATGACCTTTAACACAATATTTTGATTTATTTGATTTTTCTATTAATTTCACATTTCAGAGGTCCAACCTACTAACTCCTCCCCTCCATCTACTCGTATGTGAAGACTGAGACAAAGTAAAAACAAATGCTCACTGTTTATCAGAGCATGTATGCGTTAAAAACCAGAGTATTTTTAGCCTTTTTTTTTGCATTACAATGTTTTAATATATATGGGTCGGAATTGTGCAATATACTGTAACCTATTTTTATGGGTCAGAATCTATGCAATATCATGAACTAAATTATTTTTTATTTTTTATTTTTACCAACTATACAAACATGGCCGAGCAAAAAAATGTAAAAATGTCACATAGGCAAAGAAATGGCACAGATTCATAATATCATATTTTTTATGGTCGTTTTTGGGTGTTTTTATGTTTCTGTGACCAAATAGAGAATAATATGTACATTTTGTGAGTTCTACATTTTTTTTTTTACGTTATTCCCATATTCCAGTAGCAATAAAATTTAAGTTTTAAAAGTAATTATAACTTTAGTTCTATATGACATCAGAAAACCCAAATGCACAGTTTGATGTTTGAAGTCTCCCCTCCGTCGACACACACCGGCAGGTCTTCCGTATAATTATTATTATTATTTTGTTTTATTTTTTTTAATCGGCCATTGCATAATGCTGTTTTGCTGCGCGGATGTGCTGCGTTAGTTTTTAGGGCAACCTCTGTTTTCAGGTTAATCTGTTTTTTTTTATTATTGTTTGTTTGTTTGTTTTTTTTTTAAAGAAGTGCACTTTTTCGCAGAGCATGTGCGCCTGTCAGTACACCCGTCTTATTCTTTTTTTTAATTTTTTTTTTACGGTGACTGACATCCGCTGCATTTCCTGCCTCCCAGTACACCGCTCTCGCAGTAGCAGAATAAACAGGTACAGGCAAATATACTTGGGTGTGGGAAGCACTGCTTAGTAATACAGTAGGGTCGCACTGGGTCAAGTGTTTTTTGTTTTTTTTTTCCCTCACTTTTCTTTTTCCTTTTCCTTGAACCCATTAATGTAGAAATTACAGTTGCATTAAAGTAACTGTTACTTAATCCGTGTTTATACTTTCAGAGCTGCTTCTTAGAACCGAATTAATTTAATGTCCTTAAGCCCTGAGCGCTCACAGTTTTTGTAAAGAGTAGAAGGAAAATGGCAGAGGTGCAAAGGGTAAAAGTATAAGGGCAAAGGTCATCCTTTGTTCCGAAATATCTGAGGATTTTACCCTCATCTGAGGAAGATCATCCAGAATCGATTTTTTTTTTTTTAAATCTCCCTATGCTTGTTCGACTCATCTCATGTCCGATATCATCATTTTTGATGATGTCAGTGCTCATAGGAGTTTATTTATTTATTTATTTATTTATTTATTTTTCTCTCCCCTTTATTCTTTCCATAAGGTTTAGGTTCAACCGTGTCAGTATGGTTAGATGCCACTGATGCTTCACTTTCACTCACAGGCTCTACATATGACTGAAAACTTCTTCTTGTTTCTTGTTTTGATTGTTTTGAACCAAGCGATGCAGAATCGCTTTCTCACAGCTGTGGGCGAACGAAGCGCCGACCCACACACCGCTTCCTCATGATTTAATCTCGGCTCCTCTCAGAGATCAATAAAATAATCTCCTTCACAGGTTTTATAACGTTGTTTTGTTGTTGTTGTTGGGTTTTTTTTTGGTCTCGATTTGATGGAAAAACCAAACCCAGGTTCTCCATCCGTCACAAAAGGAAAAGGGAAAAAAAAAACCCTGGGAGTTGGGATTCTACCCAGGAACAAAACATCTTGGGAATTTTACTGAGGTCACGGAAGAGGGGTTAAGCCACAGAGATCAGACCAGAATCGAATCAGATCTACTGAAATCAGATCTCTCTTGTTGATATCAAATCTTACGCAGCAGGAATGCAAACGGCGTACTCAATCCTGAACTTGGGATTCTTGGTTTTTTGGGGTTTTTTTTGGATACTAAATTCTTTAGTGTTTTGAGTGTTTATGTCTATCTAAAAATGAACCTTGCAGCTTAATTAGGCATCATCAGTGTTTTCATCCAAACTCCACACACACATTCCGACACAGAAATGAATCAGATTGAAGTGTGTCTTATCTACTTGATGAACCCTGAGCTTCGTGTCCTCACACACAATCTCTGCTCTCTTATTAATCTCCTATGAGATATACACACATTTTACACACCAGTGTTAATTCAGCAGCTAATCTGATGTAAGTTCATGGTGTGTGTGTGGTATGTCATCCATGCATCACTGCGTACCATATAGCTGACCTGTCGCTCGCATTTTTATAACACGGCCTCAATGGTGCGACGTTTAAAAGACTTAAGTCGAAAATGGATGCAAATACCTCGCAGTCGTTAATTACAATTTGTTGGTATTTGAATATTAGTGTCTACTTTTTATACTAATATGGACAGGAGGGAAATTAGTTTTACAATACAGAATTTTATTGGTCATTTTAATCTTTGCAGTTAGTTTTTATAAATTTATGCATAAATTAAAATTCTAACATTTCCTGTTCAGAATTTTTTTTTTTTACGCGTCTAAATTACTTCGTATTTACTGTGAGCGCTCATTACAAAGGGTGCAATACATGGTATAGAGCTGAAGAGCGTTAGCAGTGCACTTTATACTTAATCAGCACATGAAATTTAGTGCACTGTAGATCATATTTAACCAGAGCCGTTTTCTAGGAACGGTGTTTTGCATGTGTTAGTGTGTATTTACAGTACAGTGCAAATGTCTTGAGCCACCCCGAGTACCCCGCCTTGTGCCCAAAGTCACCCGGTAAAGTCTGCAGGTTCCTGTGACCCTGTATCAGGGTAAGCCGTATAGAAAATTAATTAAAAGAATGAAGCAATATTGTAACAGCCTCAGCAGCAACCTCGTTTCCCCCTCTCGTCTGTTCCAACCACTCAACATCACCAGTATACTAATCACCACCTGATCATCTGCAACTGTTTCTCTCTGGTTCATGCCTTAAGTTAGATGTTTTTAATGCTTGAATGATTCATAGGTCGCTGGCTTAACAAACAAATAACATTTCTCAGAAACTGCACAGGTACAGTGACTGGACTGAAAATGAGAGACAAAAAAGTCCCTCAGGAAGCCTGGAGAACTTTTCCTCGAAACTACATTTAAAAATACAAGAAGTTCTGGCTCTTTGGAAGCAAAATATGAACTATGCTATATTTAGCATAAATAAAGAAAAAAAATTAACTCCGCCAGAGTGTCTTTTGGGTCACTTTAGTCGGTCCCAAGCCCGGATAAAGGAGGAGGGTTGGAATTGTGACATTAAAAATAAAAAAAAACAAATTCTTAAAAAAAAAAACTAACATTAACTAATTAACACTAGCTTCTATGTTCCTTTTGTATTCTATCTATCTATATATATAGGTCCTTCTCAAAAAATTTGCATATTGTGATAAAGTTCATTATTTTCTGTAATGTACTGATAAACATTAGACTTTC
>JAOVVA010000032.1:12856906-12870479 GCA_028565275.1 Leiocassis micropogon | reverse complement strand
CGTTTGTGCACACAGGCGCTGTGTGTGTGTGTGTGTGTGTGTGTGTGTGTGTGTGTGTGTGTGTGTGTGTGTGTGTGATGTGGGTTACATTAACGGAGAGACTGTTTTATCGGAAAATTAGCAAGGAACATCGCTAACAACGACAGGCTGATACAGAGAGGGAGAGAAAAAAATTTATCTTTACCCTCTAATGAGACTTGCATTTGCTTTAAGCTGTACAAACACGCTTACAAACACAAAATAAAATATGTTTCACACACACACACGTGGTCACCGTGTTATAGTAGACACTACACGTGTGCACGGATGTTGATTATACCAGTAAGAGACGAGCACTAAGACCCAGCAGGAGAGACGATTACCCACAATTCCGCAGCACAAGAGAGAGAAAACCCGTTAGCTCAGTTGTGATCACGTGACGCTCGTCGTCAAAACGAGAAGCTCATGCGTGATACCCGATACTCGGTGCTCGTAAACCAAGACGATGCTCGTTTTTCCAAGTCAAAATTTATTAAAAATCTTTGCTTGTCTTGCGGAACACTCGTAAACCGCGTTACTCGTAATCCGAGGTTCCACTGTATTTCTCTATCAAATCCCCTCTTACACTGATGCACTTATCCCAGCATTTCACCAGTACTTGGATATCGTTAGAGTTTTCTCAGTAGGCGGTAGTCGTCATCAAACTGCCTGCTTTTACATCTGAAACACTGGCCTCCTTTAATGTCTCAAACATGTGGCTTGAGGTGAGATCAGGACTGTACAGGGTTGTGTTGGGGCAATAACCCTTAGCCGAGTTCCTGTAATGTGCAAGTGGTGTTGGTGAATGATTGTGTGTACAGTTCCCACAGACAGATGCATCTCTTCCGCAAGCTGGCCGTCGAATAATTTTTTTTTTCACTTGCTGAATGTTAATGGGAACGACTGCAGTGGGCTTCGAGCCATCTCGGCGAGGATCGTCATTAAGGGACATACGGCCATCTTTAAAACGTTTGCACCATTCAAATGTTTTACTGCGGCTAAGAGTCTCATCACCGTACTGTGCTTGAAAAACCGAATATCAATCAGTTTTTCATGCATGATAGATTTCATCACAATTCCTGGTTTGACTTGAACATCCATTGATATTCTTTCAGTTCATGTAGGGGGTTATATGACGAGTTTTATAGGAAGGACATTTTGCTTCCATAGCTGATGGATAAACTCAGAACAATCAACTCTCTCCCTCCTGACTTTTACTTCAAACTTTTATCCACCGGGTCTTCTGCGGAGGAAGAAACACCGATTGGCTCATGTTTCATATGCAGTGAACCATCTGACCAATCATATATGACTGTGTCCTTGTAAGCAGTAATAATGCAGTAGGCCAGGATTTATCAGAAAGGATAAGGGCATCAAAAATGAAGAAAAAAATACTTTATAGTTTGCATTCAGCGTATTTTAGAAACAAACTTTTTTATTTTATTATTTTTTTAATTTTAATAAACTATCCAATTGTTTAGTCATGTACACTTTCTTCCTTAAAACTGCGATGTTTAGTCGGGATTAACAAGCACAAAAACCTGTGTTTTAATCCAAAGCGAACGCTTGTACGTCCAGTATAACTCATTTAAAAGTAAGAAGTGCTGCTTTGTTTACTCCTGATGCTCTGAGCAAGCATTTGGATTTGACGTCACTTGCTGAACTCAACCGTGAACGGACCGTCTCAGGCTTCCATGTAGGGAATTCCGAGTTGAGAGGCCGTTTTCTCTTTTTCTTTTGAGTTGAAAACGACGAGTTACGAGCTTCAGCCGAACGTAGCGTAAGGTTGGATGGAAACAGTAACGCAGCTTCCATTAATGAAGTATGTAAAGAAATGACTTGTGAATAAAAGTGTAATTGTTACTTTTAAGCTTCTAATAAGACATAGTATCTTATTCCAAAAAGGTTTTCTTTTAATTGCGTGGGATACGTAATTATAAGGATATGATGGGTATGACTTAATTTCAGCATTATGTCAAGCGGATAACTCATTTTTCCTCATGCACATAAGCTGACCAAATACCAGTGTATTGAGACACCTGACTTTGCTTGCATGCAGCACAAGACAGTTAAACAGGAAGATGTGCACTGGCCCTGTGACTCATCACATGCAACTTGTGATCTTTTTGTCATCTGTTATTTAAACCTGACCCTTTTATACATGCTAAGAAACGTATACCTGAATTAAGACTTGTGCTCGAGTCGCAGCCGTGCTCAGCTCGGCCACAGATGCGCGTGTGTGTTCTGCTCTGTCAGGGTCAGCCAGGTTTGTATAACAGCTGGTTTGGCTGCACAGAAACACAATGGCGTGTGGACGTGCTGTGGCACACTTGGCGTGCACACAAGAGCTAACCACATGCTGTCTCGCATTCGAGACGCTCTCCCAGACAAGGAAGAGCGACCGAAAGTGCATTAGAATGCTGAAATTAGGGCGCAGGATCAAAACCCTGTGCTTTTCTTTTTGTCGCTTGTGTCTTAAGTAAAGTTTCGGTGGTTATGCATTATATCAGTATCTTTTTTTTTTTTTACTTTTTTTTTTACTCCCTATAATATAAACCAATGTCCGTGATCATGAGGCAAAATACTCTCTGTCCTCATTATGACGAATCTAAATACATGTGCGTTTTTATTTTTGTTTTTTGTCATTTTTTTACCACAACAATGCAGCTAAATTCTCTAATCTGATTGGTTTAAAGGTGCTGATTGATTTTTCTTACATAAGCGTAGAGTATAGTGTTAATTAGCAATGACTGCTGGTTCAGCGGGATTCTATGGTGAATGCTTTGAGAAACCTGTGAAATTCAGTATCAGCAGTTTGTAAAAGATTTGAAAATAGTTTATAGCTGTTATCATTTATCTGATAACCTGTTATGTACCTGTATTGTATAAGCAGGTAAAGAAGTATGAGTGATATTTTTAATTAGCATTGATATTTAAAGAGTATAAAGAGTGCTTCTGCTATAGAAAAAACAACAGATGATATGACAAAAGTATTATATCAAGATATTTCCAGACACTTTTATGATACATAGCATGAAATATTTGTTTTGCATAATATTTCTCTGTAACTCAAGTCCTTGCAGGGCGCGATATCAGACGCATTTTTAACATCTTCATTTATGATTCTTGTTTGGTAACGTGTTCAACTATCGTTAAGAAAACTTATAAACCCAAATACTACATTATTTTCTTAGTGTACTCAGTGTAAACTGTCTCCCTCTGGGCAGTACGCGGACCAGTCTCTGATGAAGAACGCGATCAAGACTTCGGAGGAGTCGTGGATCGAGCAGCAGATGCTGGAGGATAAAAAGAGGGCCACCGATTGGGAGGCTACCAACGAGGCAATCGAGGAGCAGGTGGCCCGCGAGTCGTACCTGCAGTGGCTCCGGGATCAGGAGAAACAGGCACGGCAGGTGAGGGGGGAAAAAAAAAAACAACAACAACAAAGACCGAGCCTCTGGCCGTCTTAAAGTCGACATTCCAGTCAGCCATAATCTCTTGAGTATGAGGAATCAGGACAGGCCATGGAATAGCCTCTGGTTGAACATCTGCCCACAATCTTAGCTCTTTGGAAAGTATTTCCGGTTATCCTCGACCTCGAGGATAATCCTTTGTAAAGTGAGCTCGTTAAAGTGCGAGGTGAAAAACACGCAAGTGCCCGGATTTGTTTTCTGCTTTTCGTAATACTACATGGTGTTTTGCATAAAGCCTGTGTTTTCAGAGAAAGGTGCAGAGTTCACTGCAAGGTTCGTACAGACGTCACGAGGTAGTTTTACGTTTGTGTTTTCTCACTTTGGCCTCTGGTGTGAGAACGGTCTGGTTTCAAAGAAGCACCCCATCTTCATGTAAAAGGCTTGAAAGCGAAAGTGCAAATATTTCTTTTAAGAAGTGGTGTTAACTGTAAAGTTCAGGTAGTAATTTCAACTTTGATGTATATTGAAAGTTTTTCAAAGTAATAAAGTTGTAGATTTCTTCATCAAAAGTGCTTGTGTAATCGTAAAGACTATACTGTGTTTATCCCAGGACTCTTCTCATGCTCATACTGAGCATCCTGTTTGTCTTTAGTCCTGTTATCATTTGTAATCTGGAGTCTCAGAAGACTATGGTTTCTATTTTGAGTCCCAAGTTTTCCTCATCATTGTACTTTTTAGATTTCTTCATCAATGGTTTAGATTTCTGCGAAGCATCATATAAAATTCACTCTTTCTTTCTGTCTCAGCCACGTAAAGCCAGCGCCACGTGTAGCTCTGCCACTGCCGCAGCCTCCAGCGGACTGGAGGAGTGGAGCGCGCGGTCTCCACGGCACCGGAGTGCCGCCCCTTCCCCCGAGAACCCAGACCCGGCCCACTCGGACCCAGCGCCCAAGCCTCCCTCCCCGGCTGGAGCGGCTCTCGCGCTGTCCAAACCCCCTTCGCCTTGCGCTCCTGGTATGCCACGCTCCATTACACCACCACCACACACACAGTTCTGCCCCTGCCCATGTAGATCACTTTGTACACTGCTCTGTGTGTTCTTCACTCCATGTTCCTTAGAGGCAATTTGACTTTAATTTATTTTTATTTTTTTAAACACAAGTGACGTGTTTTTGGCTCCAGGTAAACTTTGTGTTAAGTTTGACCCACGAGTCCAATGAAGTGAAGAACTGGTTATTTGTCGTGCAAAACAGATGTAAATGCTTATGAATAGGGTTTCCCAGTCCTGCCGTATATCCCCAGTGTTTTCCAAGTGATTTAGCTCAGCTTGTTTACATGCCCAGGTAACAAACACGGCCATCTGAGGTCATCTATTTAAAATGTTCCCAGGAAACGCATAATGAAGGAAGCATAATCGTGTGTGTGTGTGTGATTATGTTGTATTTTGCAGGGCCAAGTAACCAAGCCTGTGTTGGAGCAGACAGACCCACCTCATCGTCCCTGGTGTCTCTGTACCCTGCTCTGGGTTACCGCGCCATCATGCAGGACATGTCGCCAACGGCTTTTGGTAAAAACCACATCACACAGCATGTAGGACAAGGGATATGGAATTATTAATGCACCTTATCTGCAAACGCATATTATAAATGGACAGTTCTATAATGCTGAACGTGCAAGTTGTGGTTGGTTTGTTTTAATACATGGGTGAGGTTCTTCCTGATAGTCACCAAAACGTATTCTGTATTGCATAATTAAGTTGCTTGGCGTTGCAAAACTCAGAAAAAGAAATCCACAACAGAAGCTCTCCAACTGTTGCAAATTCTATAAATATGGAAATGACAGCAACTTTACACATTCCCTATTTTTTTTCTTTTTATCCCTGATCTGTCTCACTGCCTTCATTTGCATTCTGCAACCTGATTGGTTCTTACATTTTATGACACAATAATGCTTGCATGTATGCAAAAGTAGATTTTTCCAATGAAATTAGATTTTTTTTTTTTTTTTTATTGCCTGAGCCAAAGTGCTGCAGTGACAGTTTTTCACAGTGACAAATTGGTAAAATAATTATTTTGATTGTGTTAAAGGTTTAGTGTGATTTTTAGGTTTAGGTGGGTGGATGTGGGTGGAAAAAGTGATGTGGTTTCAAAGGAAAATGATTAATGATAAGAGATTTACCTCATATGAACTTGTTTTGGGACTCTACTCGGCTCTGGACCATCACAGGAAACTACACAAGTAGCTAGCTAATAGCGGAAATGATGGTTGATGTGTGGGATGACTGTGAAACCCACAAGACATGACAACTTTTTTTCTTTTCTTTTTTTTCTTATTCTTTTTTTTTTTTTCCTTGAAGCCATCAGTTCTTCATATTTGGTCATGTTTTCTTTTTTTTGTGAAAGGTCTGACGGATTGGGAGGACGACGAGATTTTGGCCTCAGTCCTGGCCGTATCACAACAGGAGTACCTCGACAGCATGAAAAAGAACGCCATGCATAGAGAACCGTCTCCGGACAGCAGTTGATAATGGGATGAAGGCGCTCCGAAGCCCTCTCATGGCACGGGAGAAGGCGCGAACCCGGGGATCAATCAAACGTCATTCTGTCCATCATCATAGAAGTCGCATTTCCCTCTCACTCTCCCCTCATGTCCTTATCACTATCATCTATCAGTAATAATGACCGTCACTGTAAGACTTCCCCCTCACCATTACCTTACTTTCTTTTGCCACTAATGCCAAGATTGGACTTCTTTATTAGGTGCATGTTTAAACCAACATAACTGATCTCATAGAAAAAAATGAGGAAAAAAATCTATAAAAATGTCATACTTTATCATCTTAATACCTGATTAATATAAGCTTGTTGTATTTTATTTTCCTGTTTGGAATGAAAAAAAGCTCTTTTTTTTCTTGGAATAAAAAAGGAGAAGTTTCTGAAGAAACTGGCCTTATCTCTGTTGTCTCTCTCTCCCTCCCTCTCTCTCTCTCTCTCTCTCTCTCTCAATACATACATTTTTTTTTAATCTGTAAATGCATTTGTTAAATAAGTAACAGGCAAAATAACAATTACATCTTGTTTATTGAATGCATTAGGTCATTGGGTGCAGGTTTAGCAGGTAGCTATGAGCAGCAGGTATGTCTGAAGCAAATCAAACTGACCAGTCACATGCACAAGTCATACTTTTAGCATTTATAATGCAAGCATCCATATAAAAGCAAAAGTGTTGAAAAGCTTTTTGTGGCTTTCTTCTGCCCCTACTTAAGAAGTAAATCTGACCATTTTGAAAAGCTTTTGAGTGTACTGTTAGAGAATGGCTTCTAGGGGGGGTTTAGGTAGTTAAGTGGCTTTTTTGTATTTCGGAGTGTTGGAGGAATTATGGTGCAAAAATGAAGCCATTAACTAAAAGTGCTCATTTTCAGAGGACATAAATGAGTAAATGGAGTTAAATAACCTCGTAAAAAGAAAGAAAGGGAAAATTCATTCTGCAAAAGACCAGGCTGACTGGAGGGAAAGGAAAGTGAATATGAGGAATTAGGACTGCATTTAGCCTTGTGTTTAGGTCTGTGTATGCAGCTTTCATTAATAAACCAAAAAGAGAAGTTTTTCATAAGAGAATATGGGATGTTGGTCTATTTTTTTGAACATTGAATAATATCTCAGCATTCAATTACTGCATTGTGTAGATTCTGTCAGGGTTTTTATTTGAAAATTTATTCAGACAGTTTTCACACTTTTACCAGCGTTTATAATCTACACACACACACACACACACACACACACAATGAACTTTTTACTTTAAAATAATTCATTAAACACAATTGCTAATTCCTTTCCCCAATTCACTTTAACCCTTTTCAGGTAGCACAGATGATAAACGGAAGTTTTTTGCGCGGGAATTAAATGCCGCACATGCATACTACCGCGCTAAGAAGTATGTACAAATAGAGCGCGGTTTGCCGTCGCACTAGCGGTGCGCATTATTCTAGCGCACTGTGTAATCGTGTAGTGCGCAAGTGCGTTGGTATTTGCGCGCGCGCGCGCTAATTCTACTCTAGTTCTGAGAAAAACCAGCTCCTTGATTAATATTCAAAAGGCTAAAAAAAACACCGAGACGTGATTGGTACTAGATTCAAAACACTCACGCAAACTCGGACGTCATTGGACAGTGGAGTGGAGTGGGGCGTGGCGTCAAACGTAAACACAAACTTAAACATCAACAACGCTCAAACGGAGCAGGAGATTCATACGCGCGCGCAGCTGTAGTGCAGTAGCCAGGGAGACGCTGAATTCAAGAAGAAACTTGGAGCTTAAAAATGGAGTGCTGATGGCTTTATAGCGGATTCTTCTGCTTCGCCGAGCTATTTTTGTGTGTGGATAAAATACGTTTTCTTTTTAATCGTTTTTACTGCGCGAAAAGATGTTGGACAAACGCGTAGTCGAGTCGCGCCGAGACCAAACCGAAGACGTGAGAGGAAAACTCGGTAAGAATGCTAGCTTTTGTTTTATGTTGTATTTTGTAGTAAAAGTTGCCAAAATTAATCTATAACAAGTTTTTTTTTTAATGTAATTTTACTAAGAAACTACATATTCAACGCATTTTGTTGGTCAGGGTTCGTTTTTTCAGTTGGCTAATAGTATTGTACTCTATTATTTGGATTTAAAATTTTAAAGTTTTTTTTAAACATTTAAATTAAACCGTCAGCTTTTTTAACCGTTAAATAAACCGTCAGCTTTTTTTAACCGTTAAATAAACCGTCAGCTTTTTTAACGAAAAAATAAACCGTCAGCTTTTTTAACGATTAAATTTAACCGTCAGCTTTTTTATATGATTAAATTCAACCGTCAGGTTTTTAACATTTGTCTTTCTTTCTTTCAGCTCCAACTAAAGAGTCCTTTGAGAAGAAGTATAAGTTAGGAGCTCTGCTGGGAAGCGGCGGATTCGGCTCTGTGTTTTCAGGACAGCGGATCTCTGATGGTTTACAGGTGATTTATGAGCATTTTTTCAATATTTTTAACGCGTCAGCTGTGACTGTGACGTCTCTAGTGGTTTGAGAACTTGGATTACTATGACGCACTTATTCTTATTTAATAGTCGATTGGTTTTTTTTATACGACCACGCATTAAATCCAAGGCTACGACTTTAAATAATGTATTTATTAAACATAACATAAACGGGTATTTATATAAATTGCATTTAAAGGATAACACGTTTAACATGTCTGTTGTGTGCTAAATTGTATGTTCTTTTGCTTTTAACATTTCAGGTCGCTATTAAACAAGTGTGCCATGACAGAGTGCAGCAGTGGGCGGAACTGGTGAGGTTTTTTTTTGTTTTTTTTCCTCTCTTGTAATGTGTTGTTTCTTCTTTCGTGCGCCCCCTGCTGGTTCCCTGTGTAATGACGTAGTGGGTTGTGACGTTAATGGATTTTTCAAAACAATCCGTAGAGGAACCGCAAGCGAAAGTATTTCCCCACGTTGATTAACAGGAATATCTTGAGTAGTTAAGCTGGTACATATTTTTGGAAAAAAATTTTTTTGTCGAATTTCAGTCATGAGTCAGATTTAATCACTGGACACACAAGTACGCATTGGTGATAGATTCCTTTTGTTGTTGTCATGAAACGAAACCAAATTCTTACTTTCTCTGTTTTTATCCAGCATCCAGACTGCAAGCTTAACTCCTGTCTTGTTTTCTATGTTTTAGCCTGGTGATTCAAGCCCGGTCCCCATGGAAGTGGCGCTGCTGCTGCAGCTCGGAGGTTCAGGCCACCCTGGTATCATCCGAATGCTCGACTGGTTCGAGTCACCCGGCAAGGGCTTCTTCATCGTGTTCGAGAGGCCGCAGCCGTGCCAGGATCTATTCGACTTCATCACCGACCGCGGTGCTGTAGATGAACTGATCGCACGAAGGTAACCTTAAGTTCAGTTTCTTTTTAACGTTACATTTATTTATACGATTAACACCTTATGAATGTGAAATATGTAACATAATAAGTTGCACCCCTTTTTGCCTTCAGGTTTTTGAAGCAGGTAGTCGAAGCGGTTCAGTTTTGCCACTCGAGGGGAATCGTCCACCGGGACATTAAAGATGAGAACATTTTAGTAGACACACGGACTGGGGACGTCAAGATCATTGACTTTGGATCTGGTGCTCTGCTGAAGGACACGGCCTACACAGACTTTGAAGGTAAGACAACTAGAGAGCTAGATTAACTCTTAAAGATAACATAGACATCACAAATAGAGCTTATAGGTAGTGTTGGAAATCCATGTTTTCCTCATGGACCTTTTTTTTCCTGTTAGGAACCAGAGTTTACAGCCCACCCGAGTGGATTTTGCATCAGCGCTACGAAGCACTTCCGCTCACCGTCTGGTCATTGGGCGTCCTGTTGTTCGACATGGTATGCGGAGACATTCCCTTTGAAAGAGACAGAGACATCGTTCAGGCTACGCCCAGTTTTACTAAGCGCGTCTCTAATGGTGAGTTTCTGCGTGTCCTGCATTTCTAGTAGAGTAACAACAACTGTGCAATGTGTTTCGCCTTACAGGCATCTAGTACAGGTTTGAATG
Source organism: Leiocassis micropogon (assembly GCA_028565275.1). Lineage (NCBI taxonomy): Eukaryota > Metazoa > Chordata > Actinopteri > Siluriformes > Bagridae > Leiocassis > Leiocassis micropogon. The sequence goes on along the minus strand of JAOVVA010000032.1, from coordinate 12,860,475 downwards.
ACGTAAATGGATCCTGTTTAATTGTTTCAGTTTGTAAAATGAACCAATTGTTAATTATTTTTTCCCCATTTTGTTGCAGAATGCCAGTCGCTTATCCGCTGGTGCCTCGCATACCGCCCGGAGGAGCGTCCAAGCTTAGAGCAGATTTTGCTGCATCCCTGGATGTCAGAGAGCTTGGACGACATCGGAGACCTGCAAGATGACAGCAACATTGCTCCAAGCCTTTAACTTGACACGTGGACCAATTTTCGATGGCTGTCAAAACTTTACACCTGCTGTTCGATTTGATTATACACTGGATCACATCACACTTTTTTTTATTATTTTTTTTACTCTGGCTTCTCAGCACGTCCCTGGTTTCTTTAATGGAAATGTTCTCCGCCATCGTGTCATCCCCTCCCATGGACACCGTCATGTCCCCTGTTCTTCTGCAGATCCAGCACGTGTGTGTGTGTTTTTTGAATCTACACTGCTGTACACATCTGGTGCTCTGCTCGGTTTATTTATTTACCTATTTATTAACTCGGACACATCTAATAGGTATTTATGTTCTGGACTTAAGGGAGGAAGTTTCAGAAGCAATTCAGTTCTCATTCACGGTGAAGGACTTACAGCCGTCGTTGACTGAATATACAGTGCTGCCTGGTTCTACAGGCTGTTTTCTTTTGTATATATTATTGTACCCTCATTTTAAGAGGAGTGTCATGTCCTGCTGAGAACAACAGCGACTCACAGCGACATGATGGTGTTTTGTTCCAGGAAACTTTCCTGTAAATCCTGTTTGAGTTTAATAACACAACCACCGCTGTTCACTAAAATGTCCTTATGGGATTTTTTGTTTTGTTTTGTTTAACCAAAATGCCTTTTACTTTCGATATCTGTGTGGGTTTTTTTTTTTTTTTTTTTTTTTGTTAAATGCCCTAAAGTCATAACAACGTCCAAGAATGTAAGCAGCCAAAATTGTGGTGCTGAACTGGTCATGTGATTTTACACTCAGTCAGAAAAACAAAACACGAGTGTTGTTTGTGAATTGCAACCGGTGTATATGTTTACCTAAAAAGAAAACAAAATTCTGTTAAAGCCAAAGAGATAAAAAGCTAAAAAGCACTAGATTGTTTTAAATTACTTGACATTTAATGACTAATTGTATCCTTGTTTAAATCTCAGGACCAAATGTCAGATTTGAATGTTTAAAATCGGACCTTATCTAGTGCAACAACATGAATGTATTAGTTCCTGTATGATTCAGTTTGGCTTGTTTTTTTGTTTTGTTTTGTTTTTTTTAATGCAAAGTTTCAACTTGTGTTTTATCAAACATTGAAAATGAGAATCCTTGCTCGTTTGCTTGGGTTCGTACAACAACTCTGCAAATACTTGTGTATTGAAATTTGTAATATTGTGGCAGCAGTCACATGACCTTATTTAAGTTAAATTAAAAGAATTCAAGCAATTCATGTCTGTCTGTGTCTTTGATCCAAAAATGAAACAAGATACAATGTGCAAGAGATAATGTGCAGTTATTGGAAAACAATTCTCTTACACCACAGCAGTTCATTCATAAGAAAGGCATTGGTTGCTCATTGGTAGGTTTCTCGCCTGCCATGCAGAAGGCCCAGGTTCAATTCCCACCCAATGCCCTAAACCCCAGCCATTGGATGCAGTGCCAGTCTTATGCCTGGATAAAATGGAAGGGTAGCATAAGGAAGGGCATCTGGAATATAACCTGTGTCAAGTTGTGTGCGGATCTACTTCTCCCCTCAACGGGAGCAGCCGAAAGACTCCATCCACGTACATCTCTAGGATAATTCGATCGAATGTAACAGTAGGCCGCGCCATCATCAAACTTTAATGACATACTGTGAACGTGTCATAGTATGAGATAAAAGTTGATGACGCTGCCTACTGTTACATTCGTCGATACCTGTGCAAACACACAAAAGAATCTATATATAAATATGTTGATATATAGATAGATAAAACCGAAATTCTGTTTGTATGCATGGGCAGAGTTTGTGCCGGTGGGCAGCACCATCAACTTTTATGTCGTACTATGAACGTAACAGGTGTGTAACAGTAGGCAGCGTCGTCTACTGTGAAAACGGGTACATCAGGCCGAGCTCATAGCTACTGAAACCCCAGTGAAGTGGGCATCCATCCATGTGTACCAGAACACGGTGTCACCACCTTTTATGTCATATTGTGAGGTAGTAATATATCTGCCCAAATGCTGGAGCAGTGTGAGGAGCGGCAGCGAGTTGACCACACACTCCATTCGCAGATAATGCATAAAGCTGTAGATAGGGTTCATTTTAGTTTAGAATAGTTTTAGTTCTCTGTCCAAAACAATTCTTTCCTGTTTAGTGTCCAATTATTTCAGTATGGAACCCAGTCCTCTCATTTTAGAGTCCAATCATCTTTTAACAGTAATAAACAATGTTGTTGTATTTTTTTTTTTGGCAAATCCTATTTTATTTCAATAAACATCGGAGTGACACTGTAATCGTTCCCAAAACACTAACGCACTCCCATATCTGATCACATTGTTTTCTGTATCTAATCACAGACGGATATAAATATTCAGACGACTGTAGTGGATGATGGAACATTGTACAGGAACATGCATTACAGGGACACTATTAAAATGATGAGCACTGCTTCCATCTAGTGTTCAAGCAAAATATGATATTTCTGACATTTGTCTTTTCACTGTCTGGAGTCATGTGAGTTGGTTCAGTTCAATGATTCATTCACCATTTGGCTCAGTTGCAGTTTATATTTCGCTGTAGTTTGTCTTAAGGATAATATTTTTCACATGCAGCCGAGTACAGACTACTACTGGGTCCACTAACAGCCTGAGCATTTCTGTGAATTAAATGAATATGAACTTAGTGACCTGGGAGTGAATCTCTGTCTGGACCAAAATGATTCACTGGCTCGAGGTTCAGCATGATGCAGATGCATAACGGCTCTAATCCGAGGTGCTGTTTGTCAATTGGTGATTTCTGAGGCTGGTGACTCTAAATGAACTTCTCTTCTGTAGGAGAGGTAGATTTTGGTCTTACTTTCCTGGGAAGCTCTTCATGAGAGACACTTTCATCATCATGGTGCTTGATGGGTTTTGCAAATGCACTTGAGACAATACTGATCTGGCAAGAACTGATCCAGAACAGCTGAGCTTCATGCCTTATAAAAAAACAGCTGACTGTTGTTGTTGTTGTTGCTTAATTACATCATTTCCATTTGAGTACATTGAATTAAAAAGTGTGTCTAGACTTTTGACTGGTACTGTATGTACACTGACATGCAAGAAGTAAATAGAAACCCATATTGTTACAATGAAATACGTTGCCATTATTATGACTACTATTAATTATAATAATACTGTAAAAGTAATACAGTTTACAGAATAGAATACAATATATCCATCTTTTAGGTTTGGGTTTTTGGTCAAGGGAGAACTCAGATTCTTGAAATATCCAGTGGTTTTTTTTGGATTTTCTCCCTAATTTAGTCGTAGCCAATTCCTCCCCGTCACTAGGGGGCTCCCACATTAAGGCTACTACTACCAT
>JAOVVA010000032.1:12822941-12856806 GCA_028565275.1 Leiocassis micropogon | reverse complement strand
CTCAGCAATCTATTAGCGAATTCAGCATCATCAAAATTTGGGGCATATACATTTACCAACAAAACTTTTTTTTGCATCAGGGTACCAGCAACAATGATGTATCTACCATTCCTATCAGCAATAACATCGGTCGATGAGAATTGGACTTTCTTATTAATGAGAATGGCAACTCCTCTAGCTTTCGAATTAAAGTGTGAGTGAAAGACCTGACCTACCCAAGGGCAATATAACCTATAATGATCTTAAATGCGAAGGTGAGTCTCCTGTAAAAATGCTATATCAGAATTTAGATGTTTCAAGTGTGTGAAAACCTTAGGTCTCTTAACAGGGTTACCCATACCTCTGATATTCCAACTAATGAATCTAAGAGGCATGCCTGACCCAGCAATGCTGGGATCTATATTGCCACTAACCATTCAAAAAAATAAAAAAATAAAATAAAAAAACACAACAGCCAAAATGCCAGTGGTCGTAAAGAGCCGAAATGGGACAACCTGATAACCCTAATGAGAGCGTAAACACTTAGCAGCATTATAGCACCAAACTGAAGGGCTGTTGAGGCTCACCCAGAAATCAAAGTTTTGACATAATCACTGGCTTCCTCCGATGAAACAAAGTCCTTCTCAACACCCTTATATGTGATGCGAAGTCGCGCTGGATGAAACAGGCCGTACCGAACACCCTCAATGCCACGGAGTTGCTGCCTGACCGGATTGAATGCAGCCCGAGCGCGTGCTATCTTAGCAGTGTAGTCAGGAAAGACTGAGATGGTCTGGCCTCCAACTTTAATCCGTCGGCGTTCTCTAGCGCATCGTAAAATGTCAACACAGTCAGTGTGGTAATGAAACCTGCATACAATGGCTCGTGGACGGTCGCCGGGCTTAGGTGTGGGTTGGAGGGTCCTGTGAGAACGATCCAAAAGCGGCTCCTTCTCCAGATTAAAGGCTTCCTTTAACAAGGAGGCCACGGCCGCAGTGGTGCACGTGTCAGGGCCTTCCGGTACTCCCACTATCCTAACATTGTTACGGCGCGACCTAGACTCCAAGTCTTCACATTTATTTTCCAGCTTGGCTACGTTAGCTGTGAGGCACTTGATAGTATTTTTCATTTCGGCTATGTCGTCCGAGCACACAGTAAGTGCGTGCTCCATCTCCCTGACCGTACCTTTAAGCTCGGACACGATACCATCAATCGCCAGCTGCGTCTTCACCGCTTGCAAGTCGAACTTAATAGCTTTGTTTATGAGGATATTTTGTGCAATAGTGGACTTACGTACAGTAAACTAGTAACTGTGTTAACGCTGCTAACTGGACTTTTTACATGCGTGTACATACACACGCAGTTACTCACACATTACATTAACGAACAGAGGTGCCTGGATGTACTACGAAGCTCACTGCTGCTACATACTGTACAAATCTCTGAAGACACACAGACCCCACAGACAGCGACGGCGTTTTTTTGGACGAGACTCGTGCCATAGGGACATAGTGAAACCGGTAATGTTTTGTCTAGGCTTCTGGACATGACCTAAAAGATTTCTCTTCACTGGGGATAAAGGACCTGATTGACTGAAACACCTGAAGTCAATAATTACCAGGTTTGTCTGAATAGTAAAAGAAAGTATATACTTTTGTTCATATTAGTGTAGCAATATATTTTCTTGCATTTTCTTGTCTTTTCATATACAGAGTCAGCCAAAAAAATGTATACACATTTCAAGAAAATCGATATTAAAATAGTATAGTATATACTGTATATTATAGTAATATATGAACATATATCAATATAGTACATAATATACTATATAATATAATATAGACTACATTTGAAGTAGTAATGGTAGGTGTTTAGCTTGCCATGTGAAAGACCCGGGTTCGATTCCCAGCCAGTGCCCAAACCCCAGCCGCTGAATGCAGTGCCGTTCCCAAGAACAGATAAAATGGAAAGGGTTGCGTCAGGAAGGGCATCCGGCATAAAACCTGTGCCAAGCTTGTATGTAAGCAGCCGAAAGACCAGCAACAACAATAGAACAGTATATTCTGTTAGTATAATATTGATTAGATTCAACTTTATTGCCATTGTGCAGAGGCAATGAAATGCAGCAACTAACCAGAAGTGCATAAGTGGCCTATTTACAATAAATAAATGCAATATGTTATACAAACACAAGATGAATTTAGTAATAGAGTTATCGTATATATAGTGATAAAATAATGTACAGTGCAGTAAATGTGCTATAGTTAACTATATTACAGTATAGTATAGAAATAATAGTATCATATATATGATAGGTGGCACGGTGGTGTAGTGTTTAGCACTGTCGCCTTGCACCTCCAGGGTCCGGGTTTGATTCCCGTTTCTGTGTGCATGGAGTTTGCATGTTCTCCCCATGTTGGGGGGGGGGATTTCCTCCGGGTACTCCCGGTTTCCTCCCACAGTCAAAAGACATGGAGATTAGGCTAATTGGTGTTGCCAAAATTGCCTGTAGTGTGTAAATGAGTGTTTGTATGTGCCCTGCGAGGGATTGGCACTCTGTCCAGGGTGTACTTTAAGCGCCCTGGGATAGGCTCCAAGCCCCCCGTGACCCTGAATACAGGATAAAGCGGTATAGGCGATGAGTGAGTGATATATATATATATATATATAGAGAGAGAGAGAGAGAGACTAGAGACTATATATATGATATAATATACTAAATTTATTGCTATATATTATATTGATCAATTTAGTATTAAAATATGTATAGTAAAAGTACATTTTCTTGGCTGATTCTTGTTGTAGTAGGGACGTGTTTTTCTCCAGGCCGCCAGGTGGCGGTAGTGCGCCATAAAGTCTTTTGTCGACATATTAAACACCAAGGAAGAAGAAGAAGAAGAAGAAGAAAGACGCTAACGTAGACGTCGACGCTTTTTCCGGAAGCGTTAGAGTGCGCGCGCGCGCGTTACTCTTAGCTTGTGTGTATGTTTTTTTTTTTTTTGTGTGTGTGTTTTTTTTTTAAAGAAATGTCACGGAACATTTAGCAGTTGAAGAACTTTTCATCATGAAGTGAGTCTATCCGGAGTGATTTAATTAGCTCGTGGCTGACGGTGTGAGACCGGAGAGAGCCACGGTAGGTTAGCCGTTAGCTGTGTCAGTCCGCGGATTTAGACGTCAGTGCCAACATGGCAGCAGGTAACCAGGGTCCAGGCTCTGCAGGTGAGGACAAGAGCTCTTCTCGCAGACAGACTGAAGGTAAAGACCTATTTCCTGCTCAGAAAAGAACACCAGACCTTTCATTACCAGCAGCTCTGTGTCTGTGTCTCTCACCCAGGCTTGTGTGACTTGGCTAGGGCTTGGGAAATGTCCCTACAGCCTGAATTTAACATTCACACATCATTCATGTAATGTATTTTATAGTTATTACTCATGTCTTGTTTTGGTAGCAGAGCTGCATCTCTAGTTGTGTCCAAATTCTTGAAGTGTGTGTGTTTTAGGTTTATAATTATGGGATGTAGAAAAATCACAAACACCCTTTTAAATATTTTTTTTTTCTTGGCATGCAATTAAAAACAGTTGGAATAAATCTTAATAGTAATATCTTTTACAAATGATAACTTCTAAGGTTCTACTAATTGTGTCCAAGGCAAACTTTTGATTAGAGACAGATATGAGAGTCAAGACTCCTATATAATCACTCTATATAATCCCCTGATACATTAACGTTCCCGAAAGTTTTCTTAGTATCCCAGCACCATGCTTGTCTGGCCTACCAGGAACTCTTGTCATTTCTCAAACATAATAATTGAAATGGCTTGCAGCGAGGTCAGGACCGTACGGGGGATGTGACAATAACTTCCTATAATGTACAAGAGGTGTTGGTGAATGATTGTGTGTACAGTTTGTGTCAAATTCTTGAAATGTGTGTGTTTTAAATTTTTTTGGCATGCCCTTAAAAATATGGACTCAATCTTCATAATAATCTATCTAGTAAATCTTTTACAAGTAGTAGCTTCTAAAGTCCTTAAATGCGTGATAAGAAGCATTCAAGTCAAACCGGGACGTTTCACTAGTGCTTGTACACGGTCAGAGTAGAAAGTTCCCCATGATCGGACTGCCTGTCCGATTCATGCTGGCCTCCCAGGACCTCCTTTACTTTCTCAAACATGTCGAAATAATTTGGATTGTGGTCAGGACCGTCCGGGAGATGTGGCAGTAACTCCCAGCTGAATTCTTAAATGTGTGTGTTTTAAGTATTGTCTTTCTTAGCATGCATTAAAATACGGAACAAATCTTTATAATAATATCTTTTTAAAAATATTAACTTCTAAGGTCCTTAGAAGGGGTTATGGGTGGCGTTCAAGTCAAACCAGGACTTTTGATTAGAGTAAAAACTCTCTTAATTTCTCTATATAATCTCCTGCTACACTAATACACTTGTCCAGTGTTTTTCTAGTGCTTGGATACTACCAAGGTAGAAGGTTTTCCCAGCCATGAACATGTCTAAATAACTTGGAGCACAGTCAGGACCGTACTGGGATGTGGCAATAAATCCCAGCCAAGTTCCTGTAACGTGTAAGTGGTGGTATTAAATGATCAGCCACCTCAGTCGAAATAGTCGTTCACAGATGTACAGCCTTCTTTAAACCGTACTCACCATGCAAGCTTTTTTCCTGCAGCTAAGATTCTAATTACCGTACTGTGCTCCAAGTCCTGGTTTGAATTGAACGCACTTATACATAAGTTCGAAATGGTTAATAACAACCAGTAGGAATTTTCTGTTTGTTTTTTTTCTTCTCTTGACCCTGCCTGGAAGGTACAAGAGTTTTGAGAGTTGTTAAAGAAGTTTGCCGTTTCAGCGAGAAAATAGTTTAGCACTTGTAGGACCTGCTGATCTAAAACCAAATTGCCAGTATGTATTATGACTATAACAAAAAAAAAAAGTGTCTATCGTACAGATTTCCAAACGGTGTAGCAAAGTGACCAAAAGAAAGTGCTTTTTTTTTGTTGTTGTTGTTTGTGATCGAAGTTTATTGATTAAAAGATATGATTAACTACAGGATTAACACTGGAAACATTCTCAAATTGCACCTGACGAAACGAATTCCTCACTCAGCATTTCGTCCCGTTTTACCCTCACATTATTTCTGTTTGTACAGAGGATCAACTGTAGTGATGCGTGTGTGTGTAATCTGTAACCATCAATTCCTGGTACACGTCCGTGTCATTCAAGTTCTGCGATCATTTAAGCTTCACCTTACGTTAAGTTAGAAATGATGGAAATGTACAAGCATTCTGGACAAGCACAATGGAATGAGTGTGTTCTGTTTTAAAGGTACATTAGACAGAATATGTCAGGGTTGTGTGAGTTCAAGAGGGCGACTATTCAGTTTAGTATTTTTTCCCCTGATCGTGTTATGCCGCCCCATAATGGTGTGTACACGGCCGGTCGGAGTCAAATGTACTGGATGAAACGCATGGTAGCACGTTTGTAGCTCTCGCTTCATTTTAAGTTGGATTTTATTTGTACAAATCACCCTGGAGCACTTTTTTTTTTTGAGTGAGAGTTTAATGATGGCTGCCCAAGTGTATTTGCCGAAACGTAAAATATTTTTTTTTAAATCTGTCCGGGAGAACGATGCCATCCGCGAATGATTAACTAGAAGCGGACAGACACCCCCCCCCCCCCCCATGCTACCGCGAGAGTGGTGTAGTGAGAGGCAGTAAATGCCGCGGATGCCAGCTGTTGTAATAAGAACTGGTGTTCTCTGCAGAGAAGGTTCACACAGTGAACAGGCTCTTCTTAAAAAGAAAAAAAAACCCAGGAAGATTCTTTTATTATTTTTATTATATTTTTATTGATTGATTTTTTTTAACAACAACGAAGCAGATCCAGATCAATATACAATTTACATCCTCAGCAAACATTTAAACTTGTACAGTACATAAACAATATACTGTTAATATTAAAGAGTGATCATGGAAAAGCCATGGGCAAAACAGTCCAGTGAAAGAAAACATAAAGGAAAAAATAAAGAAGGAAAAAAGTCAGGACTAGGGTCATGATTGTTCAAGTAGATCCCACAAAGGGCCCCGTATCCGCCAGAACAGTTCAGATTTGTTCTGGCACGGATCCGTGAAAGCCACATAGCGTTGGTCAAAGACCGAAAGTCCTGCGGGTGTGTGTTGACAGAGATATCAAACTGTACAGTTAGAGTTTTCTGATAAGTAAAAGTTATCACTATTTTTAAAACATCTAAACCTTACTTATATTACTATTCCATTTGCTATATTTAAAAAAAAAAAATATATATATATATATATATATAAATACAGTGGAACCTTGGATTACGAGCATAATTCGTTCCGGGAGCGGGCTCGTATTCCGAAACACACGTAAACCAAATTTAATTTTCCCATAAGAAATAATGGAAACTCAAATTATTCGTTCCACAGCCCAAAAAAATAATTAACACAAAATATTTAACACAAAATATTAAGTAAAAATAAAACAAATTAACCTGCATTTTACCTTTAAAAAAAAAAGTAAAATAAATCCCGACAGATAAGTGTTTCCGTTTATGCACGAAGGCACTGTGTATGTATGTGTGTGTTTGGAATCAGCCCCTCCTGTCTCCCCCTTCTCATCTTGCACAGTAAATTTTTCTCACAAGAACCACACATTAACGGACTGTTTTGTCGGAAAATTTGCAAGAAACATCGCTAATGACACTCGTGTGAGCGCATATTAACGGAATCACTGCTGTAAAGTAAAACAAACAAACAAATGAACCGGCGCTTTACCTTTGAAAAGAATCACGACAGCGCAGTGTTTCTCACACACAAACACACACACACACACACACACACACACACACACAAACACACACACACACACACACACTTAAGACGAGAGCTCACACAGCCTGAAACAGCTTGTCTTGCGGAACACTCGCAAACCGTGTTACTCGCAATCCGAGGTTTCACTGTGTTTATATATATATTGGTTGCAGAAACAAAACAACCATAAAAACAACACTTGAACTTATGAACTTGTGCCATTTCTTTGCCCATGCGACCTACTTAAAATTATTTTTTTTGCTTAGTCATGTTTGTATAGTTGGTTAAAATGAATTAAAATCCAGTTCATCATATTGCCTATTGTGCTAAAAAATTAAGGACGTGTCACTCTACTGTATCATGCAGTGCCATGTTTGTACAACAAAAAGTCGTTAGTTCTTAATTAATTTATTTTTTTACTTTGTTTTACTCTATTCATACGGGTATATGGAGGCCAGGGTTTGTAGGTTGGATCTCCTGAAATGTGAAATTAATAGAAATATCAAATATTGTGTTAAAGGTCATATGTATTTGTTGTTTGCTGTAGAGCTACGCGATTAATCGTTTTATGGTTCTGCGTGATCAATCGAATTTATGGTTTATGTCGGTTGAAAAATGAAAAACGATTTTATCGATGTCAGAGGGCGTGTCTCAAGCGTGTTGCAATAGTTATATAATTATGTTCCTCGCTAAAAACATGTACAATGCTGTCAGGCACCTGTTTGATTTTATTTAGCATGTAAGTTGCATGTAGTTTACAAAATTGTTTTTCTTCAGTGATTTAAAAAATATATATATTCTATTTATTTTGCTATTTTTGTAACTATTTATTTTATAAAAAAAAGTAATTTAGGTCTGTAGCTTGCACTTTATCAATCCTTTATATTTTTCTAGAATAACTAGAACTTGTGAAAGTTTGTGCTTTATTCATCCCAAAAAGAGGTATGTACAGTATGTTGTATTAATTACTGTTTTTCTAAAACAACAAGAAAAGTTGTTGGTGAAAGTAAGTTTGCACTTTGCAGTTTTAGTCCAAATAAGCAATTCATGTTTGGTTATATTGTTTTTTTGCATAATTAAAAAGAAAATCCAAAAATACCCTCTTGTGAAAAAAAAAAAATAGTTTTGAAATACAAAATCGAATTTTGTCTCAAAAAAAAAAAAAAATCGGAGATTCAGTTTATCACCCAGGTCTAGTTTTGTTGTTTGTCGTAGATGGCTTTATTAATGCCGGCCACTTCCTCCGGCTACCACCGCAAGTATACAATAGATTCTGATATCTGATTTCTATACAAGTTTATCATGTCACTCCTGATTATCTTTCTTTCTAAGATCTATATTTGGGCAGCAAACACAAACATTTCTTTAATGGAAAATGCAATTGTATGCTCATAAATAAAGAAATGTTCCAAACAATGTAACTACATTTGTTTGGAAATAACATATTGTTTAAACTGCTACATCAAAATAAAAAAATTCTGAAAAAGATTTCAAACGCAGATTATAGAGCCAGGCTTTGCATGCCGTAGACTTCCTGTGGCTTTAAGGGTTGCAGGTCAGGGTGTCTCTAGTTGGCTCATTCGCTTTCCTTCACCGGGGTTAATGACTCAATGTTCTACAGACATCTTGATTCCTTGCATGAGAAAGTTGTATTGTTTATTTCAAGTCACCTGTATATGGAAAGGATAATTCACTCTTGTTATTAATTCTAAAACCTTGAAAAACAGGTTATAACTTAATGACCTGGTGTGCTGCTGGCTGATGTGGACAGCAGTGTGTGTCTGTGTTTGGGTGTGTGAGGACAGTTGAGGACACCATGGCCAGGATTGTCTAGACTTGTCCTGGAGGCGTCTTGTAGACATTTAAGTCTGTTGTGTTATTAGTTCCATGCTTGGTATCAGGGACGGGAATCACCAGACATCACCTGATACGATGATATCACGATTCCTCTATGCTGTTTCGATTCAAATTGCGATTCTATAAGTATCGCAATTTTATAAATATATTACATCTCCAACCCCCCCAACCCCCAATTTTGTTACCATTTTAAAACCTTTAAACAACAACAAAAAAAGTTTAATGATTAATTAAATGTCGCTCTTAAAGTAGTAGTATCTGAATTGCAGTGAACTGATCAGTCGTTCGTTTCATTATGAACTCTTTGGACTTTTCAGTAGATAAACTTGGATCTCGTTAGTTACTCACTCACTTAGCTTAGTTTTCTCTTTTTCATTTTGGTCTGTTGTAAATATAAACTGTTTCATGGAAGTGTAAAAGTGCCAAAATGCCTCAAAGCGAAATAGAGGCATGTGGGATTACATTAACAATTTGATCTCAATAAAAAAAAATGTTTTTAGAGCCTTTAAAATGCTTGAAATTCTCGGCACTGCAATTTATTCTGGTTTTATATTTCTAATGAAAATCTAAATTAAGCAACATAAAAATGCAGTGCAAAAATAATGACCTTCATCAAATTGCTGATTGTTAAATATAGTCGATTATTAAAAAATACCATCATTAGTTTTTCCAACCAGAATACGGGAAGAAAAAAAAAAGCTCCTTCACGTCTGGGTGGACGTGGATACCCAGACAGGCTGCTCCCTGGGTAGTGTACTTACTTCTCAGAGAACTCCTTTCCGGTTGGAACGCAGCGCTTCGAACTAACTGGCTGAGATTATTGAAAAAGCGATTATTAATCGACTGTGAAACATGCATTTATTGAACATTAAATATAACAGCTGAAAAACAAGGGAAAAAAAAAGTTAAACATTGTCGTGTAAAGTCTAAACACATTGAAGAGACTTTGGGTTTTTTCGCTGTAAAAACAAATGGATGCAAAAAAAAGTGCGTGCGTGCGTGCGTGCGTGCGCGCCAAGCTAAAACTAACTGGGTTATGAATGCGCTGTGTGTCCAAATGCCTTGGACGGAGTGCCTGACTGCTCAGGGTGTTTATGCTGTAAAAGCGCCGATTGTCAGCAGTTGTGAGTTCGTGTTGCCAGGGTGGAGTAAGCAAACATCCTTGTTGGTGAAGTGTTTCTGAACGAACACGCCGACACTTTAGTCATGTTAGTTTAACGGGTGAGGATTAACGCTTGCTTTTGAGATCATTGTTAGTTAATCTGTCTAATAAATGAAGTGAAGGATTAAAGACTTTGTACTCACTGTGAAACTGATGTTTGTATGTCGCAGCACTGTTTCCTTCTCAGATGTAATTGCTCGGAAGGTGTCGCAATACTCATGAATAAATTCATGAAAGTCAAAAATGCCATATTTCAAATTTTTAAATAAAAATCAATAAAGAAATGTCCAGCTTCTGAAAATTGTTTGTTTATACATCGTCGAGGCTTCTTTAGTATTAACTTCTGCATCGGTGTGGCGTGGCACGGAGACGATGGGTGGAACTAAAGACCAGGTTGCTTTAATAGCAGCATCGAGTTCGTCTCTAGCATTAGGTCAAGTGTTTCTCATCTTCCTTTTGACAAAAGCCCATAAATTCTGTATGGGGTTCCAGTCAGTTGAGTTGGCTGTCCAGTCAAGTACAAGTACTACCATGGTTAGCAAACCAGCAAACCATAGAAGTAGTTTTGGCACTTTGGGGAGGTGAAAAGTCCAGGTGGGAAAAAAAAATCGGATTTGCATATAACCAAACACACACAGAATCATTAACAAAAGATAAAAAAATAAAGATAAAAAAAAATAAATCCAAGTGCATACAACAAACTTAAAATATTTGTATACCTTTCTGCTCAAGAAAGTTTATAAAATGATTCCACACACTTTCAAACTCTGCTGCCTTTCCCCTAACTGTGTAAGTTAGATTTTCTAGTGTCATAAAAGTTATCTCCCTTATCCAAATATTGGATTTTGAGGCATGTCCATTTTTTTTTTTACAAGAAAGGGCTATCATTCTTCTGGCCTGTAGAAGTCTAAAATTAATTAAAAATGGCTGTTTTGGATATCTTAACCATAAAGTCATGTGGATACAGTGTGTATATACACTATATGTACATACAGTAGAGTACAGTTTTGCTTGGCAAGGCACCTTTACTCCAACAATTTCAGATTTGTACTTTATTATTGAACAGTCCCATACACAGTGAAGAAGAGTACGTTTCTCTACTAAACATTTAACACATCAAAGTTCAATTTTTACTGCAGAAGCAAATGCTCTGCTCATGGCTTTGAAATTCATTGAAACCACATCACGAAAGGATTACCTAATAATATCGGACTCAAAATCATGTCTTCAAGCATTAGAAAATATAAAAACAGATCATCCAACAATAGTGGAAATACTAACAAAGGTATCATTCTTAGAAGCCAATAATTTTAACATAGTTTTCTGTTCCCTGGTAATGAGAAGGCGGACTGAGCTGCCAAGGAAGCATTGTCTAAAAGAGCAGTCAAATGTTTTATTCCCTCCTCAGATTTGAAGCCAGTTTTGAATGAATTCATCAAAAATAAATGGCAATCAGAATGGGACCAATGCTCAAATAATAAACTATATCAAATAAACTCTGATGTTGGATCAAGACATACTTTTCCTTTTAGAAATCGCTGGGATCAAGTGACCTATACAAAATGCAGGATAACACACACAAGCAGCACACACATTTTTACTGTCAAGAGAAAATCCACCACAATGTTCAACATGCAGAACCCAGTTGTCCATTAAACATATTTTATTTGACTGTAACTCTTTTACTCCTTTAAGGAACTTGTTTTACACTGTTGACACTTTTAAAAAAGGTTTTAAACAAGTAAATCCAAATATGGTTTTAAAATTCTTAGAAAAAATAAATTCTAAACATCTTATCTAGTTCTTGAATAACTAAAAGGGTTCTCGCCATGAATATAGCCATAGAAGCTGGCATGGCGTTAAAAAAGAAAGAAAGAATAAACATTTAACACAAGTATGTGAAACGTCAGGAGACCAATGAGTCAACCCAGCTGGGGTAATACAGAAGTTCTCATCCCCATGTAAATCTAATCTCCATGCCTCCAACCTATCGATAGAAGATATATTTTCAGTAGACATTAAATCTGTATAGAAAGTAGAAATCTGGCCTTTCTTCTTAATATTTAGCAATGTAAGGTTTTCAAGATAAGACAATGGTGTTTTTTTTTCTTTCTTTTAGCAGATTCTTATGTTTGGATGTTGTGATGTGTTTTAGTTGTAAATATAAAAAAAAAGTGTTTCTGGAAATATCATATACCTGACAGAGCTGATGGAAGGTAAGAAGGTTGCCGCTCATATAAAGATGGCTTGTAATACTTTGCTTTACGTGTAGTGAATGAAGTACAAGAGATTTACTTTTTAAAATAACTAAAAGTAGTTCTGCCTGTTACTTTATCATATAATATTAGTGTGAAAGTTCCCATACAGTATGTTAGCATCTCCTATAGTAATTGTTTAGACAGCGATTTGTCCGGTGGTTAAACTTCTGTATTGCAAAAAAAAACTTGTATTGGTGGAAGACTTAATAATAAACAGGTTACAAAATATGCTATTTAATAAAGAAAAACCTCCAGTGGGCGATGTGGTAATTTTGCTGGAAGACTTTAATTAAAAATTTATGGAAGGAGTCCCGAGTGTCACGATGTGTAAATTAGAAAAGTAAGTGATAACTATTGTTCCACAGCAAGGAATAACAAAGAAATGGAGAAGAAATAAGACGTGATCTTAAAGATTGTGAACATTAGGGTTGTGTGAAACTTTTCACGATGTGTTGCTATCGACTCAGAGGGTGGATCAAGTAACACTGCTTGGTCACATCACACCACTCCAAAGCCATCGTAATTTATTGTGCTGTCTTAATTTGTGTTAGTTCTGTTTTTATAATATATGATTAAATGTTTAAGTTAGGAATATCGTTGCCAGGAGTTTGAC
Source organism: Leiocassis micropogon (assembly GCA_028565275.1). Classification (NCBI taxonomy): domain Eukaryota; kingdom Metazoa; phylum Chordata; class Actinopteri; order Siluriformes; family Bagridae; genus Leiocassis; species Leiocassis micropogon. Next base: position 12,844,097 of record JAOVVA010000032.1, on the reverse strand, counting down.
GTTTTTCACTTGATGTTTTATGTATAGTGTTTACATAAAGTGTTTACTTATTAACTTGAAGTAAGTATGAAATGTTCTTGTTAGCGTAAAGCCCCTTAATTATACGACGTCTATCCGGGTGTGCGTGCATGTGTTTAGTGAAAGAAGTTTAGTGAAAGAAGTGAAAGCCTGAAATTTTAAGCAGTTATCATTCGGTTATACTTGTCTCTCTTACATTTTTTCTTTTCTACCCTCTGCAGCTAACAGGAAGTTGAAGTACATCAGTTTGACCGTTTTGGTGATCCAGAATGCCTCGCTCATTCTCAGCATCCGTTACGTACGGACGTTGCCGGGAGACCGTTTCTTCACCACGTCCGCCGTGGTCATGGCCGAGGTCCTGAAGGTCTTCACCTGCCTCATCATCATCCTGGTCCAGAAAAGAGGTAGCTCCATGATGGCAATTCCTTTGACATGCTTGTGGGAGGGGCAGTATGGATATTTATTGGCATCCTGGTCTCAAGGGTCTAAAGCTGTTGTTTTTCGGCATTCTAATCCATGATCGTTCTAGATCAGTGGTTCTCAACCAAGGTCCTGCAGGACCAGGATAGAGAAGCTTTATTTCAGCTTTTTCAGTCTAAACCAGAAAGTTCCAGCTTGATGGTTTTTAACATAAAATAACTGAATTAATGTTAGATATGAGGAGATTTTGGAGAGTTTAGTAATTACAGAAATCTTAAAGTAAATAGGATTGTTTGAGTCTAGTTTGATCGAGCAACCATCTCAGTGACTTAAAATTGTTTTGATCTTAGGCTTTTTCCCACTAAATATGATCCTGGATTGTAAATTTTGTCATTCCTTTCCAACAGCAAAATGTTTGACCCTTCTTTTAGAAAAGACTGTCTAATCATTAGAGAAATGCAAAAATAAAGCCAATTCACGCACTAGCATAGCATTGATTCAACGAAATATTTAGGCCCAGATTTTATTGTGACCAGTGGCAGAGTAAAGATCCTGCTTTTTTGTTTTTGGAATGAAGTATTAGTAAGAACAACGCTGCATAAAGGGACTGGGAGCAGCAACAGCCGTGAAGTTAAACACCGTGCAGATTGCGCCTCTGGAAGCAGCAACGGCACGGAAAAAAAAAATATATGCATCAGGAACTTCCTGAACTCACTATATGGAATACCAAGCATCAGCTGGAGAAGTGTTAAAAACCCTCCATCACTGCACTCTGGAGCGGTCGAAATATGTTCTCTGGAGAAGAATGAATCGCACTTCACCATCTTCTCTGTCAGTCTGAGAGATGAATCTCAGTTTAGAGGAAGCCAGGAGAATGCCGCATGCCAGAACGCACAGTACCAGCAGTACAGTTTGGTCGGAAGAGATAAAAGTCTGGAGCTGAAGTTAATCCTACAGAATATAAAGACATTTTAGACTACTGTAGCTTTCATTTCTGAGACATGAGATGCATCACATCGGTCCGTTAAATCGTCGGCTTTCTGTTATTCAGACATGGGTCATTTGACGCTCCTTGCGGTTTATTCAGACGGAGAGATCCGCAGTGTGTGCACACAGTTGCCGTACACGCAAAATTCTAAAGATCGTGAAGTGATGTATGACGTACCGTACGTGGCCGGACCAGTTTCAAGACATTTTCGTTTTGTTTTTCTTTTGCTCAAGAGTTCAACAAAACAGTTCTTAATTACAGTCACCCTGGCAGCTTCTATAATAATGTCTGAGATTAGCTGATCACACTGGCAAAGTCCTGCCCGGGCAGCGTTGAGAACCCGCCCATAAAAAGTGTTCACTTATTAACTATAAAAACAAAAATTATCCCCAATTTGTATTACTTGCCGAGACATATTTTTTTTCCACGCCTAGGTGGTTAAAGAAATACCCCACCTGGGTAAAAAATTGTCCAATCTAGCAACACAAGTAAACTTTTAAAGTCTGACTATCTAGACCACAGATGTCAAATCCTCCCCAGAAATAGCTGTTGTGTGTGTTGGTGTGTGCAGGTTTTCATCCCAATCAGACAGAAGCCACACCTGATTCCTTGGCCACACCTCATTCCACCTTCTTTAATTAGTAGTTCTTGGCTTTCAGTAGACCATCAGGTCTGGCTTCTGCTACACACCAGCCCTTTCTGGAGAAGATTTGACACCTCTGTCGTAATTGAGTATATGAGTATATATATGTATATGTATGTGTGTATATACAGTGTATATATGTATGTATATATATATGTGTGTATGTATATGTATAGGTGTATGGTGTGTGTGTGTGTGTGTAATATATAAATAAATAAAATATTAGGGGTGCTCCGATCAGGATTTTTGGGATAGATGCTGTATCGTCCAATACTGATTCAACTATATTTAACAACAAATATAAATATATATATATTACAAGAAGAGAAAGATCATGAATTGACAACTTTTGGCAAGCAACATGTCAACTTAAAACATAGAAGATAGCAGCCTGTGCTTGGTGAGTAATTGGGAACAGCTTAGAGCTTGACGAATACCACTTTCCTGTGGATTATATAAAAATAAATAAAATAACAGACAGAACAAATAGAGTCTTTTACTTTAGCTTTAGACTAAAAACAGCAAACAAAAAAGGCTATAGTCAAAATTGTCCGTTTTTCAAGTCAGTCCTCATTTTTTTCTAATTTACCTTAAGGACCCACCAAAACTGCAAAAAAAAAATAAAAAATACATGATGACAAACAACTTGCATCTCCATATCTGCGATGTCTGTGTTACCGACAGCTGAGTGAGTGGCGCTTGAGCTGCTAAACTCTCCCAAATCGCTAGTCAACTTTGAAAACTGCTCATATTCATTTACGTCACTAACCTGCAAATGTCTCAGGAGGTTCGTGGTGTTGAAATGCTTTGGGTGCTTCCCGCCTCATGGAATTTGCTTGTTACACAGGTTTCAGATTGCTAATGTATTGTCTTTTTCACAAACCACAACGTGCAAAAAAATTGTCTCATGAGTTTTGCATCATCGGATCGCCTATTCCATAACGTTCATTATAACGATCACATTTCTCATTTCTCAAAGCAATTATCGGCCGATTATCGGCCGATAATGATCATCGACCGATTAATCGGAGCACCTCTAATATAATTTTTTTTTTTTTTACATTTTGTGTGTCCAATTTGCTCCTACCACACAGGATGCTGTACTGCCTGCCAAACATGTCAGTAATTTAGAGCGCACCATTTGTAGGATTATAGAGGACTGGCAACATTTTACCACCTACATTGCAAACATGTACAAATACAAAACTTGTGGTTTCTGTGTTTGTGTGATTTTGTGCTCAGTGCCCCTTCTGTTTCTGTGCAGGAAGTATCAGGGATTTTGTGGCCTTGCTGTATGACTCTATAGTGGTGCAGTATTGGGACACGCTGAAGTTGGCGGTTCCATCGCTAATCTACACGCTACAGAACAACCTGCAGTATGTGGCCATCTCGAATTTACCAGCCGCCACGTTTCAGGTGAGCAGCCATCGCCGCCGCCGCCGTCCTGCTTCATACTTTAAGACTGAATGTGCATGTGTACGCACCTGTATGTATATGAGCATATAATATACACACCCTGACAAAAATCTTGTCGCCTATCCAAGTTGTAGGAACAAGAAATAATAAATTGACTTCTGATATGTAAGCCTCCACATCAAAGTTCCTAAAAGCAATGAAGGTCAAGGTGTTTCAGGATTGGCCAGCCCAGTCACCAGACATAAACATCATTATTGAGCATGTCTGGGGTAAGAGGAAGGAGGAGGCATTGAAGATGAAACCAGAGAATCTTGATAAACTCTGGGAGTCCTGCAAGAATGCTTTCTTTCCCATTCCAGATGACTTTATTAATTAAAGTTATTTGAGTCATTTGCCGATATGTATGGATTCAGTCCTCCAAGCTCATGGGAGTCATACACAATATTAATTCTTTTTCCCCTGCACCATGACTTTGTTCTGTACTGTAAATTATTTCTGTTAAGTGACAAAACTTTTGTCTAAGCAAAGTCTGTACGTTCTGTCCTAATTAAATAATTAAATGTCACGACATAATGAGATTTTATTTTGGTAAAATAAGCATAATCTAGAGGCCTTTGCCTTTCATATAAGCCACTTCTGATTCCAAATGATCAACTAGAAGTCAAGTTATGATTTGTTGTTCCTACAACTTGGATAAGACTTTTGTCAGGGTGTATATATGCGTGTGTATGTACAGTACAGTGAGGTAAAAAAGTATTTAGTCAGCCACCAATTGTGCAAGTTCTCCCACTTAAAAAGATGAGAGAGGTCTGTAATTTTCATCATAGGTATACCTCAACTATGAGAGACAAAATAAATAAATAAAAATCCAGAAAATCACATTGTAGGATTTGTAAAGAATTTATTTGCAAATTATGGTGGAAAATAAGTATTTAATCAATAACAAAATTTCATCTCAATACTTTGTTATATACCCTTTGTTGGCAATGATGGAGGTCAAACGTTTTCTTTAAGTCTTCACAAGGTTTTTACACACTGTTGCACTGTATATTTGTGTGTGTATATAAGTATATACACTGTGTGTATTGTGTGTGGTATAAATTGGCTGAAAAGTTATGAAGTAGTTAAAAGGGATAGGATTAAATAAATTTAACCTTCTTTCTACTCCTTTTCGAAATGTATTCGTTTTTTGCTTCTTTATTATATTTCGTTCGTTTTATTGTTTCGTTTTATTGTTATTGTTCGAAATAAAGTGTTCAAAGTCAAAAAGCTTTGTTTCTTTCATTAAACAGGGCGTCCAAAAAGTGTCCATACATACACCATCTTTTTATCAATTAAAATTTTTATTACATTATTTTTTTTTTTACATGCTTGTTTCTTTTTTCTTTTTTTGCACTCTGAGTCATTTCTCCCACTTGTGATGAACTTGTGTTAACATGCAAAACATTAGTGTTGCATTTTCTTTGTGTGGTGACTTGGCACACCTTGTAGTTAGCAATTGATTATAGATAATTATAATAGTAATTATTGTTTATGCGAGTGATGCAAAGCTGAACATCTACTTTAAAAAAAATGGCTGGTAGATTTTTCGTGTGAATCACTCTTACTTAAACGCTTATGCGAATCACTCTTACTTAAACCTTCCTCCATTTGTTTTCTTCCCCTTTCCCCGTGTCTGTAGGTAACATATCAGCTGAAGATTTTAACGACGGCACTCTTCTCCGTGCTCATGCTGAGGAAGAGTCTGTCCCGCGTCCAGTGGATCTCTCTGCTCCTCTTGTTTGCCGGCGTGGCCATTGTCCAGGTGGAGCAGGACGGCAGCAAGAAGAAGGAGGCCATCGCGTCGGCCGCCCCCCAGAGCTACGTGAAGGGCCTGCTGGCCGTGGTGGTGTCGTGCCTGTCGTCGGGCTTCGCCGGCGTTTACTTCGAGAAGATCCTAAAAGGCAGCAGCGCCTCACTATGGCTCCGCAACGTGCAGCTGGGGCTCTTTGGGACGTTCATGGGCCTGATCGGGCTCTGGTGGAACGACGGGACGCAGATCGCCGAGAAGGGCTTCCTTTTCGGCTACACGCCCATGGTGTGGGGCGTGATTTTCAACCAGGCGTTCGGCGGCCTCCTGGTGGCCGTCGTGGTCAAGTACGCCGATAACATCCTCAAGGGCTTCGCCACATCCTTCTCCATCGTAGTGTCCACAGTCACGTCTGTCTACCTCTTCGGCTTCCACGTGGACATTCTGTTCACTCTCGGCGCCGGCCTCGTCATCGGCGCCGTCTACATGTACAGTCTACCCAAAGCCGCGGCTCCGCCCACCGGTGCCGGCTCCTTCCCTTCCAACTCCTCCTCCTCCTCCTCCTCCTCTTCTTCCTCGCAGACGGACGGGTTCCTTCCAAAGTCAGTGCTGGTGAAATGAACCTTTACTGGCAACGTTTTCTCTCCCTCACCCTTCATGACTTTCCTTTCCAGTAATCCCTCTTTAACCTGGACTTAACTAATCCTCTTCTTTCTGCTGCTTTGGGGTTGATTTTCTTTCTTACTTTTTTTTTTTTTTGGTAGTAGTAACATCTGCTCTCTCTTTCTCACGTGTTGCACTGGGCGTCTGTGTGTGCACAGTCATACTGCGAGCGTTTTTATTACTAGCTGACTCATACATCGGGAAATCTAATCATGCACGCAGCAGGCTATCGTTTGCAAATCCTCACAAAAATCTTGAATAACAAGAACAGGTGTGTTTGCAGTAAACCACCGCAGCGACAACAGGAGCCAAGAAAAGGCTCAGCCACAATCGGGGGGGCTGAGTCTCGACACACTGGGCTAAAAATTTTATATATAAAGATGTTCATACTGACCATCAGGTTATTTATTCTTCTATATTTAAGCACAAAGCCTACACGCGGGCGTATTATCACTTAGAAGGATCACCCTTTCCCCGGTATGCCTTAAACCGCCATTCTACATTTAACGTGTGTTTCCTGTTCTGAAAGAAAAAAAAAAGAGCCAGAAAATCTATCTACTTAGAATTAAATGTAATTGAAGTCTGGGGCCAGTTGTTGAAATTCATCACAAGTGAAAGATCCGGTATTGTAGAATTCCTGACTTGACAGTACCGTGACCGCACTGACAGATCACCTTCTAATACATTCCTGCGCATACATTTTGCTTGCTCTTAAAAACTTACTTTAAACTTCTCCTTGACTTAGCTAACTCTCTGTAGCGAAATAATTTTCATACAGTCACCAAACTGCACATAGTTATTCATTTTTTTCTCGTATATTATATGGTTTTGCTTCGGCTCCAGTTGTCAAATTTTTTTCCGCTCAGTGTTTTGGTCAATTCATGTTTGAAAATGATTCCTCGTGCTCCCAGAACCGCTCTTTCACTACTGAGTCATGGAACACGCCCGTTCCATCTGGGACGACAAACTTGAGCCATAGATGTGATAACCTGGTCAGTCATTCATTACATGACTTCAGTTTATTGCCACGTAACGTTGCTGAGCCTAGACTTGAGCAACTGAAGCAACCCCAGATCATAACACTGCCTCCGGAGGCTTGTACAGTGGCCGCTGTGCATGATGGGTTGCATCGCTTCTCTTTCATACCCTGACACGCCCACTTTGACCCTTTTGAACCGGTGACCTTTTTGTTCTTGTTGTTTCTCTTCTTTTATCAAGTGTATTCACACTCATTCTGGAAAGTTAACATTTCTTTCCGTGCTGTAACACCCAGGCGGTCTCGAAACACAATTCTAATCCTGATAACGTCATTCTAATCATGTATGAGCATTAAAAAAATAAAGAGTAAGGTCTGGTCTGGTCTTGGCCAGGCTTTGACTGTGCTCGTCCATTTTTTGGTAAAAAAATATAAAGCAGAGTTCGTATTCCAAGCTCGTTCAGTGTCAACGTTTGTGTTCAGGATTTTGCGCTCATATACACGTTTATTATGTACTCGCACTGCATAGAGTGGAAGTAATAATCATTTATTTATGGCATTTCATTCATTTTGTAAACTCCCAGGAGAACAGAAGAATGAGAATAAGGAAATGGGGGTAAATTTTACATAATAATTAGCCATTAAATCATTACATTTATACACAGTTGCAACATAATTAAGAAGAAGTGGTTAAAGGAAGGGCATTATGGTTTAACGATTGAATAAATTTAATAATGTACCATTATAATTGTAATAATAAGTTAATAATGATTTTCATTTCATATTCAATCCCAGAGCACTACACCACTGAAATACACTGTATGGCCAAAAGTTTGTGAACCCCCTGACTATCCCACCCCATTCCTCTAAATCGGAATTTTCATTTAAATTATAGTCGAATGCTCTCACATATTCGCTGGCTGTCATAGTACCACGCGCACACACACAGCACATCGAGGGCAGTGTGTTGTCCAGGTAAAACATTTGAATGTGGATTTGTCACTCTACATGAAAATGCAAAGACATATACGCTTTTGTGCTCCTGATAACATCACAGCTCGTTACGTGGCCTCAGGACGACCTTGAATGCTGGCTGGCTTTTAATAACGCTTAAAAGTCTGCACCGCTTTTAAACTCTTATCCAAAGCAGAATTACAAATAAATCACCAAGAACCAAAAACCAAAAAGAATCATAGTCACACTACCTGGAAGAGCGTCCACTCCTGTAACACACCTGATTCGGCTTATCAAGGGCTCGAGAAGCATTAATCTGTGAAACGCTCTCAGTAACCTGAACCGCTTACTGAAGGAATGTAATTACTGTAACACTGGAATCTGATAAAACTCGGACGGAGTTCAGAGTAGAGCGATGTTCCGGGGGGGCCTTCGTACGCTCTGCCTGTGCACCTACAGTACGCTTCGTTATGTTATAATACTGCTCCCTAGTGGCAACCTTGCTGTTGCGCTACAACATGCTGGGAATCAGTTGAAATGTAGAATGCAAATAAGACTGCACAATCTACTGATGGAAATAACAGCAGCTGGAATTTAGTTTTTTTTCTTTTTTTTCTTTTCCTTTTCTTCTTTTTTCTTTTAAATAATAATTTTGCCCAATTAAAACTGCAATCAGTGTCAGACCAATTAGGTTGACAGTCAAGAGTTTTTGAACTTATTTATTCATTATGGCATGCTTGCCTTTTTTTTTTAAAAGTGTATCTATAGTTTGTCTGTAAGAAAATCACTAGACCAGGAGTCTTTTCTCACAATTAGTACAAGCACTTTGAGTCTTTTAAAACTATAGTTGTCATTAGCGGTAGAGTAGATGACCCAAGTAAAATGACCCAAGTCAGAACAATATGAAGTTAAATGCCTTTCAATAATGGCACATCAGAAAGCGTTTCATTCCTCCGACACCTCGCGGCCAATTGTTATGAATCAATACATTGCCATTATTCATGATCCTATTTATCGCTTATGTTGTAGCGGCTCGAAATATTCTGGGCCCCCCCCCCCCCCCACCCCCTTCTCATGAAGTCTTGAGTAAAAGCAGGTGAAGTGAAACCTGCACTCGAGCAATCAATCTATGAATCAGTTAACAAACGAGCAAACTTTCCCTTGAATGACTTGAAAATCTTTTGATGTTAAATAAACACTACGCTTCACTGAGTCAATTAATACTTTTTCCATTTTGTTAAATAACGATGGCTTGTTAGCATGTGAAGGACACATCCGTCGTGAATGTGCTGTTACCATAGAAACTGTTGTGTGTGTGTATATATATATATATTTCTTTCTTTAACTTAATTCCCCGTACTTTATCTCTTCGCTTTGGTGCATTCGACTTAGATCGGAAGTGGGATGTCGGAACTTGGAGTCTGTCTGTCTGTCTGTCCATCTGTCTATCTACACTCAGAGCGACGTATATTTAGCCCCACAAAATATCATCAATTTGACCTAAAGCGAATATTAATATACAGAATCAGCCAAAAAAAATTTACTTCAGGGAAAGAAAAAGTTAATAAATATTTTAAAACAAAATTTATTGCTGTATGTTTTATATTGATTTATAGAATAATAATATGATATTATATTAATATAATATACATCATACTATTTTTCTTTTCCTGAAGAGTGTATAAATTTTTTTGGCTGACCGAAGCATGACCGGTCGTGTTCACGCTTGCTGAACTCGGGATTGAGGAGAGGTCACGAGGTTTGCGAGTGAAAGTCCTGACTGGAAATCCCGAGTTGTTTCACGGCACTAAAAGCGATCAGAATGTCTCGAAAGCGTTCCAAAACTTTTGACTGTCAAAAATTTCTTTCATCGAACAATACAACTGATGATCTCAGTGGATCCTATCTCAGAAAATCATAACCATCTTCTCTCTGCGTGTATGTGTGTGTACATGCGTGCTCATGAGTGCGTACACGCATGTGTGTGTTCACATTTACTTCACCAGTGCTTACAAGTGGCTGATGCTGTGCCTTCCTCGATGCACTTGTGACTGTACAGTAGCTACCAATGTCAAACTCTTGACAGGTGGAAATAATCTAAAGACTTTATTCTCCTGATTTCTTTCTTCCTGCTCAGAAAAAAAGAGAGAATTCATGTTGCAGTGATGTAAAAAAAAGAAAGTTTTTATGTGCAAATTTGATACAAACATGCCAAAATCTGTTCCCACACACGCTAGGTTATCTTTTCAACAAAACTTTTGAGCAAATCTAAGAGATGAATGTTGTTAAGGTTATATTTTTTTGAGCACATAAGCACATATTTAAGCGACATAATGGTGAAGGGATGAGGTGTTGGACAAAAAAAATGTGTGTGGTTTGGATTTATTACATTTTGGTTGGGGTTTAGAGTATAGTAATGATACTATATCTAGAAGTATGAGATTATATTATAGAGATTTATCTGGGACATGAAGCTGCTTTTATACATCTGAAGGTTTTTTTCCCATTGTTAATTTAACAATGCATTTTTTTTGTTGTTGTTAGAAGTGATTTTTATTTTATTTTATTTTTTTTTAACCCTTTTTCCTTTTTATTAGAGGTTTGTTACAGAAGTTTGATTGTTGAGGTAAATTCATTGGAAGTAAAATAATTATTATTTAATTTTTTTTTTAAGTCAGCAACCCCAGGCAGCTAAAAGAGTATGCGAGTTTACTAAAGCCATACTCTGACTGTGAGGGTCAGCTTTACTGAGGCTGTTAGCCACTGGGCGATCGCGACGCCGTCCGAAATGCAGAGTCCGACAACTCGTTTATTTCATCAGTTAGGGAAAAACAAATCTACATTTTCGTAGCTTGTCTGCAATATAGTTGTCGATTGCTGTTGCAGGAAAATACCACGCTGTTTGGACAGGGAGGTGGGATATACTAAGGCAAAGCATCAACATTTAACGCTTAACTAACAAAAAAAATAAAAATCACCAGCTACTGTTTGAGAAAACAAACAGAACCAAAAAAAACTGACCAATCAGATTGGAGAATTCGATGGCACCGTTGAGTGCAAATGTTTGCGCACCCTTGAGCCAAAATTCATAGATTTCTTTTATACAATTGAGACATTGTGTGTTTGGGTTTCACAGTTGTTCCTTTGTATCAGTGGAAAATGTTTGTGACCCCTTTCTGTATTTGTATTTGTATTTTATTTTTCTATAATCTCATTGACGGCAATTATAACTACCTTTTTTTTTTGGATGATTTGGGAGGTTGAATTCTTTTATTTCTTTTTTTGCCCTATATATTTTTTTTTGTACCAGCTTTAGATTAGATCCGGGGATGAGAAAAGTTATGATAACTTTGGGCTTTTGCAGGATTTTCCCAAAAGTCTCCATATACAGGGGAAATAAACACTTATAACAGCTTCCTGATTCATTCATAAGAATACTTTAAATATGTTATTTTGTAATGAAATAATATATATACCAAGTGCAAAAGAAATTTTCACCAAATATATAAAATAATCAAAAATAGGTTTGTGAAGTACAGCCTTTTGAAAGTCATTGGGTGCACAAACATTTGCTCTCAGCCAGAGAAAGAATGGCAGAATAATAAAGCACGAGGTAAACAATGGATTAACACACATGCTATTTAAAAAAAAAAAAAAAACAGTTTGGTCTTAGAGTTTTTGGTGAATGAAATATCAAAGAACTGAAAGGTCTATTTATTCATTTTTTATTTCATTTTTTTAACTAACTGATGAAATAAAGATAAAGTGGAGGGCGGCAGCTTTTGGACCTTAATGTATATGAATCAAAGAGGAAACAGCGACAGAAAAATAAAAAATCCTAATGAACATTTATAAACTGAATAAAATTCCACAGAGATTTTAATTTAAACTGTTAAAAAGTAATTTTCCTTTCGTTTTATTTGTCTTCATATCAAATTCTAACGAAACGTAATTTTTCCCTTTAATTTCCTTCCTTATATTTTTAAACTCTAAACTATATCACTCTATGAATTGATGCATATTACTAATTCTCTATGATCCATATACAGGGTGATGTATTTCCTAAAAAAAAATTTAAAAGAATAAATTAAATTTTAAAAAGCTGTGTGCCTTAGTGAAACTGGCCCTGTGTGCACGTCTCCGCTTCTCGCCTTCATACGACCTTTTTGTTCCTAACTCTGCTGGTTGTGAAGGTTTCAGAGGAACGTGAGCATGTGATCACGCTGTGTGATGAGATAAAACACAACTCATGATCAGACGTGCTATGTTTTGAACACCGGGGATGTAAAAGCGAGACATTTTCTATCTTCCTCTTAGCGTAGAAAATAAGGCGAGGTAAAAATGTCTGGCTGTCTGAACCCGGGGTTGTGTTTGAAGCTAACCGCATGTGAAAGCGCAGATTTCTTATTTCTATTCAGTGAGGTTGTGATTATGTGGGGAAAACGATTCACACACACAAATGTTCAATCATGTGTTTTTGTTTTCTTTTATTTAATTTTAATTTCTCCACCCTGTCTGGGATTTTGTAAATACTCTGTAAAGCTAAAGAGCCTTTTGTCGGCTTTGAATGCTTTTCATGGCCTCTTTCTCGAGGCTGAGAATAAACACAATAGTGATCATGTCCTGGTTTCTTTATCTTAAACATGAAAATATTCATGGTTAATGAAATAAATACTAATATATATATATACAGTATATATATCTTACTCATCAGGACAATAAAGTGTGAATCACAGTATGGATTGGAGACTGGTTCGAGCAGTCTAATTACATCACATTTCAGTGTCAATTTAATGCCTCACCTTTTATATGTGTAAGAAACGTTAAAGCCAGATCTTATACCAGACGTTAATACCTCTCACTTTTTTGTAAAACTAAAGCGCACTTTTATTGCAACCTGGAAATAGAGCTTAAATTTCAACACCTCCATGTTTCCCAAATCCTGGAGAGCTGAATAGCAAAAGTTGCCAATTTCGTGTTGGGTTGCGAGTTGAAATCCCTGAAACTAGATCCTCTGCGGTGGGTTTAGTCATCTGGGTGTTGCTGGATCTCTGTAATAGAAGTAAACAGTCAAGATTAACAAAAAGTCTGGTCAAACTCGTTATTCGTGCTGAAGTGGCCCAGATGAGGAGTTTCACACGAAGAAAATCGGATGCAGGTACGTAAAGATGTTGAAATGGTTGGTTCGGCTTTTTGGAGAGAGGGTGAGTTTTACAGAAGAGCGATGAAGCATTCTCGAAGCAGAGCCGACTCTCTCTCTCTCTGTCTGGATCCTGAGTATTGTTTATCGGTGTGATTTTATCTTTCTGTGTTTTTGACTCTAGGAGCCAGGAAAAGGAGAAAGGAAGCTAAAAGATGAAGAAAGAAGATGATTGGAGCAGGAGCATGAGGATGCGAATTCAAATAACATTTCTTAAACTTTTTACCGAACAGCGATATTTCTTTCTGGAGCACTACAGATGAGTGTTCTCCAACATTTACTCTATTTTTAACATTTTAAATTTACAACGTACTGTTAGTTTCTTATGTTCTGTGTCTTGCGTAAGTATCCGCCCCTTGAATTGTTCCATGTTTTTTTTTTTTTACGATTTTATTATTTATCACAAATTTATAATTATTTTTATTATTATTATTTTTATCGTTGATCCGGATCACTTTCAGGTTGGAACACTAAAAGAAATTGTGAACGTTTAAAAGAAAGGGGTGAATACTTTTTTCAAGTCATTGCACAATGTTCTTGGGGAGGAGAGAGCATTTTATTTTTAGGTACTAGATTACCACCATGTATTTTAACATTTTATTTTCCCTCATGCTTGTTTCTGCCTTTAGCAAGGATCTTTATCTCCATTGGTGGAGAGCCAGCGTCCAGCTCAGTTTAATGATTCTTCTGCTCAAACAAAGCAGATACTAAACTAAACTAAAGCTAATCTGCTAATTACTGACCAGTTGAATGTGTTGAGATGTGAGCGGATTACAAGCTGTGCTGGACTCTGGTGTGTGTGAAAATGTTTGTGTAATAGAAAATGATGTACTGTATCTTTTTTTATTTAATGCAGTAATGATGTCTATGTGAAAACCCGAGAATCAGAAGATTCACCTAATAATTATGGAAGCAGCATTATTATTATTATTATTTGTTCCCTCTGTTTTTTTTTTAAATTTTTTATATTAATACTGACGACATAACACTGACAAAGTGGAATCTATTTTTAAAACCCGAAGTCTGATCTTTTTTCTTTTTTTTACCAACAGGGGAAAAAAAAAAATTATGATGCCATACATTATACATCAACTTTGACATATATTATCCTGTACTGTATATCTTTTTACTATATATATATTTTTTTTGTGTCTGTCGTTTAAAGGTTTTTCCTATTTTTTATAACACTAAGCTGCCTTACCTGACTAAATATGTGTAGTGGACGTTAACATACATGACGAGGCATAAATGGTACAGTCAAATATTTATTATATATTTTTTGTTCCCGTTACATTTCCGTGAGTAACCTGTAGATGGAGCCAAAAACTTGTTCGTGCTTTTAACAACACAGGACTAAAAAGCTGTGAACGCTTGCATACATGTTTAATAAAGATTTTATAATGAGAAATTCACCTTGGTGTGTGTAATAAACCTGATTTTGGCATACGAGTGTGTGTGTGTGTGTATACGAAGATACAGAGAATGAGTTACATTTTAAAATTCATAAATGTAGCTCTTACCCTAATACATAGGCAAAATATTACAGTATATTATGTAACATAAGAGAGGAATACTTAGGGGGAAAAAATCATTTTGTGATTATTTTATTTTAATACATAAATGCTCTGCACAGGGACTTTTAATGTGTTGGGTGATTGTCAGCAGTAAGACTCCGATATCTGTGAAAATTATAGATTATATATTAATTGACCTTTACACAATCACCACATTCAACAAATTTTATTTACTGTCTTTGTTATATAAAGGCTTTATAATCTTTATATCGATCCCCCCCCCCCCCCGTTTTCTTGTCACCGGAAGTTTATCATATTTATGCTGCGCAACCCGGAACTAATTGTTACGTTTGTTTTTAGCATTGCGTATTATTATTATTATTATCACATTTAGAATTACTCTAATTTTACATCAAAGCCCACCAGTATTATTAATTAATTTGTTTATTTTAAATTGTTACCAAAAATAAGCAGTGTATCAAAATAAGTTTTTAAATCTAAAAAAATGTATGCGTTCTATGTTTTCTTGTGTCGTAAAAATGCATTCCATATATATACTTTTTAAATAACATAATATTTAATACTGTAAATAGTGGGTTTAGCGCTTCATATTGATTTTCCCCCCACAATTCCGTTCAAACCGGAAGTCGACGCTGATAAATTGACGTTAGCCACGCATACCGGAAGTGAGACGCAGAAAACAGCAGAAGTTTTGGCATTCGCGAGCGCCTTCATTCTGTACCTCCGTATTTCTTTTTTCCTGCAGGAAATTAATTATACGTGAGTGTTTATTTACGTTTTATCTATATATTTATATTAGTGTTTAAATATGGTGCAAAAGTGGTTGTATTTGTGAGAAAGTAGGCGTGGTGCTTAGACGTCAAGCTAGCTAGTCGGCTAACAACTCAACAGTCCAGCCTTCCCGCGCGTCTTTAAGCCGTCTTGTTTAGTTTTGTGATGAATTGTTTGTGTATGTTAACATATTAAACTCTTATTTTATCCAAAAAAAACTAGCATAAACAGATTTATCTTAATGAGAGCTGTAAATTCGCATCTTAGCTTAGAAGCAAGCTTGGTCCATTCAGTCACTTATGAGTACAGTAACTGGAACTTTTTCTAGAATGTTCTATACCTTCAGATAATCTGGATCTTTTACTTCATGAGTCATGGCTCTGATAATGTGACGTGTATTTTAAGTATTGCATCTTAAGATACACGTCACTTTGTTATATATATCCATGATGAGGCAATCCTGTTTGAGACAGGAGGTGGCGTTGTTGACTTTGCCTACACCAACAAGACATAAACTACTAATGTGACACATTAATAAAAAAATAAAATAAAAAAAAACTAGGTGTTCTTGCAGGGTTTTTGGTGGCTGTATGAATGTATGCATGCATGTTCGCTTTGCACTTTAATGTACAAGTTACCGTTATTATTATGTACTGAGATCTATGTTGTAATGTTCATTTTTAAATGGAGAACAGGTTGATTTCCCCTCTGCATTCTGTTCTTCTTCCATGAGTTGTCTCAAAAGCTGTCATTTTCTACTTCTCTTTAGGGACCGACTCAAAACAGGTTCCCTTGAATGTACACTTTTTTTTCCTTTTTTTTGTTGTATCATTCTCTTACTGCTTAAAGAAAAGACCAACTCTCTTCTCCTATATTTTTAACTAATTTTAATCGTAGTAATGTTGTTCCTTTCTTTTCTTATTTTTTTCTTTTTTTTTTCGAAGCGTGAGCACCTATGCCAAGGCAAAGAAGTTTCCCTCTGGTATTATGATCTTCTATAAATCTTGGCCTTTGAATTAGGTGAAAAGGCATGGTGGTCTTTTTTCTTCTTTCTCATTTCTTGGCCGGAAACTGCTTCACTGAGCAAGTGGAATCTGTTTCAAATCTGTCCCTGAAGTGAAAAAGAAAACAACTAAGCTTCTATGGGTGTTTTCACAATACAATTGCTGGAACGATTGCTCCCCTGTTGGCACGCATTCGCATAAATTTTCTACATACTCAGGTGCTCTTGGGTATTTTCATCCTTTAATGCAGCAGATGGCAGTGTGCACCTACTTGGTTTATGAGCCACTATTAGATACACAGAGATGAGGAGGACGAGGAAGTCAGTCTTCGCGCTGTGCCTTCTTGAGAAAAATGTCAAGAGTAATGCTCTCACATGCCTTCATAGTTTTTCACTCACAACTGTGTAGGTCAGAGGATGAGATTGGTGTGCATCAAGACGGACAACCTTGATGACGTTGCGTACACTATCATGCTCCGGTATGATTGGCTCCCATATCTCATTCAATCAGTGAGCACGCTCAATCATTCTCAAGTCGACTTGGTCACTGTTGCAGAACGCGGAACACTTGTGTTCTCACTGATCAAAATGAACCAGACTTTAAGGTGAAGTGTTTTCGAAAACGATCCTGCAGCCCTAATTTGAAAATGCTCTAAGACACCTAAAGCTAGAAGACGTACTTGACTGCTTTTTGTTTTTGCGGCATCAGTCTTTTCATTTAATAGACATGCGTTGCCAATATACTTATGCTTTCTAATGTACTTCCTGGACACTGTAGGTTTATACTGTACCTGCTGCTGCATCCCAGGATTACTACATCATCATGAACATCCTTTTCATAACACACTGAAGTGCTGACTTTATATTGCAGTTATTAAAAAAAAAAAAAAAAAAAAAAGGACAATAGAGTATTACTGTACAACACACTATCCAGTGTTACTGGGTTTCTTCCTCGGGTTTTCACACAGAATTTTTCTTTTTTCAGTGTCACATCTGGCTTGATCCCAGTCTCCATCAGCATGTCTGTGATCTGCCTTTGCGCCAATGCCTATTTGCTTATTTATCTTTATAACTAACAAGCCATCTTTACCAGAGTTCAATGTAATTTTTTCCCCCTTCTCTTTATCAATATACTAATGATATGGTTTCCACAATGCTGTTTGAGTGGTGGAGTGTGTATAAGCCCTTGTTTTGGTAGATCTACCTAAAAGGAGTGTCGCTCTAGTCATTCACTCTGTTCAGGTCTTTCTCTCTCTCTCTCTGACCTGTGTGTCTGCTCAAACTAATTAGCTTTAACTGTCATAAGGGCACCGCCGACCAGACCTCAAGATCACTTGTTTCTGTAATAGCGGCACTGCCGCTTCGCAGTGGCCGTAAATTTGGAAAGGTCTTTCACTCTGTCAAAAGTATTTTATAAAATGGAGAAAGAGGACAAGGAAGAAAGTATTTAGTGGGTCTCTTAAGAGCGATGGGACTAGAAAGAGGAAGATGATGCCAGAAGGTGGCGGTAATGCAACATAGTGGATGGCAACCGCCGGTAAACACTAAGAAGACAAGATCATTTGTTTCACTGCTCTTGGAACTGATGTGTTAATCTTCATTCTAACTACGCTAATAAGGATAACATTCCTTTGTAAAATTGCTGTGAAAACTTCTCGCAGGAATAACCTAACTACGGCCAGCAGATGAGCAGCAAATATTTTAACATAATCGTGTCATATGTTTTAGGGTAGAACTTCTTTTTGGATGCTTATTTCAGTTTTTTTCTTGGGACTAAATCTGAATTTTATTTCATTTATTTATTTTTAATCTTAGGTCTGCAATATGAGTCTGCAGTGGACTGCTGTGGCGTCTTTCCTGTACGCCGAAGTGTTCTTCGTCCTATTGCTCTGCGTGCCCTTCATCTCCCCCAAAAGGTGAGCTCCAGCCTCCTTCTTCAGAGTGTTTCACATAACATAGAGACAGAGATGAGGAATCTACCTGGTAAACATGCCACGGTCCACATGACCTCATCGCATTGTCTAATACTCACTACTAATCCAGTATCCTCACTGTTGCCAAGGTTACACATTCACTGCAGAAGAGAGATCTGTGGATTAGATTAGATAACCTTCTATTTAAATTCGGTGTGAGTCAGTACTTCAGATCTAGGTGTTTAATCGGTATGAGATCGAGATTGTTTATTTTTTTGCCTATTTTTTCTTTCTGTTGGACAGGATGGGCAGATCCGTTACGAAGCTCTTACTACAGTTTAGAAAAAACATAAATGTTCCCAACATTTGTTCCATAGTTTATTTAGGGAAAATCTTGTACAAAACCAGACATTTTACAGTGAAGCTTTTAATCTGATGTAATGGTACACAAAAGTCACGGTTTGGTACATATTTCTGCGTCGAAGTTTAGTATGTTTGTGGTAAAGTAAAGATGTGTTTTTGTTTTTTCACCCCTCACTTATTATGAATATACCTTGTAAGTATATAAACACTGGCAAACTGGTCATTGTTTGCTGTACATTTAAGGAATGCACAAAAAAGTAGCTTTTTCACAAAAAAGTAGCTTTTTTGTGCTATAGATGGCACATCTAACCAAAAGGTGAACCCTTGTTTGTACAGCATGTATTCATGACATGAAATGCCACTACAAAGAAAAATCAGCTTGGTGTAATCTCCTCAAATCCAAGTTCCTTCATCTGTAACACAGGGTTGTCATGTCAACATGGCTGCACACTGCATCGGGAATAACGGCAGGTTCTTGCCGTTAAATGAAATTTACTGAATATACAAGCATTAGGTTTAGATTAATCAACATCCAGAAATGTTTGTTTACACTAGAACAAGTAAAAGAAGAAAATACATTACTTATTCGAGGTAATCAACTAGCTTGCTGCGCACAAAATGCGGACAATGCGGATGATTTAATTCTGATTGTCAAATTGACGACGATTAGGCTGTGGTTCCCCAGTTATTTTAGAAGCAGAACTTTAAAAAAAAATTATTTAACACTCACCGGATTCTGAACTTCACAGTTAAATTTGAAAACATGATTTTGTACACACACAGTACCGCTCAAAAGTTTAAAAAAAAGAATTAGATAATTGTGTAGTCGGTTGTTATTGTAAGATACGGGCATCAGCCTTACTGGAGTAGTTCTCAAGAACAGTATTGTCAAAGCCATTTGCAAAACCCATCAAGCACCATGATGAAACTGGCTCTCATGAAGACCTTCCCAGGAAAGCAAGACCAAAATGTACCTCTGCTGCAGAGAAGTTCAATTAGAGTTACCAGGCTCAGAAATCAATAATTAATAAAACAGCACTTCAGATTAGAGCCGTTAAGGAGGCTGTACAGATCATGAGTAGCAGATGCATCTCAGCATTAACTGTTTAAAGGAGATTATTGGAGATAATCCATCATCAGCATGGGTGGAAGTAGGTCAGTACAGTCTGTAGTACTGAGGGGAGAGCAGCTGCCTGCCAAACCCATATCCAAGACTAGTCACAGAAGCACTTTCAACAAGAAAATACATTTGATAAATTTGTCACCTTGAACAACACTACCCTTTAAAGGTAGAAAGCATCTAACACGAGGCTGAATACTTTGACCCCGTCAATTACGCCAACTGTCAGTCGCGGTTAGATAGTTCCGCCAATGGTGGAGCATATACTGTATGTTGGTGGAGCAAAATAATTGGTTAAATAAACAAACCAATTGTAACCTGTTGATGATAAATGGTGTTTGTGGAACTGTTGTATAAAAGAAATATCATGCTGTACGTGCTGTACATTTAGGCATTTGGCAGATGATTCCAAGAAATGGGAACAAGATTTAAAAAACATATTCTACAAGGCAAAACCAGAAAAACTCTTAAAATTTCTGTCTAAAGTGCACGTAAAGAACCAAATGTAAAATCTTGTTCTTCTGACCAAGACCATGCTATAATGTGATCTATTATTATTATATCCTTTTTAACTTTCTCACTACTCTCTTAATCACTTACATTATAACATAATAAATCAGCTTAATATTTGATGTGAATCTTGCCATGAAATAGCCTGAGAAGCTAATATGTCAATAAATCCAAATCCAAACAAACAAACAAACAAACATTCCAAGAAATGTGCTGGTCTCATGCCGAACATAGTACTGCTGTAGTACTGAATATCAGCACGGCCGTGATGTATTCAGTACTTGGGCCGCGCCTTTGTGCCTTCTGATCTCCAGTAAAACAGCACGAGCTCGAGTGCGATGTTGCTTAATTAATTTTCTCTAAAGGAATGACTTGTGTAAATGCTTCCCAGCAGCAGTGAGTGTGTGTTGAGGAATTTCTCTCTTGTCCTGCAAACTGCCACTCTTGTCACTTGGATCATGTGTGCCCTTTTGAGTCATGAGGGGAAGTTATAAAGAGCTAGGAATGAAATGCAGTCCAGCCTTGTGAAATCTCTCCCCTTTCACCCTGTTGTCAGGTCTGACATGCTTGAGTAACCAACCTATTTAGAATTTTCTAAAGAGATTTTTGAGTATGTTGGATACGGCACGTACCCGACAAGCACATTTCTTGGAATCATTGAGACATTGACTCTTTGAAAATTTGATCTTGTAATGATCTTGTAGTGAACTTAATGACTCAAACACCAAATAATAAAAAAAATCTTTGGTGAAATTCTATCATTATAATGTATGTCTACTAAACCAAACCAGAATACTTAAGTGTTTGTGTCGATCACCTGTTTCGATTTATACCGGACAGTCATGTCATAAATATGGCTGGATTATTTGCTTTT
>JAOVVA010000032.1:12772595-12805568 GCA_028565275.1 Leiocassis micropogon | reverse complement strand
GCCTAGCCAGTCTCCAGATCTCAACCCCATAGAAAATCTTTGGAGGGAGTTAAAGGTCTGTGTTGCCCAGCGACAGCTCCAAAAACATCAACAGGAATGGGCCAAAATACCAGCAGTGTGTGAAAACCTTGTGAAGACTTAAAACATTTGACCCCTGTCATTGCCAACAAAGGGTATATAACAAAGTATTGAGATATTTTTTTACAAATACTTATTTTCCACCATAATTTGCAAATAAATTCTTTAAAAATCCTACAATGTGATTTTCTGGATTTCTTTTTTTTATTTTGTCGCTCATAGTTGAGGTATACCTATGATGAAAATTACAGGCCTCTCTCATCTTTTTAAGTGGGAAAACTTGCACAATCGGTGGCTGACTAAATACTTTCTTGCACCGCTGTAATTGTATTTGTTGCTTAATACCTCTTACAGGCAAATTAGTTTGACAATGACTACACAGTTTGCTGTTATGGTGGAGATAAATATTAATATATTACTTTTTTTTTTTTTCCCCCCTCACTTTGCAGCTTGACTGACATCAAGCTGTGCAATTCCAAGTTCCAACTTCCTTTTAATTCTATTGCAACATTAACAGTGAATTATGAAAGAAGGCTCTCATCTGCAGTCTGAAAGACCTCGGTTAGATTTCCAGCCAGTGCCTAAATATTCTAGCCATTGGCTACAGCTGCAAACTTGAACAAAAAATGGGAGGGATGTGTCAAAGCTTTGACCTTACTGATTTGCCAGGGCTTTTTCCAAATATTGATTTGGTGAGGAATTATAAGATGTTAAATTATTCTAAGCTGTGATGTATTGCTTCTGTACAGTTCACAGTGCTCCTTGACCATGGGGCGTAGCGTAATTCACTCACACACCTCAGACACTGTCAGCAGGAATACACAAAACCATCACTATCGGTGTGTTTCTCTAAGTGGATTTCCTATTCAAGTTCATTTGGTGTTTGTAGTATTGAGTATTGTTTTTCCATATTTTTAAAACCCAACACCCATCATAAGCCTCCTATAATAAAACCTAGACTGCTCCATATTAACTTAAACACCTCTCCTGTTATATTAAACTTCCAGCCACCTAACACACAGTACGAGCGCAAATCAATCCCTGCTGTCTGATATCAATCACCCAAATGAGGATGGTTCCTCTCAAGGTTTCTTCCTATTGCCATTTCAGGGAGATTTCCCTTGCTGTCATCTCGGCTCGCTCATCAGGAACAGGATCATTTTGATTTGTGCATATTTTCTCACATACTTCATACTCATTTTGATTCTGTAATGCTGCTTTTCAACACTGACCATTCATTAAAAAGCGCTGTATAAATAAAATTGAGTTGAATTGAATCTTTCACTCTCCTACGGCGTTACTGAAGATGATTAGTTTATCTCGGACTCTTTTCTCACACTGTTTTTTTTTTTTTTTTTGTGTGATTATTTTTTCCAGGCATCGTTTGACGCTCAGCACGATAAGAAGTCCGACTGATGGAACTGACGCCACGCACCTGTCTGCCTCACCTCTTCCTCCCTGAAGCCAGGTCCACGCATCACTTCCTGTTGCTGGATTGTATTGTACAGGATTTAGGAGCGATCTCGTCCTGTATGCTTTGCGTCTAATTACGCTTCATTCATTGTGTGTCCTGTTGTCTTTTTTTTTGTTTGTTTCTCCCTAAGATTTTTTTTTTATTATATAAAACAGTTACAGATGTCTTTCTTCAGAATGTAACTTTTTTTTTTTTTTCTTTTGTTCTTGTTAAATTTTTAGATTTTTGTGAGTGTGTGGTTAAATGGGAAACAGGGAGGCGGAGGGGGTTAGAACTGTTTCTCATAATGTTTAATATTTTACTAGGACTAAATATTTGTGGATTATGATGGGGATGATCAAGTTCAGATGGTAAAATGGTATAATTATATAACTGTTTGGCGAGAAATCTTTTCCAGTTACGTGAAATTGTTTTAAGGTTTTCTCTTGTAGATATTTTTGCCTTAAAAGGAGATAGTTCGGTGAGTGCTTGTGTTGTAACTAAACTCCGGTGCCTATGTGGCTTTTTGGTGTTTGGTTTAGGCGTCGCTACACTATACACTTTCACTAAGCACTAAAGACTTTTAGTTTACTTTCACATATTGCACCACTGTATGTTCCTCTCTCCCCCCCCCCCCTTTTTTTGTTTCTCTTTAGCTTATTTTCAAGTTTTCATTGTAGGAAAATCACCTCTGCTGTAGTTCACTGAAGTTGCAGCTCCCTCACAGAAACACACAGTGGACTAGTTTGTTCCGGTCCATACTGGTTTAGGTTGCTGTCTGTGAAGCAGGCAGGGTTGCAATCGCAGTGACACAGGCAGCTCAGGTGGCATTTCCAAACATCGCCACATGGTCTATCAGAGTTTTCCCCAACATCATTGAACCGCTATAGGTTTGTGATATACTGGAGACAGAATGTTTACAGTCGTCCCCATACTGTCTCGCTGTTTCACTTACCGACTTGTCACAAACCGATAGCTGTTGTTTGGTTGGTTGACTCTGAATGATGTCAAAGGCAATGCTATAAAAAAAAATCAAAATAAAAAGCATAGCAGGGTGTTCGCTCAGCTTGTGTGTGGACGAGAGATTGTGCGAAGCGTTCAAGGGCTTAACGAAAGTCTTTCCCACCCAAACTGGTTACCTTCTTCGCATTAACTCCATTAGTCTCCTAGCAAATCACGATGCCACTCTCGAACTTGAGCCAGGGGGAATCATAAAGGATTATGGGATCTAAAGGTAAATAGTTCATAGCTCTGTCCTCATGGACTGTTTAACTCCATGAAGGATAACTCCATCTCCTCCATGGCCACCAGATCACAGTTCAGTTTCTTCTAAGAATGGCAGTGGGTGAAACATTAACCTCACTGTACCAGGCACTTAATGTCTCTGTATGTTTAAAGACCCGAGGCTATATTTGATGCTGGTTGTCGTCACTTGGTAGTAGGTTTCTATGGTGACATTTTTGGATTTTAATTGCATTCGGTTATTTGATGAAATGAATCGTCATTGATGTCTGTAAATTAGTCAATGAATAAATGGTTATAAAATTCAAACCAGTTTAATTCCAGTCCTTTTGTTTTTCTGCTTTTATTTTGAAGTTTGCAAAATGTAGCAGTAGTATGTTAACCATGCTCTGGCTTATTTAGTAGCATTTGGTTAGATTGTGGTGTACTGATTTCCCAGCATGCCTCACTTTCATCTGTTTGACCAGTTCATGTGTTTGGGACTGTGCTTCCACCAAAGTTGATAAAGTGCATCTATTAAAGACATCATTAAGAATAATTGTTCTTTTTGTCTTCGTTTTTTTCTTAATATTGTGCAAATGTGAGCCCTGATTGCGTCAAATCTACACAAATGGCAGTGCAGCAGTGCCTTTCGTTTGAGATTCATCATGTATCGAGCGAAGAATGGGCAGTGCGTGCGTGTATGTGTGTACTTCTGGCCAACTTGACCGACTCTGCAAATTATCAGGCTCCTAATGTGAATCAGAGGATTGAGTTCAAATCATGCAGAATGAACTGGAACTGCCTGTCTGTTATAGATTTTCTCCAAAAATTGTTTTTTAACTTGATTGTTTTGGCTGAAAATGAAACGTGCATGGTTTATCTCGTACCCTAAAATGGTTTGTAGTTGCAGCGTCTGAAATGTTATTCTTTGGATTTGTACACATGCTTTGTGTTTGTTGGATTGGTACACGTGCCTCTAAACAAACAGCATGTCAATCAATCTGCCTTGGACTCCTCGTGGCGTCTGCACCACTTGGGGAATCCGGGACGATATGATTCTTCTTCGTGGAATGACCCTCCAGTTTTATAACAGTATATAATGCACACTGTATATATTATTTTTATATGTATACTCTAATCTTTTATAACAGTCAAAGGTAATATCTTTAACAGACGCCGAAGAGTCAGTTTGATGGTCTGAAGTATTTTGAGAACCCGTTCCTTCTGGTCTAGTCATATTGACTTGCCTAGAGCTTATGAAAGATTGAAATGGCTCTTCGTCATCGTGTCTGGGCCTCCTCTATGGCGAGATTGTTCCTGGATCGAGTTGAACTTTTCACAAAATCTGATTCTACAATTAATCGTCCTGCTCTTAAGCTCAGGGCTTCATTGGTTAAAATGACATCACTGTGTTTGCCTGTTCGCTCACAGGCGCTCAGCTGCCAACTCAGGAAAAACTAAAAGCACTGACGTAGGACTCGAGTGAAAAAGCCCTTTATACAAACAGTGCTTATGTGAGAAAGGAAGTCGTAACGGTGACAGTGCTGCTAGTGTTGCCCCAAGTGTAATAGACCATCGAGTGAAGCCAAGAAACAATCCGCTCGACCCAACGAGCCAAACTCGCTGCACTCGGCACTGAAAACAAGGCACTCCTTGCTGCTCTAAATTAGAAGTTTGTTCTGTTGACGTTAACGAAGAATGTGTTTTGCTACTCGCAGGGCTTGAGAGTGCAACAACTCTAATGTACGGTCTAATAATGACCGTGTTTGGGACGATAAATTACCCTGTGATATTAATGCTGCCATCTATCTCTCGACTACTGTGGAGAAGTTGTTTGGTTATTGCTGGTTATTTAATGGAGTTTTGCACTTTCTGGGTCTGCTTAAATTTCACACTGTGGGGTTTTAAATGAGTAATGTTTTTACCTCAAGCATTAAACTTGGGTTCCCAGTATTGTTCTCAAATCCCCCCCCCACCCCTATTTTTCACTTCTTTTACTAGGCCTTTGTTTATCGTACTTACTGATGTGTGAAGGTCTTTTTATGTTTGACATCATGCTTGTAAAACATCTCGTGATATCTGAAGCAGATTTTAGCAGAGAATATTTACGTGAGGTAATGTATGCTAGTAATTGCCAGTGCTGTGAATTTTCATTTTATTTTAATTTTTTTTTTTTTTCTTTTTTTTGCATCTGTCAATAGTTGAGATCATCAAACAAACGTCAATATTACACAAAGATAACCAGAAAATAAAATGCAATGATTTCATTTATTAAGGGAACGCTATCCAGACCTGCCTGGCCCTGTGTGAAAAAACAATTAAAATCATGAATGAACTGTGATTAACTATAATTTTTGGGAAGCTGAGTTGAATTTCACTTGCCACACCCAGACCTGATTACTACCAGACATGTTGAATCTGGATACCACTTAATCAGAAATGTCTGACAAAGTGAATCACGCTACAGATGAGATGAGTAATTCACATGTATAAGTCTGGGAAGGATTACAAAACCATTACTAAGGTGTTGGGACTCCAGCGAACCACGGTGAGAGCCGTTATTCACAAAGAGAAAAATGTAGAACAGTGGTGAACCTTCTAAGGAGTGACCAGGCTACCAAAATTACTCCAAGAGCACAACTATGACTCATCCAGGAGCTCATAAAAGAACCCAGAACAACATCTAAAGAACTGCAGACCTCACTCACCTCAGTTAAGGTGGCAAAAATGGCATCCATGGGTTCTAAGGCAAAAGCCACTGCTGACCAAAAAAAACCCACAAAGGCTTGTCTCACATTTGCCAAAACAATCTTGATTATCCCAAGACTTCTGGGCAAATGTAAAATCAGGACCTGGACGACTTGCCATAATTAATGGAACCATGAATTCTGCGCTCTACCGGAAAATCCAGAAGGAGAATATCCGGCCATCGGTTTGTGACCTCAAGCTCAAGCGCACTTGGGTTATGCAGAACAACAATGATCCGAAATACACCAGCAAGTCCACCTCTGAATGGTTAAAAAAAATGAAACTTAAGGGTTTGGAGTGGACTGGTCAAAGTCGGGACTTAAGTCCAAGTGAGATCCAACAGGTCGTTCATGCTTGAAAACCCTTCAGTGGGTCTGAATTAAAGGAATTCTGCGTAGAAGAGTGGGCCAAAATTCCTCCACAGCGGCTCATTGTTTAAGACTCATTGTCTGTTATTGAGGATGCGTAGTTCGGTTATCTTTGGGTAATATTAGAATTAGTTTGATGATTAACAAAAATCAACAGAAACTGATAAATATGAAAAAGGAAAATTGCAAATACTTTTTCACAGCACTGTAGCAATTTGCAGAAGAAATGCCATTTTGTCCTCCAGAGTGCAGGGTCAATTGAATGATCACTGAATATCACAGTAGTAATGCACACCATTAGACAGATGTTCCTGTAAAAAGCCTTGAAACCTGATCAATGCCAAGCTGCCACTGTTGGCTCCTTCAGCAACATGTCCTGACCCTCCTGTCACTCTGTCACTTCGTTCAGGCAGTTCAAGAGAATAAATTTCCCTGCCTGATTTTATTCCACTAGAGGAAAATCAGGGTCCAACCCAAACTCGATGTCGTTCCTCAGCCAACATCTCTATCTTCATCCTGTATAAGCGGAAAATTAATGTTACCCTACGGAATGATAAACTGTCCAAGCATGACTCACCACACCATAGTTGTTGTTTTTTTTGACCTATTGGACACCAAAACACATTCTGTCTTGTCCACTGAGCGTGACACTTTTTAGCTTTTTTTTTTCCACAGCAAAGTGACTGAATCTCTCGTGAGTTGAGTCAGAGACGGTACGGCCCGGAGACGAGCCTCTGCATGCAATATGAAAGGAGCAGTGTGTAGAGCACCACATGGCAACTGGATTATAAAAATAGCAGTGGTGTAAAGGTGGATGAAGAAAGAAATATGACCGAGATGATGCAGAAGAGATTCGGTTTACTGTAGATTAGCTGCATGGATTCATCTCTGATAACGTAGGCCAAACATGAACTCCTGGTAACTCTGCTTATAGGCAGCGCTCTGGCTAATACTTTACAAATACATGTTTTACTTGAGCATTGATTCTGACTGAAGTGAGTAGGTTGGGGGTGGTGCAGATTGTGTGATGAGACTTTGAGAAGTCTTTAGGTTACATTTTTTTGGAGATGAACTAGAGAAGTCTTCTACAGTTGGGCTTTTAGAATTTTAGTAATTCTTTATTAGTGTTTGTATGGGCGGCACAGTGGCTTAGTGGCTAGCACTGTCGCCTTGCACCTCCAGGTTCCGGGTTCGATTCCCGCCTCGGGTCTGTGTGCGTGGAGTTTGCATGTTCCCTCTGCAGTTTCCTTCCACAGTCCAAAGACATGCAGATTAGTGTGATTGGCGTTCCCAAATTGCCCATAGTGTGGGAATGTGTGCGTGTGTGGAGGCTCCAGGCCCCCCACGATCCCTATATGGGATAAAGCGGTATAGACGATGAGTGAGTGTTTGTATATGTATGTACACATGTGTATGTCTATATACACCAATCAGCCATAACATCATGACCATCCACCTAATATTGAGTAGGTCCCTCCTTTGTCACTAAGGACCTGTGTTAACCTACAGTAGCTCTTCTAATGGATCAGACTACATGAGCCACCCTTCACTCCCTATGTGCATCAGCGAGCCTTGGCCACCCATGACTCTGTCGCCAGTTCACCGGTTTTCCTTCCTTGGATCACTTGACCACTGCAGCCTGGGAACTTTACGTCATACTGTGATGCGTACCATTACATTTGATGAGGAACGATTGTGCCGGAGAAGCGGGAAGGGGTCGCCACACCGTCCGAACATACAAGCATGGTACAGGTGGCACTTGCCAAATCCAGTGGCTGGGGTTTGGCCACTGGCTACCACCAAACCTACCACTGAGCCACCAGTTCCCTTCTGCCTTCATATTAGTATAACAATATTAATTTGTAAAAAAAAAAGAAAGAGGAAATGTAACTTTCCCTTATTCTCTATATGTAAACCAAACGACTCCACGTCCAGTTGAGAGCTCTAGTTTGCGAATCCCTTCCCTAGGGGCAAGATCTGTTTATGATCTTGTTTCACTGAGAAATCCAGAAGCCAAAAACATGTAACTGTCTATAGAATCTTTTTTGTTTCCTTCACAAGTCTTTCAGTCAAATGAGAGTTTCCAACGCTTCCTAACCCCGTGTCCAGCTGCCTCATTGGTGATGAAACCAAAAGCTGACAAATAATTTGGCACAATCGCATCACAAACGTGTGGCCTTCTCTCTTTCAGCTCTCGTTCCTCTCCGTGATTGATTTCACAGCTCGTCTCCGATAGCGAATAAGTAAAGGCCCATACCTAACCGCTATATCTGACTTACACATCGCTGTGGAATGCTGGAGAGGAACCCGGGCCAAATCCGTGTGCCAGACAGCAGCCAAAACTCAACCTGGATGGGATTTAGTGTTTTGAAATGAAAATGCTGTATATGTTGTTAGCCCAGATTCTGGTTATTTATTTATTTATTTATTTATTCAATCCAAAATTTATTTGAGCAATCAGCTCAGGGTGTAAGCCGTTTGTCCGGAGATCCGCCGTGGTCCATAAATAGAGCAGAGTGAGAAAGCTAAACATAGCCTCTCCAGACTGTGTGACAGTAAGTCAGTGCCTGAGCTCAATATGGCAGCTGTCTTCCTCGTGAAAACCAGTTTAAACCGCTCCAGACTGAGTACTGTACTGTCTAATGCACAACCAGCATGCACATCTGTGGGGTGAAGGAAATTTATCCTGTGTGTGTGTGTGCGTGTGGGATGCATTCGTCATGGCTGCTTATACTAGAGTTCTTTTCAGTTTTCCAGTTAATACCTCCTCAATCTATTAACTATACTGAGAAACACAGGAACAAGAATCTGGCTTTTCCAAAAGGTATAAAAAATAAAAAAGTTTACACACCCCTGTTAAAATCAGAAATGCAACCCAGATAAACCATGTCAGATATTTTATCTAATATAGCAAGCAATAAAACTGAAGCAGGAACGTTTTATAGGATTTAGATCAGGGCGCTGACTCAGACATACCAAAACCTTGATCATTTCATTTCGCATTAGTTTCTAGCTTGACTTGGATTTGTGCTTTCTGTGCTTTCAGCTCTCTAACGGAGGCCTACACGGTTCTTTACTCTTACAGACCGTGATTTGGTGCTATCCATGATGATGCCCTGTATAGGGACGAGAGGCTATAAGTCTACACTTTATTTCATACTTCAGTTTGGTCACTGTCCCAATACTTATGGAACTGACCGGGATTCGATTATGCTCATGAAATCAACTGGTTTTGTTGAATATTATCGAACGTCAGAGCTCACTACTCTCTACGATGTTCACTAACACAGCCGGGCGAGCCAGGAGGAAAAGAAGACAGGACGCCGAGTGTGTTGCCATGGAGTTAGTTTGTTTATTGCCGGTTGTTGCTTCGATATGGGTGAGTGGATCTTCAGCACACAGTCACAGTGGTATAAAGCATGAAGCCCTTCATACATCATCAACATCAATGATCAGTGATCGGCTCTTGCACGAGCCATGACTTTTTACAGCAACGAGTCGTTATGTTCTTACTACGTCAGCTTACGAATGGAAGACCGTGGTTTACAGCTCACAGCATGTCACGAAGCACAACGATGAAAGAGTTAATCACTAAAAATGTTTTAATAGCAGAGAACCTTTCGAGACAGTAACCTGACCCAAAGCTTTAGCAATTCTGAACAGAATTCTAGCAGAACTTGTGCTCGAAGATGTTCAAGAAATTAAGCTTTCGTTAACCATACATGTTTCAGATTCGGTTTAAAAGATTTTAAGTTCATTGTACAAAATTAAGAGTTCACAGTTTAAAAAAAAAAAAAAAAAAAGTTACTGCTGGTTAATTTAACTCGAGCATACTATATGTTTGGTTATTAGATTTTCATTGTAGAATTGCATTTAACAGCTTTCAATTCATCAAAGAGTAAAAGTTAGTCATTTAAGTTCATTTAGAAATATAGATCAATTAATTGATACATTTCTTTTTAATTAATTAATTTATTAATCAATTAATTCAGTAATGTAAAAATTTAAGCTGATTTCAACAAAACATCTCTTTGTTTATTTTGTTTATTAACATTACAACATTAACTAGAACAAACTACAGTTCATTTGCAGTGAGCTAGTCTTTGGAACAAAGCAACTGTCAAGAACAATTTATTATTATTATTATTATTATTATTTATTTTTTTGTTAATGTTCATGTTTTTTTTTCTCTACTTTACTACATACAATGACTAAGCAACATTTGATCAGCTGACCATCCCAGGATCGAGAGGAATCTATGAAGCGCCCATAAAGTGCCCGTTGAGTGTATGTATATTTAATAAAAAAGCAGCAGGGGGGCGGGGGGAGTGTTAAAAGAAACTTTTCAACTTTAAGTAAGTGACCCAGAACACTCTGGAGCCGTGATTGTTACAGGCAGTTTCACTGGTTTTGGTCTCACGGAGTTTGAGAAAAACATGCTTGGGAAAATCCTGCCTTGAAGGTGCTTTCTAATGATGTCTGATCCAAGCGATTTATCAGATTACATTGATTAATTCGAGGTCGGTGATGTCGTATATGTTACAATACGTTACTTTGACGTATCGAGACATGAAAGTGAACAAGCTCTCAGCTCTGAGTGGGTCATAACGAGCTGGACTTGTGATCTGTGATTAACTTGGCTGGTTTCAGTTTGATTAAAAGGTCTTGAGAAAAGAGCACAAAGGCCACAGAAGTCTGGGACACTCTGAGAGACTCTTAGATCTGAGTTATTGGAGTGCATGCAATGATCAAGGGAGTGCGGTTAAGCGCAAAAAGTTTGCATCCCCTGTGATTCGGAAAATGGAAGAAATGGGGGAAAGGAGGTTTGAGCCACTGGGGAATATGACTCTCAAACTTTAGACTGGATTGTTTAGAGTATTTTTGATACTTTTTTTTTATTTTCATAAAGGAACACCTATGAAACCTAACAGATAAAAAAAAATATATAAACAAAACTTATTTTTTTGTTCTAATAGTGTACAGACTTTTGCACCTTGCACGTATCTCCGGACTTGAGGCATTTTCGTTTTTATTAATAGGCAGAGCACACGATCATATAATGAATGAAAATTGTGACGTCAGTGTTAGACTATTATCTGTTGTGTTTGGTCCCTGGGTGGTCAGCTGAAAATACTGAAATCTAACACGCACACGAGCTTGATACTTATAACATACAATGTAATGTGCTGTCTTAATGATTCTCTCGGTAACGCCACTGAATCGTATCGATAATAACTCCCTTTCCACAGTCATATCTTTATCAAAAAAATTCATCCTGCAGCAAACTTTTAAAATATACCTCACAGATATGCAATATGTATATTCATACTTCTATATATAATTATATAGACGTATACACGGATATCAACAAAATAAAAGCCTTCACAAAATAAACCTCTGATTTCTTTCACATTCTGTAAAACAAACAAACGAAGAAAAGTTAAGATAAAAATTTCTACCACTACTACTACTACATTCGAATGGTTTTCTAGATTGCGATCATGTTAGAAATGATTAGTGTAAGGTACACTAGTGTAAGGAAAAGGAGGGCAGAATTCCCACAGTGCAGTTCGACCCAACAGATATGCACTTAAATATTAACGGGCTTTTACATTAAAACAAACGATAAAAAAAAAGTTTGGCAACCATCACCCATCAACACCACTTCTGTACAGGCCTAACAATCTGCTATAACACTCCTATTATGTAATATTAGTGAATATTACCTCAATAGTTAACACATACACCCAATGTTGGAAAACAAAGAAACAATAAAAAATTTTTTTTTTAAAAAAACCCTGGCCATGATTTTCCGCTCGCATTCAAACCTAAAACAATTAATAAAGATCTTAAAATATCGTTAAATCAGTAATGCTACACTACATAAAGCTTTATTGTATTTATTGTATTTGATATTTAAGGACCACGCTGATATTTTTCAACATAATCCCAATCCACAACGCCTGTGTTGTGTCAGTACTATAAATACGATTATTAACATTTACTTAATACTTTTGACAGAGACACACAGGCTATAAAATCATAGTCCAAGGGCAGACGTCCAAAGTGGGTCAATAAACATTTACATAAAACATTTTTGGTAGTGTTTTAGTAGAGCGCATGTATGAACGTTTAGTCGAATGCACGGGTCAGCCATAACTTTAAAAAACATTAACATTAAAACCACCTAGGTTTTGGGTTCCCCCTGTGCCACCTGGGTGGCTCTGGTCTCTGTGGGCGTGGCTCCACAAGACCTTTTTGGGGTGTGCTGTGGGGTCTGGCGCCTGGGCATTGGCAGCAGATCCCTGGTAGATCGGACATGTTTTTCCAGCACGTCCCCAGGGGTGCTCGGTCAGATCGGGGTCGGGGGGATGGGTGGTTGGGACCGGACAGGTTGGTCTTTGGTCCCCATGAGGATGGGTGAGCCTGGGGTGCCCATGATCCTGTCGCCAGTGTGCTGGTGTATAACTGGTGATCAATGTTATTCAGTTCACCTGGCAGTGGTGTTAATGTTATGGCTGATCGGTGTATAGTGAAATTCCTTTCCTTGGTAACCGCATGCACTACAGACATTAAAGAAAGACTAGAGCACTCCTCACGGTGCAAGTCCACGTCCATGTCCTTACTGTTATCACTTTTTCTTTAAGTGCAATATAACGTTCATTCAGCATTACATCGTCACTTTGTTAGCCTCTCATTGTCTTTACTTTGAAATGGAGCCATTTCTGAATTTAGTATTGCAAAAACTATTTACAAAAATCTGCTATAAAAAAGCAACGAAAAAAAAAAACTAGTCAAGTGAGAGCTGGATCTTTTATGGCAATGAGTCCTTCCTGTCTGAGAGAGAGGGACAAAGGAAGCGAACTGTTTGGCACACAAAGTGAGTTGTGTTTTTACAAAAAAAAAAAAAAAAAAAAAAGCTGACATGTTTCACACATTAATAAACAATAACTAACTCTGTACAGACTGTGCAATAAAAGGAATCGTTCCAACTACGAGCTGGTTACTTCGTACCTCAGTGGTTAGTCAATAATATTTGTAATGTTTAACCTAACACTTTTTATTGTATGCTATTGGTCTAAATATACACACGCACACATTGTATTAAAAGTAATACTATATAATGACAGACAGAAGGGAGAATGTAGTCAAAGATCATCTACTTTGGCCCTTTTTAAATACCGTGGACCCAATTGCCATATTTGAAACACACACAGAACTTTTATCTGTGCCAAACTGAATGTTGAGGATTGTGGGAATTCTGCCCTGAGGAGGTGATGGTATGAAAGAGCTACACCAAGCTAGATTCCCTCGCACGTTTCGCATCTCTCTCTCTCTCTCTGAGCCAAGGACAAGCTCATATTGTGCTGCTAATATGTACAGAACAGCATGAGTGAAATAGAATCAGCAGCGATTTCAACCCCAGTAGTTCTGTCCCGATGAAATGAACAAATCATCGACTTTTTTGTAAACTCGTTTCTCGGAGATATGTGTTATAAAAGTAGGGCTTTCTATTCAGGCGAGTGTAAAACTGATCTGGAATACAGGCAGCATCATTATCAGCTTGTCTTTGGCTCCGGCGTCTTCGGGTCCTCCGACTTCACGCCTACATGCCGCTCTCGAAGATGATGACCTTGTTGTCTTCGGTCCCCGGGGACAACGATGACAGGCTCCTGATATCAGTGTCAGGAGCCATGTATTCCAGATGATGCGCCGCCCATACGGGTTTGGTCAGACTCTCCCAGCGCTACAGATCAAGAAGAAGAAGAAGAAAAAGAACACACAACTCAGAAGCTTGAAATAGAAAAAAGGAAAATTCACTAAAGTAGAAATAGCATCACTATCCTCAAACCTCCTCAGCTTCATACTAGTACAAACTAGTAGCCTAATTAAACCATCCCAACCCTGATCAGGCAGTTACTAAGGATGCTGTAAATGTGTAAATGCGTGATGTTATGCCATATGTTCATATGTTGGATTTGAAGAGCGCCATCTTGATTTGACTTTCCTCTCTCGCTCTTTTTAAATGAACTTTTCAGAGCTGACAAGGGGAGATTAGTTACTCTGAAAACTGTTCCATGAACTATTACCATCCTAACAATCCTCCCTGCTGCACATTTTTTCCATTATAAGCTGTTATTCTACTCTATCTCCAGGCAATGCTGAATAAATAAACCAGGAATGAAGTGAGAACCAGCAGGAGCTCACGGTGTTCAACCAGCGTTTTTTTTTTTCCTTCTTGTCCTAATCTGGATAGCTAATGAATCAGCCCTCCCTCACCCATCTTTTTCATCTGCTGCTCGTGTAACGTCCTGTTATACCCAAGGTGAGCTAACAGTGTTAACCGTTCTGAAAGTAAAAGGAGACTGCTGCACCACTCGGAAGTCGGTTTTCAGCAGGAGTATTTACCCAACATGCTTGCCTGTGCCTCAGTCTGTGTGCATGGCCTGGAAAATCATTCTGTTCTATTTCCAGTGCAAATCGATGGGAAGCCATTAGCCCACTTATCAGAATTAAACAGGCTGCTTTCCTTCTTATGGCACGGAGTCAGTAGGAAACTGATGACCCAAATGCAAAACTCGTCCAAATGGCTCGGGTACAGTGGTGCGTCTGTGTCACTTCGTGTACATTAGGATTAACTGGTTTTAGACTTTGACTGAAGATATCTTAATCTTGATAAAGTCGATAAATTCTCTTTTAGGTTTCGAACAACCAACGCTGTTCTGTCCAAGGAATGTCTTACTTTCTGTCTGCATAGTCATAGCTTCACACAGTGTCTAAGAACACCCATACCCATCATTAAATGTCCATTTTTACTGGTGTATATAATGTCCGTTACGTACTGTATGCCTTTGGACAGATGGAGGGAACCAAAGTCTGTGCAGGAAACCCACCAAGCACCAGAACACGCAAACTCTGAACCTCAAACCCTGAAATTGCGAGACGACTGTGCTAACCGCTACGCCACTAAAAGGCCTACAGTGAATTGTTTTATTATTTTTAGAATCTAACGAGCTGTTTCATTAACAGTAACATTAGAATCATACAAGAGCTTGGTAATGTCACTTGGGTGTCACTTGTAACCTGAACCACAGCTCCGAAAGCATTCTGCATACTGCTAAGGAATAGTCCAGGCTGGCCAAACTAAATGCAAAATCACCATGAACAAAACGCACACAAAACCTGTTCAGTATTACACCGTGAATACGTTTAAAGTAAACAGAAGACCTGTTGACTCTAAACAGACTTACAGTATGATACAAGTATAAGCGCGCCGGTTGGGGTGTTTACACTCAATATATATATATAGTTTTTTTTGTTTTTTTTTTTTTGCATCGCTTTTTTAGATTGAAAATGAAAGTCCTTGTGCTGTTCAAGTGATGCATAAAGACCCCACAGTGTTGTGGTTTTGGATTTAACTCGGACAGTCGCTTATTCTGAATATTCAAATTCGGTTCGGATTTTTCTATATTGAGTTTAAAGTTTTCACGAAACAAGGAAATGTGCGAAAATTCCTGCCTATGATAATCACAGCTACAGAATAAATGCAACACATTAATGATTAGTCGGCTTAAGAACTCCTTTAATAACGTAATGGAATCCGAAAGTGTTCACTTGAGTCTAGTGTACTGTACTCTGGGACTGTGTATTAAGCTCTAATCAAAAAGACAACGCTATCTAAGCAAAAATCTGGACTCTTGCGTGGGCTGTCTGTACCTGTCGGAAGGATCCTTTGGCCGTGATGAGCTTGTAGGCGACGCTAACGGGGATGCAGAGCATAGAGGAGAGAGCCAGCAACCATCCGATCATCTCCCCCCACCAAGGGTACACATACACATTGTTGTAGGTAAGAGGCTTGTAGTTCACCAGGTGGAACACGAATATTCCCTGAGATGTGTAAAAAGAGAGAGAGAGAGAGAGAGAGAATACAAACTTCAGTTAGTTTCATCGCATGGTGTGTGTGTGTGTGTGTGTGTGTGTGTGTGTGTGTGTGTGTGTGTGGCCTATTAATGACTGAGGGATGTGATCTCTTAACACTCTGGACATGAGCATGCTTTAATAACTTGAGCGGAGCAGGTTCAGATGATGTTAAAGCAGTGTGCTAACATGCTAAAAGTTTTGGCCCTCTGGAACTGGCTTAAAGTTTAAAGGTCTTAAATTCAATACGGTTAGAGTCATTACTATAGTTCCAGTCTTGAACTAAAGTTGAATGAATGTTACAGCGTATAAAATACACTAGACAATGTAAGGTTTAGGCATCCATGACAAAAGAAAATAAAAACACTATGGAAAATTACATAATTGTATTTTTTACATGTTGCTGTAAGCAAAGAAGCAAAAAAAAATAAAAAAACTCTCACCATGCAAACACATGGAGTAAGAAATGACCAGCACCACTTCATCCAAGGGAAAGGCCGGTAACCGATCATGCGGGCAATGTCATCCATAAACTTATCAGCACCTAAACACACACAGAAAGGGTTTACACACTTTAAAACACAGGCTTCAGTTCTTAAAACAATTCCAGGATCATCATCAGTTTCCTTAGTTGTTCTTTTTGTTATCAATAAACTCTAAAGCGCAAAGATCTTTCTAAAAACAACCCTCAGCATATCCACAATTGTCAAGGTTTTTAACATGTTTAAATATAGTGTCTGCCATACAAGTCAGCAGGGATATTCCTATAGAATTTATAACAGATACGAGTGCTTTGCAGCCAGAGCTACTGTTACAGAAAATGCTTCAGTGAAAAGAATCACAACTGTACAGTGCTGCTGTTATAGTTTATGAGGTGTTCGTGAGGCTTACCATAAACCCAGGCGACAACCACGCATTCCCAGAATGCCTGCCACAACAGGGTCATTCCACTGGCTGAATAATAGTCAAAAAGCTGGAAGACATACATCCCTCCCTACACACACACACACACACACAGAGTCAGGTCTACAGCATGCACATTTAAAACTTCCAGCAATTATTGTAATAATCTGTGCTAAGATCATCTACAGTGTTCCTAACTCAATGCCAGTGTTCAGTGAATACTGGTTAAAATCTGTGCTTTGGTTCACACACTCACCTGTGTAACCATGGAGAGATCTATAACAAAGCTCACTGTGCAGCAGATCGCCACAGCGATTTCTCGCTTGTTAAACTTTGAAGGGAGCAGATCCAGGATGCCGGTTACAAAGCCTTCCACTCCGACAAACTGCAATGAGGAGAAGCAACACATCGAGTTACACACCGTTCAGACTGACTGCTGGCTCTGGATTATTGAGCAAAGCACTGGATGCATCATTGGGTTTATAATTGAAGCAAATCAAACACCTAAAGCCACAGATTCAAAACAAAACGCACCTGAAATATTTCAGCGCTGTGAATTTGGTGAACTCAGTTAACCCATAATGTTCTGTAACTGTTTTTATGGAAGCGATTTATTTCTCTAAAAGACAAATGCTCAGATGCTATTAAAAAATTTTAAGTTATTTTTTTTGAATGAGTCTGATATAATCATTGACTGTTGTAGGCCGTTCGCCTGAATGTTTTTGACGTTGTGTTTTGAGATGCTTTTCTGCTCATTGTTGTAGTACAGAGTGGTTATTAGAGATCTCTAGTCACTCTCTTCTGACGTCTCTCACACGCAAAACTGTGTCTTACTGGATGGTTTTTTAACGTTCTTATATTTGATTGTAAAGGTTAAGCGAACGCTGTATGATGCCATTTGATCGACTAATTCAATGATTGAGCAAATGCACATACAGACTAAAATGAATAGTGAGCTTTTGTATATCATATGAACACTGAATGTTGTGAAACATATGGTATATGTGAACCTGTGCATTAAAATATGCAGCATAGGTGGTTCTTGGATCCGAATCGGAAATCAGTGCCCTAAAGTGAGCAAGGTAGGGGGTAATGAAGCACCAGTTTCATGTCAAATCCCACCATATCAACATAGTGGCACCATATGACTCACCTGACTGTCTAGCCCCAGCATCAGCAGCATTAAAAAGAATAGTGTGGCCCAGACTGGTGCCACAGGCATCATCGACACGGCTTTGGGGTACGCGATGAACGCCAGCCCCGGCCCTGCAATCAGGAGAGCAGCACAAGACACGTTCGTCAAAGCGGGCCCGAGGTAGGTGGCGATTACACACCAGCACACTTACACACAACACCAACTTCACAGAGACAGAGAGAGCAAGAAGGAGAGAGACTGAGAGATAAAGAGGATGAAAGTGTGAGTATGTGAAAGA
This sequence comes from Leiocassis micropogon, assembly GCA_028565275.1. Lineage (NCBI taxonomy): Eukaryota > Metazoa > Chordata > Actinopteri > Siluriformes > Bagridae > Leiocassis > Leiocassis micropogon. The sequence goes on along the minus strand of JAOVVA010000032.1, from coordinate 12,787,443 downwards.
ATTCTTCTTGTGTAATTTCCTGGGTTGAGTTGGTTTTCTCTAGCAACAGCAGTGTTCATATTCACATTCATAGTGAGTAGTCATGACACGAATTTACTATAGGTTTGTTTGAGGATTTGGGCAAAAGGACATGCGTTTGAGTTAGCACATGGGTTATAAACAGTGTTTAATTTAATATGAGATTATTTTCTGGATAAAAAAAATCAAACAAACAAAAAAAAAATAAACAGCATGTCCCAAAGTGATTTATTCCTCTTGTACCACACCAGTTTGCTAACAATTCAATTATTTTACTAGTTAACAACACAATGTCATACTTCTTCTACTTTCTGTTCTAGCTCCTTTAATCATGATGGATTTAAGTTTTGCACTTCGCTTCTATTATCACTGATATTATAGCAGTTCTAAACATAAGCAGCTATTTTTTTCCCCATGTGCTTGAAGTTAATAAGACTTCATGTTAAAGTTAATAATATCATGTGGTAGAAAAACAAAAATCACTAGAACTCTATCCTGAAGACCTTAGTGACTGTTACGAAGCATTGAAACTGGAGACTCCTTCCATAAATTTTGAACTAATGTCTCCTGGCAGAAAAGTTCATCTTATCTTAGCTAATTAACCATCATTTAATCTGCTTTTATTAGTTTGTTTCATGTCCACTATACAAACCCCACTGTACTAGCTTTCAATCAACACCTGACCAAAATGGTGCTGTGATAGGAGAGCTTTTTTTGGTTTTACATCAGCGAATTTTAAAAACTTGTTTTTATTTGTAGAACAAAAATGGGTGTTTGACGCTTGTTCACCAATTTCATGGCATTCGGTCTCGATCTTTGTTTAATTCTACTAAAATTCAGTGGTTATTAGGTCTACAGAAATGTCGGGGGTTTTTTTTTTTTCTTTTGGTTCCTGAGGTTTTTTTAACCTAATCTCTATTTCGAACATCTGTAGTGAAAATGTGAAGAACACGAACAATAGTTTGGGCAAATTTCCTGCACTAGGTCCAGGTCCAGTGACAGTTGTTAAGGGATTGCATGAATGTTTGCACAAAAAGCTTTCAAGACTTCTTTAGTCAATTTACTCTATATAGCCAAAAGTATATGGACACTCGTCCATCACAAAAATATGTGTTTCTTTCCCAAACTGCAACAGAGTTCAAAAGACACAATTGCTTGAAAGATCTTCAATATATTATGCTGTGGCTTCCTTCACTGGAACTAAGAACGTGCTGCATGAAGACATGGTGTGTTAAGGCCTTCTCAACCAACATCAGTGCCTGATCTCACTAGAGACTGAAGTGGCGAGTGGAGCATATACTGTAGTAACAGCAAAAAAACAGAGTAAATCTGAAAAGAAATTTTCAACAAGGACATACTTTGGTCAGGTGTCCACATACTTTTGGCCACATAGTGTATTAACCAAGGGACCAATTCTGTGTAATTTCTCCTATGTCTAACCACACATGAGTAAAACAGATTAAGTGACTGGAATGCCCTTTTTTGTATTGCTCCAGTCTTTTAAAGTTGGATAAGATAAGAATAGCTTTGGTAAACTTATTTTTTTAATTTTTTTTTTACATTTGTCTCATTTAGTCCTTCATTAGACGCTCTTATCCAGAGTAAATTACAAAGACATGCACACATGTTGATGGTGCAGTGCAGCTGAAGAAACAAATCTGTAAACACTGCACAAGTGCAAAAGAAAAACCCAGCAGGCTGAAAGAAATTTATTTTTTTACTATAAAACCTCTAGTTCATGTTGGGGCAGACTGTAGGTTCATGTTAACTGCGTACGGTATAAATGATTTATTTCTATCTTGCGCTTTTACCGAACAGCCTCGTCCTCTTTCTTTCTGTTGGTTCTCAAAAATGGAAATTTTGAGAGCGATTTCATTTCACTAGTTCATTTAAAGTAACAACATAAAAAGGTGTATTTTTTACTTGTCATTTCCACTTCCAGTAAATTTGCATTTCCAACTGTCAAATTTTGGTGTGACTGCTGCTGGAAAGCGTACTCTTCTATTGTCTCCTGTAGAGCTGTGAGGATCGCGTGTAGACTGTCGACTTCATTTTTGATTCTAGTCAATTTGATATCACTAATGTGTTGTCGCAAGACGTTATATTCCTTACAGGTTCTGAATTACAATGGTCTACTAATAGTGTCTAACAAGCTTTAAAATGATGTATATCATTGTTGTTGATTGTTTAAATGTCACATCTAATACGATGTGATAATTTCCCCCCCTGCCAATCGTCTGCTCCGCACTCGCAGTATTGCAACAACCGTTTACAAACTCAAAACATGGAGAAGCAATACTCTCGCGAAACACGAGTATCTGCAGAAGATGCAAGCGGTTTCTATTTAAAGCTGTGGTATATTTTTAAGGAATTTATTTAATGTTAGGAAGTTTACCTCATAATAATAAACAAAAAATATATATCCATCGATTCAGTTAAGTGAATCAACGCCCCCCCCCTCCCCCCCCGTAGCAAAAAAAGGCTTCTGTATTCTTATAAATAAATACTATATGTTGTGGCTGAATTTAGACATCTGTATGTCCATGGTAATCACACATATTCTACAGATGCATTAAATAGAGATTGCATTAAACAAAAAAAACCTCTGAAACATTTTGTTTAGATATGCACTGGGTCACGTTTTGACAAATCATAACAGCAAATATCCATAATTACAAAAGACACTAAAAATGAGCCTGCATGCTAGTTTTGATATGTTTTTTTGCTTAGACATTATTAAAGTGTTGTTATTTAAATGGTGTTTGGGTTCGGAGCAGTTAGTCCAGCTTGCCAGTAGACAGTAGTTAGCATTGGGAAATTAGGAATTTTATCTGCTTGTGTTTTTGTTTGGATTTTCATGACCTACATCAGAGGACAGCTCTACTGCTGGCATTTAGCTAGGCTAGGCTAAGCTAGTCTAATGCTAAAGCTAATGCCAATGCTGTGGCTGGCTGTGCTAGGCCAATGTGTACCCCACAGCAGTAGCTAGGCATTAAGAGGTGTAAATGCTGACATTAGATATCATAGGTTTACCTGCATCAGCAGTCAGCTCCAGGACCCCTCTTGAAATCGAGATGTGCACATCTCAAGAGGCAAAGCTCCTGGTTAAATAATCCTTAAATTAATACTTAAACCCAGAATATAGATAATATCAAATGAATAGATATGAATAACAGGAAAGAGAACGGGCCTGAAGACAATCAAGGATAACTGGTTAAAGAATCAAAGGTATATATGGAAAGATCTGGAAGTAGTCTGTCTCAAAAAACACAAAACAACAACAACAACAACAACAACAACAAAAAAAAAAAGCTCCTGTCGTATAGGTAAGATGTGTTTAGATCTAGACAATGACATTTTTCCTCCCTCGAGCACATTCACACAGCACAGCTCCACAGGATGTTAATGCAATAGGTCTTACACTCACACTCGGGTTAGTCACCACGAGGACAGACAAGGTCTTACACACGCACCCAAAAGCACTACAAACTCACCCCATGTTCTCTGTCTCACTCTCATACACACACAAACATATACACTCACAACCAAGAAATAAATCGTAACGAACGAAACTCAATCTGGTTCTAACAACAGCACACACAGCTTTCCGCAGGGTGTCCATGAGACTTACATTAGAATGAAGGTGACATCAAATGATAACGTCCCAAAAACCCCCCGTTACTGTTCGACTGATACAGTAGCTACGGTTGTGGAGATCTTCCTCAAAAAAGCAGCATGATTAAAACTCATAAATGGCCCTCGACTCTGGAGCATGGTAGGAACACTACAACTACTACATATTTTTTTTGAACTATTAGAAAAAAAAGTCACCTCCATCTTATTTTCAAATCTGTGATCCTACTGTAGCATTCAGTCAGGGTCAATAGAGTTTGTCTGTTCAAGTCATTTCTACTCTTTGTTTATTCTCTGATTTATTTCTCATAGCATTTTAATTGATGTACAGCACTTTGTTGGTGTTATAACTTTGCTACCCTATGAGCTATTTATGTCTAAGCCACATTTTGGAAGATTTGCAGTGTTGCATTTATCCAATCAGACAGCAGCTTTGTGAAATCCTAATCATAGAAATACCTAGAAATATCTGGGCAGACAGACAACTCGGTGGCGTGAATGTGTAAGCGTATATGTATATTAAAACAACCTTCTCTATCTTTCTGTCTCTCTGCATTGAACATAGAACAGATTGACATTTCTTGAGACACAACAAATTGACAAGAACTGTGCGACGTGAACCTCGATCTGGAACACTCAGTGCTCCGTGATGGGCCGAAAGTGCCGAAACACACTAAAGAGCTCTAGCTCGCTCAAGACCTGACAGGGATATACAGGATTTACATTTCAATCTTCCTCCAAACACTTTTATGTAAAGCCAATGAGGGAGAGTGGAATCTTATATCAAAGGGATGTTACCCGAGTGATTTTCTGTTAAATTCATAACTTTAATATTTTTCATTATTATTGTTCATTACTTTTATCATTCATAAATCGTAACACTCATTTATTTGATAGTATTCTGATTCAGATTCTTTTTTAACATGCAAAATTTGCATGTAAATATTCTATTTTAATTGTGGAATAGAATGAATTTACTGTAGATTTGACCATCATTACTGTTTGCCATTTAATGATACCAAAAGAGTGCTTTCTGACTTTGCACATATTAAACATTCTCTATTTTTACTCCCAGAATGTGTAGAACATCTAGACGAACTGCAAAAATATTGTAAATGAATAATAATGTTTTCTAACGACTTTGGTTCAAGTCAATTTGATTAAAAAATGTCTCTCCAACCAAAGCTTCTTATCCACCTCAGGGCTAAAAGGTTACCACGTGCGCCATCCCATGCCAGTGAGAACTACTGTATGTGTGGTGTCACTTTTCCCACGTTATACTGCTATTCTCTTATGAAAGAGGATTTGGAACTGCAAGAGACGCTTCTTTTCACGCTCAAATCTTTTCAGCCACTGAAACAGCAAAGGCAAAGAATCACGAGGTGTGAATTGCTGTCATTTAAAATGTCCATCATATGATGGGCATTCAAGTAAAACCAGGACTTTTGACTGTGCAGAATAACAGGGTACAGTTATGAGAGTAAAAACTTCCCTTTATTTCTCGATATAATCCTCTGCTACACTGATGCACTTATCCCAGCGTTTCACTAGTGCTTGGAGACAATCAAGGTAGAAAGTTTTCTCAGTACGCCAGCCATGATCAGACTGTCTGCTTCACATTTAAAATTCTGTCCTCCCAGGAACTCCTTTAATGGCCTAAACATGTGGAAATGACTTGGACCGAGGGCAGGACTTCACGGGGGATGTGGCAGTAACTTCTAAATGAGTTCCTGTAATGTGCAAGTGGTGCTGGTGAATGATTGTGTGTACAGTTCTCACAGACAGATGTGTCTCTTCGGCAAGTTGGTGATTTGCAAGGATCAGGCATCCCACTCGCCGAATGTTCACAGGAACTACTGCAGTGGGCCCCGAGCCACTGCGACCGGGGTCACCATTCAGACTTGCGGCCTTCTTTAAAATGATTGCGCTGTGCTAATGTTTTACTGCGGCTGAGGGTCTCATCGCCGTTCTGTGCATGAAGTCTTCTGTAAATGTCAATCAGTTTTACGTCTTTGTTCATGATAAATGTCAATCACAAGTCCCGGTTTTAACTGAGTGCCCCTTGTATGTTGTTATTATTACGAGTGAAGAAGACGCGAAACTAATAAAACTACTTTAATACAAACTATGCAAGACAATTGCAATGCTTATTGTAATACTGTAAGCTTAACAGTCTTATCATGAATGGAAGTTCATATGTGTCACCGTATTTTTTTTTGTTGTTGTTGTTTTTCATTTAAAAGGTCAATATGCATAAGCATGCACACAGCTTGTTTAAGATCGCTTTCATATGTTCAAAGCCTAAATAAGGTGTAACAGTTCTTCCTAGCTGAAGTAGGTAACGAGACACTATGAAGTGAGCTGTTATAGGACAATAACACCAGTCACATGGTGGTGTGATTCATTGCCACATTATACCGGACTATTATAAAAACTGCACTAAAGTGTTTTGCTCTGCTGATATACTGCTAAGTGAAGAGCATCATGCTTTTTCTTTTCATCAGTTTACAGTTGTGGAACATCTGCAAAAATTAATTCCTGCTATCACTTAGCCTATAGCACCTATACATTAGCTTATAATAATTAGCTAATAATAAGGTTGGGTTAACCTGCACACCTGAGATGTCTATTTTCATATACGTTTGTACAGGATGTTATTTCCCTTTTCGTGTTCGACCTGATTGTTCTCTCCGACCCATAAGATTTTTTTTTAATACTCCAGATGCACACTCTATGCATCGACGACATTTTCACCTGTTATTTGTTGTACTTTATATGAATGAAGGGCATGCATATGAGTATCTGAATCCTGTCACCTAAAAAAAAAATTCTAAAATGGCCGACTAATACACACTCCTGGGTATAATCAGGATATAGCAAAGGACGTGTGCAAAGTGCAGGACTTCCTAAATACTTTGAGCGGACTGCATTTAGACAAACACAAAGATCCACTTATGCTTATGAGACCACACACACACACACATACACACAAACACACTCTCACACACACAATTCTATATTCACCTTACATATTTAGTTTCTCTCAAATATTCACTTTCAAACACAAAAACAAACAATATGTTCAGAAACAAAATGACAAAATTACACATCATGCACCATCAACATTAAAAAGTGAAATCTTCCCCAAAAATGGTTAATTACGGTATGCGGCAAAATGTACAGTACTGAAACTCGCGCTTCTCCAATGTGTATGTGCGTTTGTCGATGATGATGAATAATTTCAGCCGCACGTATTCCAAGCAGTGAAAAGGAAGTCGTGTTGTACAGGTGTTGTTGGAAATGAGTGTCTAGACGGAGGAAAAAGTTTTCATAGTTGAGTATTATTTCCGTTTATACGGAAGCGGTCGTCAACTGGGACCGAGTCTGAAAAAAGATGTGAGAACGATTCCTTCCTACACCCGTCCCATTCCCCCGATCTTACGCCACCTGACGCCAACTTGTGAGGAATGTTAAAGGAGAGTGTGTTCAACTGCGAAGATCCGCCAAGAACTGTTCCTGCATCACGCGAGCAAATCGTCTCCTTTTGCAGGAGTCTGCAGCGACCTTTGATATGTTCGAGAATCTACGTCAGTGACATGAACACTGTCTACAACGAGGTGATGCACACACTCACACACACACTTCGAACACTTACATTATGCATACCCTGGTAAATCAACATGCTAATAGTGTGTGTGTGTGTGTTAGTTTCTTTCAGGAGAAATAAACTCACAGATGACAACAAGATAAAATTGTTCGTCTTTTCATTTCAGTACTGTATATTTTGGCGCATACTGTATTTAACTTATACCTTGAATTAGCAAATATGTTTCATTTACAAGTAGGTTAAAACTATGATTCAGTCAGATTCATCTTCATTTAGTTTTAAAGACTCAGACACACATATACAGATTTCTGTCTAATAATTTCATACATTTCATACAATTACAGTAAACTTTAAAGTATAATGAGAAAATAACTACATAATTAACTGTTAATGTGTCACGAAAAATAACATCATCATCCTAGGGACTAATAAATCATTACTCAAATGTTTCAACGTCCAGATACTCGTCCAGATTTTAACCTTCTTCAGTGTGAAATGATCTTTTATAGGTAACACAGTGCAAACAGTCACAGCCTTAAATCCTCATTGCCTGAATCAGGGGACAATTTTACACCTGCGTTTCACAGGTGCTCAATAAACAAAGATTTCTTAATTCCAGTAAATTATTCAAAAGAATTTTGATTAGGATTTAACTCTACAGTGCAGTTGGAACCTCCAGAATAAAACCTATACACACTTAAGAAGCATGCATTAAAAAACACTAAGACTTGCTGTAGTCTTACCTGACTCTGCCACTTTTGAGATGTCCACACCCTGCTCAGCAGCCATGAAGCCCAGAATGGAGAAAACCACAAAGCCGGCAAAGAAACTGGTGCTGCTGTTTATCAGGGCCAATACAAACGTATCCCTGAGGATTGTGGAACAAGCAAAACTCCGTCAGTGTCTGGGACGAACAGCAGAGTAAAATTCTTCTGAACTTAAAAACATAATATGTTTAATTGTTTGCTGTAGTTTATTTTTTTGTTTTTTTATGACCCCAGAGTGACATCTGAAACCCTAGCCATGTCAGACGTGCATGTGAGACTGGCTAGCTGGCTTAATAAATACTGAGCAAACTAAATACTGAACAAAAGGTTTTCTTAATTATTATATGCATTTCTTTTGGCTACTTTTAAATTAATCACTGAGAATATAAAAATATAAAAACAGACATAGTTACTGTATACCTGGGATAAATATGAGTTAGGTTACTAGCAAGGGGTCAATGCAGCGTTCCCCAGTATACTGCACATAATCAGAGCATGAAAAAAAGGGTCCTATGTTTCCATATATTCCGTATGTTTTAGGATCCTTCAACATAATAGAAATCTAAAGAAATATTATCGCCAGTATTATATAATATATTATAAAAATATTATCCCCAGCTCTTCACCTGTTTGATGACCTTTGACCTGTTTAGACGTCCAAAACCACAAAAAATGAAAACCATTAGTTTTGCTGCATTTAAGTTTTGAAGCATTGATCCAATAAAATAAGTAATATTTTATCTTGAAATGGGTTACACATTTGTCTCGAACAGAGTAAGAGGTGTGTGTTAACAGAAAGATGAACTACTGAACATTGGACCCTGGGAACGTAGGTACTTTTCTGCCAGCGGTTAACATGTGTTAGATAAGTTAGGTCATTGTAGTCATTAAAAACTGGATGCAATGGTTTGGATAAATGGTTGAGAATATATCAAATAACAATGATATTTAAGAAGCAGAGACTGAAATCCTATCTGTGGCTAATGTGAGATTAACTAGCCATTAACTTGGCAGCTGACTAAGTTCGGTAATATTATGATATTAGCCTATGGCATGGTAAGCAGCCAAGGTGGTGTTTCCAGTTTTACCCAGTTTTATCTTGGCAGATTTATTCAAACGGACCAAGCTGAGCCATAGTCAGTATTTTTGAGATTAATGACTATAAGAAAATATTACACACTTAGTTCATCTACACTACTTATTTTTAAGGTTTAAAATGGTGACATTAAGCAGGAATTTACTAAACATTTTAATCTGCAATAAGTGATCAAGTTATTACCATCAAGCTTCTCTGAAATCATATCATTTTTCAACCTTCATGATCATGTGGCAGAGCTTCAAGGTCCATAAAGCTCGAAACCCAAATTTTGATAATGGAAATCATAACTAGGCAACAAATAAGTCGAGACTGGGTAGCCGCAGACACAACAAAAATAAAAAGAGGGAAGAAGAAAATGCAGTGTGCTAATAAAAGAGGGAATTTACCTGTAGCAGTTATTGTTGAATCGGTTATAACTGCCAAGAGCAGTCAGGGCTCCGAGTCCGATCGCATAAGAAAAGAACACTTGAGTGCCGGCATCAATCCAGACCTGAAGGGGAGAGAAAGAGAGGGAGGGAGCGAGAAGAAATAATGGGATTAAACGACAGCAATGCTAAATATCCCACCAGACTTCAGTTTACTGAAACTAATCTGATTATAACTTTTCCATCAGACCTGAAGGCTAAACGTGGTGCAGTTTAGAATGTCTTGGAAAGGCTTTACAAATAATACATTCATCATACTGTATGGAAGCAGTGTTCACTTTAAGGAGTATTATTTGATTGTTTCAATTCAATTCAATTCAATTCGATTTCCATAGCGACCATAGTTTAACAATGGTCATCTTCACGTAATCAAAAAGTTATGGAAATAAGTTTGAAAAATGTGAGGAAATTTGTATGACATAATTATCAGGCATTGGCATCAGTTTGTCCCTGATGAGCAAGGGCAAAGGTGACAAGGGAAAACTCTCTGAAATGACAAGAGCAAGAAACCTTGAAAGGAACCAGACTCAACAGGAAACCCTTCCTCATTTGGGTGATACCAGATGGATATAGCATGGATTGATATGCTGTCATCATTTTATGGAAATCAGAGTAGTGATTGATTAAAAGGAATGCTTAAAAATGATGAACACTTTTCCCCCAAATGTTTCTGATTAAGTAGACTTGTATGTCTCACTGTTTTCCAAAGTACGATGCCGTTATCGTCAATAACTTTTATTAACTGACATACATAAGTTGTTCATACTGCACATGTTGCCTGAGTAACTCTTCCTCTCAACTAAGCTACTGCTCAGCATAGTCTCAGGAACGATTAATGTCGGTGAATTGGGAACATCTATGGGAGGCCCATGTCCAAGAGGCCTTCAACTCCCAGCCCCGGTCAGAGCTTTTCTGGCATCCCTGTGGAGACTAGGTGCGTTGAATCAGATAGGTCAATGTTCAACGAGGGGGACCAGACTGTGTGTGCCAACTACAAGGACGTCATACCTTCCTTGGAAAGTGTATTCGCGCTCGAAAGGAGGGCTTGGCTGGTTGTCAAACCTCAGATTGAAGAGCAACAATGTGGAATCCTTCCTGGTTGTAAAAAGATGGACCAGCTTTTTACTCTTCCAGGAATCCGGTACCCCTTTTCCACTGCTCTGGTTCCCGTGCCGGTTCCCAATATTGGAACCAGTGCCGCGCTTTTCCACAGAAAAAAATTGGTGCCGGTGCCCTAAAATGAGCACTGAACCGGCCCCTAAACTCTGATGGTCTAGTTGCGAGAACCCGTGACGTCACGAGCGGTGGGCGAAGTTATAGGGAGCGTTAAAAAAAAAAATGGCGGAGACCCAAAGTCCATTAATGTGGAGCGTGGACGAAACAAAAGCGTTTTTAGCAATTTGGGCATTCGCCGAGATTCAGCAGAAATTGGAAAGTGCTTTAAAAAAAAAAAAAAGTGTATGAGGAAATAAGAGAAGAACTAATAGCTTCACACGAACAACCGACCAAACAGTGAATAAGCTAAAAAAAAAACTGAAGAAAGACTTTCAGCGGTTATAACACGTCGAATAAGCTGTCTTTGGATACTGAAATACATTTTTATACTAGTTTGGAGAATAACCAGTAAACTGACTTCGGCCATGGTCGTTTCTGTTTAGTGGGCGTGGCCTGTGACGTATTATCATGCAGCTCCCGCTGAGCTCCTGTCTAGTGTAAATGCGGGCCGGTTCTCGGTGGTTCCCAGTCCAGCACCGGCCGAGCACCGGCACCGGCACCTGGCACCAGTGTAGTGGAAATGAGGTACGGAAGTGGTATTACAGTCGCTTTACCTCATCGTTTTGATGAAAGGAGATGTAAGCTGAAAGGCGAAGCTCTCGATCTACTGGTCGCTCATTGTTCCTACCTACACCTATGGACATGAGCGTTGGGTCATGACTGAAATGACGAGATTGCGGATACAAGTGGCTGAAATGGGTTGAAATGGGTAGCTGCCTTGCCCTTAAAGATTGTAAATAAAATAAAAGCTCAGTCATCCGTGAGAAACTCGGAGTAGAAGACTTGGAGTAGACTTTGTGTGGAATGGAGTCGGTTGAGGTGCCTCGGGCATCTGGTAAGGATGCCACCAGGACGCCTCCCTAGGGAGGTGTTTTTGGCATGTCCAGCTGGGAGGAGGCTACGGGGGGGGACCGAGGACCAGGTGCAGAGATTATATTTCCACACTGGCCTGGGAATGCCTTGGGATAACCCAGTTAGAGTTAGTTGCGGCAGCCGGGGAAAGAGAAGTTTGGGGTTCCCTGCTGGAACTGCTACCCGACTTCGGTTAGAGATTAGATACTGTAAATGAATGACTTTTAGATTTTTACAGACCCATTCCTTCAGTGCTTACCTGTGCTTCTTGAATCTTTGACCAGTCAGGCTTGAGATAGTACATGATACCATCGTAGGCCCCAGGAAGGGTCACACCTCTCACCAGAAGAATGACCAGGACAACGTAGGGGAACATGGCAGTAAAATACACAATCTGCAACACACATAAGTGACAGTCATTAATATTAAAATCAGGAGATCTGCTGAATATTAGACTACACATATTAATTCAGATATATAGAGCATAAACCTGTAGATAAAAATATGCAAGCAATGTGTTTAATACGCAAACTTAGTGACTCTGAATCTAGATGTAGACCGTTTAACCACTTTATCATTCAAAAAGTGTCAAATCTAGAGGCAGACCTCAGCAACTGCCAGCTCACACTCAAAATGCACAATGCAAAATTATAACATCAGATTACTTCTACTTCAGGTGGTTTCTACACATTTACGCTTAAAAGACTAGGGAACACTGTTGATACGGTATAATTTGCTGTGAAACATTCATGAACATGCTACTTTTTCTGCAGTGACATAGCAATGACATGACATATTTCAAGACAAAGGAGGACCCTGCATTCCTTTAATGCAATGCCCCGGACAAAGGTCTGAATGATTTTTTTCCCCCCTTTTCTCTAATACGTTCTGCTGTGGCGGCTCTGTTTATGAGCTCACCAGGCAACGGCCCCTCACAGACTCCTGCTCTCGCTCCAAATACACAATGTGGTATGCAGCGTCACATGGCCACAGTAAAATGATTCACACACTACATGTCTGTCCTTGGATATGGAAAGCTCGGGCCGGGTTGTTCTCAGTTCTCAGTGACCCTCGGGGATGATGAACTCAACTATAATGGCACAATGTAGCCTGGACACGGGGACGTTATTCAAGGGAGACACTTCACACACTGAACCCACCAGGTCCCCTCTCACCTTCTGTGAATGAGTCCCTGTGTAATATCGGCCCTGTGTTCTTGCTTTTTCATGAGATCATAGTACAGAGACAGGCTTTGAGATGCTCTGCCTTCTAATGAATTCTGACACTTGGGGTAGAGGTGGAACAATGAATCAACAAAGATGTGATTATGTGTCTCTTCCATCAGTCGGTGAACTTCAATATGTCTCTCAGTAGCAAAAGAAAAAAATCAAATAAAGACTAAACAGAAATAAAACAGCATTTGTAGCAGAAGGTGAAAATGATGTCTTTCATAAGCAAGCGCAAGGCTCTACTGTTTCAGATTAATTTTCAGTTATTCACCCACAGCTGCCACTGATATGGCTGATACAGCTCGATTCTTTTTTTTCTTTATACGATCAGAGATCCACATGAAAATCCACCATCTATTATTACAGTAGCTGCAATGCAGAGTTAGGATGAAAACTGCAAGTTTAAAGGCCACCTATTATACAAAATCCACTTTTTAGTCATTGTTAAGCATTCACATGTTAAGCATTCACATGGGTCTCCAGTTTGTGTGTGTGTACAAATAAAAAATGTAAAAAGAAGACATTTCTTGCTTGCATTTTTTGTAGTAGCTCATTTACATAGACACTGGAACAGCACGTTCAGTAAATGTAATATAAAATGCATTACTTGAGGAGTTTTACAGCTGTGGCTTTGACACGTGCACCTTGGGGGAGCTCTGAGACTGTGTAAAAGGAATAGTAAAATATGGGACCTAAAATAAATTGGGGCAGTGGCGGCTCAGTGTGTTAAGGCTCTGAGTTACGGATTGGAAGATCAAGCGGTTCGAGCCCTAGCTACGCCAGGTTGCCGCTGTTGGGCCCTTGAGCAAGGCCCTTAACCCTGTCTGCTCCAGGGGCGCTGTAAAATGGCTGACTCTGACCCCTGCCTACCAACAAGAAGCTGGGATATGCGAAGAATTAAGCATTTCACTGCATATCGGACTGTGTATGTGACAAATAAAATATGAAATTGTATGAAAATACTAAGAGAATTCGTACATGATATAGGAGCGACAACTGAGGTTTTAAGGGCTCTGTGTTATTAATTTCGATGGATTTTAATACTTTTTATGCATTTTAACATCACCTGACATTAAGTTTCTTCTCATCTTCTTTATTTTGATTAAGAATAAAATATTGGCACCCTTGGCTTAATTTGCGGTGCTCTATATCTGACCCCTGAGCTGCACCTGAACAGGTCTGGACATAAAGTTTGTTCATTCCATTTGTGTTAAAGGATTCCTAAGGATCTTAAATGCATTATAAATCTTTTTCAATGTCATGCCATAGGGCACAACACAGTTGACTTAACAAAAACAACCACAAAAGAGACAAAAGTTAAATAATGCCTCTTAGATATATCTCCAAAAGGCTTGTGGACAGCCGGCGATCACACCCATTCCCATTCCAGATTTGTTTTTCCCTTGCTAATATAACAACCTTCACTTTTCTGGGAAGGCTTTTCACTAGTTTTTTTTTTTTTTTTAAGGATGACTTCAGATCATTCAGCAACAAGAGCACTGACTGTCGTGCAGTCGCTGTTTATTCCAGTTCATTCCAAAGGTGTTCAGTGGTGTTAAGGTCATGGCTCTGTGCGGGACACTTGAGTTCTTCCACTCCAAACTTAGCAACCCATATCTTCATGGAGCTTTTTTTTTTTTTGTGCATTGTCAACTATAACAGGTTTGGGGGTGTGGGTCTTTTAGTTCTTTTGAAAGGAAACTTTTGTAGCAGGAGGGAACAAGTGAAAGTTAGGAGTCCACATACTTTTGGTCATATATTATAATTTGAAAGTGGCAGGAACTAGAACTACTCTTCAGCACTTCGGTAAACAGTAACAAGACCTTACTTTCTATCCCACCTGATCTGAGAGATGTAGGCTAATCTAGTGCTTTGTCTCAACCCCTTGTATCACTGAAAAAGCCAATTAGCTCACTGGGATACTAGATGATTTCATGGGAATA
>JAOVVA010000032.1:12750806-12767426 GCA_028565275.1 Leiocassis micropogon | reverse complement strand
GGGGTGGAGCAAAAAGAAAGACAAGAAGGGATGGGCTACGGTCATGGACCAATCAGATGGAGTGACAGAAGCCCTAATTCAGCCTGACACACAAATGATGAGCTGCACTGAATGAAGGTCCTGTTGAGCGATAGAGAGAGAGAGAGAGACGAGTGGAGAGCAGAAAATAAGAGTGAAAGAGAGCGCGAGAGAGCGAGAGAGAGAGACGACTGCGCCAAGCTGCGTCATTGTGTAACATAGTCAGACTCTGCTTGCTCATGGGAACTGCAAATTGCTCCCTGTCGCATGAAGACATTCATTTCTTTTTTCAAAATGGCTGGTGCCGTGATTAAAGCACTACATTGAGGAAAGCTTGCGAATGAGTGAGCGGCTTTTCCTTTTCAGAGAAGCGCTGTAGTGTTGATTGAAGAAGAAGCGAGGGCTATTGTTTGGGACAGAACCCTTTTGATAAGCAGCGGCTGAGAGCAGTGAATGTGTTGCGCAGTCATAATAACGACAGGGTGTGACACCAGGAACCCCCCGAGTGTGACGTTAGGCCGAGAAAAGACAGTTCGGGAAATATGCAGCTGTGGGCTCAGAGTGCATGAGAGCGAGAGAGACAGAAAGAGAGAGAGAGAGAGAGAGAGAGAGAGAGAGAGAGAGAGAGAGAATGAAGGCTGATTTGCAAACAAAGAGCGTGTTAATGAAGTGACTGCCGGTGGATGATGTATGAGAACGTGAGTAGCCAGCCTCTGCTGACGCATGCATACGACACACACAAGCACACACGCACACCAAGCCTCTCTCTCTCTCTCTCTCCGCCTCTCACACACTCACTCTCTTTCACTTCCACGTCTGCACACTGCGGAGGCTGTGTCGTGACTGCTTTGGAAAATGACAGGACTCCAAAATGAAGAGAAAAATTATCCAACAATTATCCAACAATTCCGTAGAAGCTCAAGAGTTCCATTTGACTGAAAAAATGATGTTAGTTAGTATTTTACTCAAGAAATTATGTACTCATTTTGTTTGGTTCTCAAAGTCATTTCTTTTTTTGACTGACCTAAGTTTCATAATTGCATCAAATAATTTGTTAGTTATTTGTTAAAGTATTTATTTTGTTTTAAATAAAAAATGAATGCACATCAAATTTATCTAATCAAATTACTTAATATGTACAAAAAGGGTGGACACGTTTAATAGTTAAGAGATGATAATGATTGAATGGCAGCAGCACGTCTGCAAAAAACATAATGGAGGCCTAAGATCTTAAAAACTCAGGCGCATCCAGCTGCATAAAGAATTAGTAAAGATCACATCATCAGGAATCAAAATGAAATCGAATCACATGGTCTCTAGAGATCCTCAGGCCTCAATTCTAAATTGAGCACAAAACTGTGTGTGCTGTTCTCTCTCTCACCAAGGTGACCATCTGGCTGCTAATGGCGTCTTCTGTCGCAGTCATTTTCCTGAATGCATTAAATCTAAGCGTTTATGCTTTTACAACACACAAGGAGAAGGGATGAACTTGCACAGAGAAAACCATCTGTAAATAATATTCACATGGTTGAGGAATTAGCTAATAGCTATTTGTGACATACAATTTCTCCCGGAGACATGATCGTGTCCTCAGTGAGAGGGCCTCACTAAGCGAGACAAGCAGCCCATGAATATTACATGATGTCACCTGTGTCGTCCGAGTGACCTTTCCCATCGATTCCTTGTGTGTCATTAAGCTTAGTCTATAATTAACATTTTATAACTCACTATCAGTTATAACGGACGACACAAACAGAAACGAGAGAAAATTAACTTGCTTAGCCTGGCTGTTTGATTATGATGTAAGATCTTGCTACAGATCCAGATCAACCATGCCCTGTCCGGTAATAATGAGGACTGAGAACAAGCCGTGAAACAGGTGCGAAAAACGCAGCCTGACTCCAATCTCAGCAGGCGCTGTGGTGACGAAAGAAGGTTATAAATACCCACTGTGGCTCCGTCCCCAGTCTTATTGTGCATGCATATTGGCAGTCAATCAATATGTTCAGCACAAGGAGTCCTATGGGATTTGAAATTACTCGTCCCTTGGACAAAAAATGTATTCTACTGGCTCGGTTACATGCTGCAGTTTGCAACAGCTGGTCCGCTCTGGAGGCCAACAAACGAGTAGGGGAAAAAAAAATAAAATCTCTCGTGGGATTATCATTCAAGAGGATTATTCAAAGAGAGTTTAGCAGGAAATGCTTTTGCTTAATTGTAATAAATTCCAGCACAGTTCCAATGGCACACTATAAGCCAAACAGTGATAGCATTATTGCAGTCTGATTTCACCCTTGCAACTCTTAATTCTACTGATAATATGATGTAAAAGTTGGAAGACAAACAAAAACGTGATCCCGAATTTAACATGATGAAATGTTAAAATCCACAAGCAGTCAACTTCAGATCAGCGTCTTTGCTTTTCATATAGAGATGCGTCAACATTGTGCTGACACAAGATCCCGTGAGTCATGTGGTTTAGTAGGCGGTTCTCCCCAGGCACCTGGAAGGTGTGCCAACTGAAAGAAACGTGTGGTCCTGCACGTATCACTTACACATATGACAACGGAATTCAGGGCAAAGATCACTGGAAAAGCGCATGCCTGAGAAAGGTGTGTCCTGATCCTAAACCAAAGCAGTAGCAAAAGGTCATCATAATAAATTGTGTTAAATCATTGTGAAGAAAGAATATACTTTCAGCAATTGAAAGCAACCTGAGGCTACTGTGAGTAAAAAAAAAAAGTTTACAACAGATGCTTTATTGCTTCATAGCACGTAAAACTGCTGTGTATACAGTGTATACAAAGACATTATTATGGAACCAACTATATAAAAAAAGCAGCATATTGCACGAAAGACCACTTTTCAGACAAAACAAAACGAAAACAAAGCTTCTGGGTTTTGCATAAATGAAAAAAGAAGCAGGTGTGACAAATTCCTCAGAAGAATGCTCATCAAAACTAAGCAGCTAATTTACATTTTGCTGATACAAAATGTGTATTATTTAAGCCCTTGAATAGCTTCCGGCTTGTTGTATTACAGATCGCCTTTAATCGGTGAAAACAAAGCGACCTACTGTACAAACAGGGCTGGTAAGGACTACAACACCCAGCCACCGGAGTCACTCTCACACTCATGCTCACCTGATTACTGATCTCACAGACCTGAATGATGGTTGACGTGTAACGTAAGACGAATTAAATGCACAGTGTTATAATAACTGTTGTTGCCAGGCCTTTGTTTATTGCCATAGTCGCTCTGGTTTTTGATCCCTGGTGTGATTTTCTGGTTTTCCTGCCCTGCCTCAGGCCTCGTTTGATGATCACCTGACCGTGGCCTGTTTCCCGTTAACGACTTACATGATCTACGTATTAGATCCACCTACAAGCTTGATATTACAGCTCTATGAAACCTGCACGTATCCATATCCCCATACGTGACATTATTCAGTAACGGTTATGAATTATTCACTAACTACAGTGACATTAATAAAACATGGATTTCTCTTCTGGACACAAAGAAGGCTCAGCGTTTTTTTTTTTTGGGGGGGGGGGGGGTATACTGAAGACATGCTGAATTTTTTGGTTTGAGAGTGTATCACAGTGTATACAGATAAATAGTTCCTCAAATTGACCTTACGTTCAGGTTTTCTCTTCCTGATCCCTAAATCATCCTGAGTCGAGCTCTATTAAGAAAAGGGATTTAAAGATTAACTGATGCTATTCTAATTGAAGGCATTTGGGGCAAAGCGCCAGAGTTAGCCTCACTGTGGCTAGGTTATAGCACAGGACGGAGCGACGCTTTCTCTAACATGATCTTTGTGTTCTGTGAAACGAACTACTGTACTTTATAATTCAATCATCAGGTTCGTGCTGTCTTTTTGGTTTTGTTTATGCTTGATGTAGTGTTGAAAACAAGTTTGACAAGTTAATGTTTATTTAGGTATTCAGTACATAAAAAGTGTTTACAGGATTTGCCAGATGCCCTTACTTACAAAAAGACATACTGTATATTATACAACTGAGCAGCTGAGGCTCATTGGGCCCCAGAGTGGCAGATTAGTGGCGCTTGGATTTGAAGTCCGCCATCATAACCGCTGAGCTGCCACAACACCTCACCGGGCTTGAATGATAATCAGACATTTAAAATGGATAAATCTGAATTATTACTCAGTATTTAATATGTCTGAAATGATCATTTTAATTTGCCACAAAGAAAGCAAGTAAACATTTGAGCAGAATTTTTTTCATGAGGCGAGGTCCCTTTTATCCTAGCGGTTGCCACACGTTTTATGGCGTTCCTGTCGCAGCCCTCGAATTTTTCTAACAAAGCTTGGAAGTGGCATTGTATGCAGTGGCTGTTTTATGGGGTATAGGGTTAAGAGTCTTGCCTAAGGACCCAAAAGTGGCGACCAACCCACTGCTTAAGCCGGCTAAGCCACTACTGCCCTTTAAGACAGAATTTAAATATATTATTTCCCATTTCTAGTCTACTTCTGTAAACTATGTATTTAATAACACACTTTTGACCATGTCAATAGGTGATTTAAACCATGTTTGAAATTTCTAAACTTGACATGATTAGACCTTTAACGCCTATTACTAATAATTAAAGATAAACTGTTTATGTGAATATCACACAGGATGATGTTGGCCATTACATAAATAAGGAATAAAACAGTATTAAAATACTTCTTGCTATTACTACAATTATAGCAGTTATAAAACCTCATTTGTTCTTTCCTTAATTAATGAGAAGTATAAAAATGCAGAGGGTTATCAAAACGTATGTATTCTTGAATATGCAGTAATAACTTTATAAACAAGACTGGAGCTGCCTGGCTGTAAAAATGCATCTAATCTAGGGGCAGTGCAGACACTGTAAATTTACTGATGCGCAGGATGAAGGGGGGAACAGTCTTCCTCAGGGCTAATGACTAGAGAGGCTGTGACTGCATTTCACATGTGACCTTGCAGCTCGATGGAACCTTCAAGAGCGGCTCTGTGAGATTTACGGGTCTGTTACATAAGCGCAGAACAGCAGTGGGTTGATGTGTGATGAAACTTATGACTGAAGCATAACGGATATAAAGTCTGCTTTTCCGACGTAATCCTAAGGATGTTGGCTGGACAAGGCACTTTAATGTCTTTAATGCGGTGAAGAAGGCAGCGTTTACACACCCTCCTTATGACCCTAATGCACTTTTTATTAATCGGACGCAAATATTAGATTTCAGATCATACGGAAGACTTAACATCGCCTACAGTAGTATGTGGCCTGACATGCACCCAGGCCTGCATGATCTCATACAGAGGGCCAGAAATTGTGTGTATCAGGGTATAGACACGTCAGCTATATAATATAACGATATAAGATAACGGTCAGGTGATGTCATTGATTTTACAGAGAGCTTATCAATCGAGTGTCCTTGTTAGGATACTAAGCCACACCCACATGGATCTTAGGTGGGTTTTAGATTATTTCTATATATAATTCTATATATTTTATGGAAGGGAAACCATCTATTGCAGGGCTCTAGATTGCAGCTTTGAGGGTTCTAGTGGTAAGAATTTGCTCTAAAGGTGCCAAGAGTTGCCATTTTATTTACATACAAGAAACTTCTGTTGGGAGTTGAGCCTTAGACAGCTACACCATTTTTTAAAGATGGCCCACCTAAAGTGTCCTGCTTGGTATCTTTTTGATGATTTAGATAAAGTCTGACAAACTAGGACAGACTTTGGTTCAAAGACAAAACTAAAAACAAACAACGAACCCAAAGCGCTGTATAGTCAAACTTTCTTTTTCTTTTTCTAAAAGTCTAGATCTATATAGGGAGACCTACTTAGAATCCTTTCTATTTTATTTTAGTATTTAGAACTTTAAGAAGGACAAATGGAAATAAAATCTTTTAGAGTCCCAAACACCTTTTGGCTATGGCTTCCTAAACTATTCAATTCGGTACCTTTTTTGATAAGGAAGGGGCACTGGTGGCTCAGTGGTAGGTGTTTCGCCTGCCATGCGGAAGGCCCGGGTTCGATTCCCAGCCAGTGCCCAAACCCCAGCCACTGGATCCCAAGCCGGTCCCAAGCCCGGGTAAAAATAGGAGGGTTGTGTCAGGAAGGGCATCCGGCGTAAAACCTGTGCCAAGTTGTTGCGCGGACTGGATATTCAGCTGTGGCGACCCCTTGCCGGGAGCAGCCGAAAGACCAACAACAACCTTTTTTTGATAAGGAAACACTCTGGGGTTCTACATTTTCTCTGAGGGATAACCAAATGTATTAGACTTTAACCCACTTTGAGAGTGTACTTTACCCAAATCGATGCTAAGTGAATTAACAGCATCAAAAACATTTTAAGATGATGATGATGATAATATGGAAACAGATTTCAGACATCTGTTGAACATTAGCGTAGCATATTTCATGCATGCATATGTGTTAATTTGATCTGTAGTCTAGGACAGGACTGGGAGAGGCATTCTTTAACCATGCAGAGGGATTTATTTGCAAATCAACTCTACCAACAGACCACAGCCAGAAGAGCCACACACGAACACAGAGTCTGACACGGAACAATAAAAAAGCCCATGGAAAAACACGGGACGGTCAAATCAGGCTTTTATATCCCACAGGTATACACTACAATGTATCCATTAAACCTCGTTATTAAACCCTTTAATATGATTCCCAGAACCAGTCTATCATAATTCGAGTCCTGGAATATGGCCGCGCCATCAGAGAGGAAAAAATCCATAGACATGATAACCTGGTCGTTCAGTACATTCAGGTCATCAGCTGACTTCATTTTATTGCCACATAATGTTGCTGAGCCTTGACCTGACCAAGTGAAGCAACCAAAGATCTTAACACTGTTACACAGAAGATTGTATAGATGGCATTGTCATCGCTTCATGTTCTTAAGCAGTGCATACTGAGTAAGGTCAGTTCTGGGCCTTGCATTAAACCTTAAATCTCACAAAATGCTTAGTTTTCCTTCCTTGGTTCAAATAATCTGCTAACACACCACCCACTATTTCTGGTGAACGTTACTACCGTAGATATAAATATGTGATTAATAAAAAAAAAAAAAAAAGAGTAAAACATGTAATATGAGGGTAAGCTTTCATTCCACCAGAAAAACTCCTTTTTAACTCCTTTTCTAAAAATGCTAAAAAAGTTTTAGGAATCAGGGAGCCGGGCACCATAAAAGTAGCATGCGCGGCTGGAATTAAATCCACGGTATAAATTACTTGTATCAAATACCAGCTATAATTTGGGCCAACACACCATTTAAACCTGTTTTGTGAGAATTGGTGATAGGCGTATGGAAAAACACATCAAACAGTTGTCCTTAAAAGACCTGATCTTATAAAGCAGATATTATCTAATGGCAAACATGGTGCACTCAAATCAAACTGGACAAGTTTCTTCACGCCAAATGCGAGGAGTGTGTGAAAGCTGTCTTATTTAAACAGAGAGGCTACCTGGGAGACTGCATTCGGGATGGCAGGACATTTTCAAAAGACCTAAAATTATGTGTCCTGAAAAACAGTTGCACCGAATTTGGCAAACTGACTAAGGAAGAACACACGGCGGTAACCTTAGCACTCGTTGTTGGGGGTAAAGCAAGTATTTGTGGAGACACATTTCAGTTCTCAGTACAATTCTCAGTACACGGTATCAAGCATCTTTCTTTTCTCTATCTGGCAGGTCCCTGTTGAATCACTTATTGTTTTGGGAGAATTGATGCTCTCCATGCTATTTTCCCACCAGCTTGCTCTCTGTGCCCTTTGTGCCCACTGTAGGGGGGCAAACCAAGCCAGATCGCTTCCCATCTATCTAAAGAGCCAGAAGGCAATGAAAGCATATCATACCATTCCATGCTAAAAGAAACAGAAACCTGAGTACTAGGACAACATTTGGCGCCTTTGACCTTTCAGTTGCTGCAGGATAGCGCCAAGAGCATGTGCTGAGGTCTAATATGTAGGCCTGCACAGGATCCTGTGACATTTGGTATAAAAATGTCCATGGGGCCAAGATATCATTTTACGAAAGGTTGTCTATATAAAGATCTATAATCAAATTACAGAGCAAAACTACGAGCAGTTAGAATAAATGTTACAAATTCACTACAGGAAAATTATAATTTGACTCTCGGAAATAATTTTACAGGTGCTACGTTTTTTTAATAATGAAGATTGAACCCCGTTCACCCAGACTGAATTTGGTAGTAAAAAGACAAAACACATGTGAGTAGGAAAATCATATCCCAGGCTAATAATGTGGTGTAGGAAAATCAGCACAGTGACCGCATGGCTTTAGTCTGGCAGGTCATCATCGTCTTCTAGTTAAGGTTTGCATCCTATTCCTAATCCTGCTCATCTGTAGTGTAGATTTATTTTTATTTTTTTCCTTTGATTAAGTGGCTGATTTGGTTAAACAAGCTAATTAACAAGCATTCCCTAAAGTTATAATGTGTTTCTGAAACTCTTTTCCACCCAACTAGAACTTTTGACACTCAAGCCATGGCACACATTAACATTCATTTATGGTATACAGTATATGCACTACAGTGATGCACTAAATCTCCTACTCTAACACACCAAGCTAGATAATTAATGAAATCAAATGAAACTACTCAATGGCCCTCCAAGTCTGTAGTATAATCTACTTTCATGGCGAGGGGGAATAAGCAAAAAGTAGCAAAAGAAAGCATGTTTGTTTTTTGTTTAAGTTAAAAACACATTCTTTTCTGAAAGTATTGGAACAAACATTTAGGTTTAGGCTAAAAGATCATTTACATCTCAAGAATATGAGATGTAAATGCATCACAAATGAAAAAAAAAAACAAAACAGCCTGCATAATGGTGCTGGATTTATGAAAAAAAAGTGGGGGATATGTAATCAAAGTGGTAAAGTACTTTTGTGTCTTCATACAGAAATTCTGCTAATTAAAAAAGTGTAGTCTGCCACCAAAGGTGCCATGTTCTAAGTTGTTTAGCACATCAGAAAATAAAGGTGAAGCCTTTCTCACATTCATATTTTTATCTCAAACCCAAGGGCCTTCAGAGTATTCCTAAAAAAACAAAAAAGTTTATTTAATAATTTATCTTGTTATGCATCTGAGCAATTGAGGGTTAAGGGCCATGCTCAGGGGCCCAACAGTGGTTGCTTGGTGGGACTGGGGTGTTTCTGTGTTTTTATTCAAATAAAAAAATGTAAAAAACAAAAATGACCCGGCACACACTAATACAGAGAGTAATTTAGCAATGGCATTTTATCTTCCTCAGAATCTTTCCTAAAAATATAATTGTCTGTGTTTTGCATTTAGATTAAAGTAGACTTTGGTGCTTTTAAGCTGCTGCCAATTTCTACATTTTATGTTTTCGAAAAATGCAAAATAAAAGTTGATGTTAGTCCAAAAATTACTGTAAAATGAAAAATGTCACTGTTTTATAGAAAATGATAAGTTAAATACTAAAGAGATTATGAATGGAAGTAATCCACAAGTAATAGCCAGTGGGCAATTGTTCGGGATTGCATGTGTTATAGTTATGCAATACCGATGTATATAATGTAGTTATATAAAAGCAGCTATATAGAAAATGATTAAAAAAAGGAAATGCAATGTAAAAAAAAAAAACAGGAAAGTATGCAACCGTACATGTTGCTCCAATACTTTCGGAAGGGACTGTATATCAGATACTAGAAAAAAATTTTTGAATGCATTTTTAAATCAAATAATTATCACTAAAGACCATTTTCATAGTTTCTAGCACTGAAAAAAAAATCACTTTTACTCTGTCATTTTAGGACAAACTAATATACATTAGCAGTCCACCTCATATAAACATATAAATGGAAATCCTTTTAGCGAACCCTAAATGTATTATCTGCCAGGTGCTAAATCTCAGAGTGGATGCATTGATTTATGTAGCTTTGGTGTCATTCTATGCAACCAGGGAAAACAAGTTATTTGTTTCTGTTGTGGTGTATGATTATAATGTTTGACTAAGAGCTTTTATTCAGGCCTTTTCCCATGATGATGATTCATAGACAAGGATTTTGGTCACATTGGTAATGAGTCACTGAGATGTGGCAGTACAAATCTATAGCCTCGGATAACATGTTACATGGTATCCTATATGATATCACAATAAATATATCAATAGACTTATCATGAAAGAGACTGTGTAGTATATAACTTATTAAAATAAGGGCTTCTAAGATCAATGTACTGTACAATCTATGAATGAAAACTGTAAGGAGTAAAACAGTAAAACATGACAGGACATGCTGTCCAGGGAAATGTATCCATGACAAGTGTGTGCGGCCCCATGCAATGCGGAATTAATCTTACCAACCTCGAAGTTAACTATTTTTCTATAACAGCGTGTCTTGACATGATTTATTTGCTCAGCGAATGACGTTAATAAGTGACATACTTTTTATTATTATTTTTTATAGTTACAGTTGCTGTAAACATTCATAAGATTTTTTTTTTTACTATTAATAAGACAAAACCTAAAACACAGCATGTCAGGCTATCTAGAAACTGCAATACCTGAACTCCCCCATCCTGTAGTTTATTCTGTAGCAGAAAGTTACAGAATGCTTCACTGTTGTTCTATAATTTTACTGACCTGTAGCAAAAGATTATAGCTACAATATCTATCGGTCTGTGCTACTATATCTAAATTTCCTATGTACATTTATCATATGTACACACACCAGGAGCACTTTGTGACACTATTTAACATATTTAGAATATATTCCAAATAGTATTAACACTAAAAGCACTTCCTGACACATTGTTTAACATTATGAGAATTTAATGCATATAGTTTGAACACTGGTAGCACTTTCTGACACGTTGTTTTAACATTATCAGAATATAATCTTTTTAAAAATGTTTCAGACACATTGTTTCAATGTTATTAGAATAGAATCCCCAAGTTTTAATGCTGGCAACATTTCCTGAAATGTTGTTTTAACATTTTTCAAAATATAATCCCTATGGTTTTAACAATGGTTGTTGTACCGTTATCAGAATATAGTCCACATAGTTTTAACACTGGTAGCACTTTTTGACATGTTGTTTTAAAGTTATCTGCTTAAAAACAACATTAATTCACAAATCAACTGTTAAATTTCCCATGCAAATTAAAAAGAAGCGTACATAACATCACACAAAAATATGAAATACTAAAATACTAAAATATTTAAATACCAACCATCAACCCACAAGTTGATGCTAAACAACAAACTATAGCATGTTTTTGGTATGGCCATGCACAGTAAGTTTAGGCAGGACAGGTTGATAGGTTAGACGGATTCATAGAACGCTGTATTAATAAAAATATATTGTAATTTCTTAATTAACAACTGTTTTTTTTATCCTTTTATTAGCCATAGATTATGTTGAGCATCCGCTACAAGTCCCTGTAAATGAGTTACTATAGGAATAATAATATATTAAAAGAAGCTAATTAACATTAAAAAAAATTATTAGATGAAAGAATTTTACACAATTGTTACATAAACTCTTGTAAAATGACTTCAGTGATTAAGTACCAATAAAACTGTAAGGAGTAAAACAGTAAAACATGACAGGACATGCTGTCAAGGGAAATGTATCCATGACAAGTGTGTGCGGCCCCATGCAATGCGGAATTAATCTTACCAACCTCGAAGTTAACTATTTTTCTATAACAGCATGTCTTATAACAGCATGTCCATTTTTATTAATATGGACATATCAATAACATTTCCGATATTAATAAAAAAATCTAAACATTTGATATGTCTGAAATTTTATACAGTATATTAAGTATATGTGTTACTCAGGATCGAGGTTTATACCTCTGTCTATTAGAAACGTCTAAACAGCAACTCATCTTTTGTTATACGTTTAGAAACTGTGCTTCATGTGAAAAAACCTTTGGCTTCTATAATGTCCTTTATTGCCCCCTAACAGGCTGATGTTTATATTCCTTATCTAACCATGAACTAACACACTTGCATGATTAACAGGATTAGCACCGTTGATACCCAACACACTACGAGCAAATATGGCTTTTTGTAACATTTCATTCATATGTGAATGTGAAGCCTTTATCAGTCATTACCTCCTTAAACACATCAGCAGTCGTTAATACCTTAACCTCATCAGTGGGCCTTGCCTCACACTCCTCACGCAACATTTCTAAGATAATGTTTCACTTTTCAAAGGAGTTTTTTTTGTTTGTTTTAGACATAAATTGTAACATTTGTTGTAGATTTAGACATAAAACGGACCTGGGATGACTGTTTCAAACCCTTAATTATTGAAGGCACTCTGAAATCTTTAAAAGTACTATTATATGCAAATTATTAACATCGAGATTCCTTATCAAAATGGGTTACAAGTAGAACCAAATTAAGAATCTGACATACCTTGCCATGATAGTGGGATACTTTTAGCTTTTGCACTTTTGTTATGTACCATGTACTTTCACCAGGTGTATACTGTACCTTTAGAAAAGACTAAAGCTACACATTTAGACCCACACAAAAGATATACGTGCAAAAGGTGCACTATTATAGATGCCACAACAGTAACAATGAATCATGCATTTTTAGGTATTAGTACCCTTTTTGAGGAAGTCTAAAGACGTCTAGAAGTCTCTACCTTGGTCTGTAGACCCACTTCAACTACACCATACTTTTCTGATCTGAACCAGGATCCAGATACAAGACCTGACAGATGAGTCTGACGTTTTTGTAAGTAAAGTAAGATTTAACATAAAACAGTATTAATTTCTCCACAAATACTGTATATACAGAAGGTGCATTACCTAGAACATGTGAACCTAACGAAACTGAGTGTATCAACTGACATGATAAATGAATAAACAAATACTTGCACTAGTAACACCCGCATCTTAATATTAGACATATGTGTTTTCTGCATAGCTGTACACCTGCTTACAGCAAATGAAGTGACAGCTGACAGTTGTTGAAATGGTAGTAAAGGGAACAGCTGGATACAGATATGCCTTGCTCTAGAAGAAGAATGGCACATATGCAGTGCGTTCAGTGAAATTAGTTTCTTTGCATATCACAGCTTGTTAGGAGCAACTATAATAATAATAATTATAATAATAATAATAATGTATATAATATGTATGTATAATAATAAGCGCCACTTTTTTTTCAAGCAGAGAATGTTAAGGACCATGGAGTTGCAGCTTGAAGCTGATCCTGAGCTTCTGATCAGTCAGTAACCTAGATCCTTAACCACTGAGCCTTAAAAGGAAGCACTGGGATCTCTGAAAAGACTGGAACCACTACAGTACAGTACCCCAGGGGAATGACATAATGCCTGACTCAGGTCTTCAGCTATATGAAAATGCCCAAAAGGACATGAGGACAGAAAGAGCATGATGAGGAGACACTGAATGAACCTCATGTAAGAGGATTCCCCTAACAGGATGTGACGTAGGCTGGGATAGCGTTATTACAATGTAGCCTATACACACACACACACATACACACAAACATATATATATATATATATATATATATATATATATGCACAAGATAGGTATGTATGTATGTATTATACATATGTATATGTAAAACATATTTTTGAACTCACCTCCACCATTTTTGTAGCAAAGGTAAGGGAACCGCCAGACGTTCCCCAGACCGACGGCAAAGCCCACGCAGGACATGATGAAGTCCATCTGCCGGGTCCATGTCTCTCTCTCTGGCGGCGGCGCGCGTTTTTTCTCTCCGTTTGCACCGATCAGAGCGCCGTTGGCGGCCTGGTGGTTCCCGTTGGGAATGAGGTGGCCTTTCTTCTCCTCCGCCAGAGCCACCATGCAGCAGTCCGTGCCTATGTCCCCGACACAGCAGTCCGCACTGAGGACGCTCTTCTCGCTCTTCTCCATCCTAAACACACACACTCTCTCGCTCTCTCTCTTACACACACACACTCACTCACTCACACCAAACAGTCCTAACCAGACAAGGACAAAAAAATCCGGGAAAAAAAAAAAATCTGTCAATGGCTCAGGGATTGGAAATAATCCCAAATCTCTTTGTTCCTTTTTTTTTTTTGTCTGGCTCGAGTCAGTTTTCTTTATTACTATCACCAAAAAAAATGTCCTTGTGTTCTTCACCTCGGCTGAAGCCTGTTCAAGGGTTAACAGGAGCTGGTCCTCGTGCCTTTCCTTATGATAAAGGCTTTATTAAATCAATGATGTCAATTTAAAATATAACCGTTTTACCGTTTTTAACGGGTTTTTTTTTTTTTACGGCTTCTTAGGGAAGGAGGTGCGTTTGTCCAAAAGAAGAAAAAAAAAATCCGCAGAAATACGATGTGCAAGAAGAGGCTCGCGCGGGAAACGAAACGGAAAAAATATATATAAATATATATATATAAATATATATCACCGAATTAAAAGGGCACCTTCAAAAACAATCCACGAAACACTTGAAGGTGAGTCTGAAGAATCGCATCGGTACGTATCTCTCGAAGAGGAGGCGGCTGTCGGGACGGAAAAAAACCGGGTGACGGTCGCTCGCGCGGTCACCAACCGGTCACTGTGAAGGAATTACATTCACCGATTCATGCGGATGGAGAAAAAAAATAAACCGCCTTCGCTACATCATCGTCGCTCGTGCGGTCATTCTCAGGATGAAGAAAATAACAGGTGTAACGGCGGTGGACGCGCGTGTATGGGCGGTGCTGGTGCTGCTGCTCGCTCTGGCGCTCGCTCGCTCTAGTCCGCGTCCGCAGGCGCTCGAGGCTTTAAGTGGGCTTGATGTCGTAGCGCGCGTCACTCTGAGCTCACCCCCTCCCTTTCATCAACCCAGCGCGAGGACGCGATCATGGCTATGGAAGGCCAAACGGGACAGAAACACGACGAATCTGTGTGTATGTGGGAGTGACGCCGTTTCAGAACACGCGGGAAACATTGAGCGTGCTGGAATTTTATAAAATTAAGTCGTAATGTTAAATGTCGGCATCTTGTGCTGGGGTATGGCACCCCTAACGAGATCTTAAAAATAAATAAATCAATAAATAAAACATTTTTAGTGTTTTTTTTTCTTTAAAAGGACAAGATATTAAATGATGTGCACGAGAAAATAAGTGGTGTGCATGAGACAGTATGTGGTGCTGTCGAGAGAGTAAGGGGTGTGCACAGGAAAGTAATTTGTCTACATAAGATAATAAGGTTTGTATATACAAGATTGTATATGGTGTATACAAGATAGTAATGCGTATGCGCAAGGTAATTTAGTGGTGTGAATGAGATAGTAAGTGGTGTGTATAAAATAGAAAGGGGTGTGCTTGAGAAAATAAGTGGTGTGCATGAGATAGGAAGTGTGCCGTGTGCACAATAAAATTTAGTGGTGCACAGGAAGTAGTAAGGGGTGTGCATGAGAAAAAAAGTGGTGTGCACAAGATTGTATGTGGTGCGGATGAGAAAGTAAGGGGTGTGCATGAGATAGTAAAGGGTGTGCATGGCATACATAGAAAGGGGTGCGCACAAGAAAATCTGTGGCGGGATTGTATGTGTTGTGCATGAGATAGTAATGGGTTTGCGCAAGATAAATAGTGGTGCAAACGAGATAGAAAGGGGAGGGGTATGTGTAATAAAAATGTGTGGTGCACATGAGATAGTAAGGGGAAACAAGTGGTGTAGACAAGATTGTATGTGGTGTGGATGAGATAGTAAGGGATGTGTGCAAGAAAAATTAGTGGTGTACATATAGAAAATGGGTGTGCATGAGATAGACAGGGGTGTGCACAAGAAAATAAGTGGGGTGCACAAGATTGTATGTAGTGCAGATGAGATACTTGGGGTGTGCATGAGATAAAAAGGGGTGTGCACAAGATTGTATGTGTGCAAAATAATTAATGGTGTGCATGAGATAGTAAGTGGTGTGCACAGGACAGTAATTTGTCTACATGAGATAATAATGTGTGCATGGGAAAATCATTTGTCTAGATAAGACAATAAGGTATGTGCACATGAAAGTAGAAAGAAGAATCCATGTGTGTGAATGTGGTGTGCAGGAGATGGTAATTAAGTAAAAACTTTACACAATTTCCTTTCCTTTACAGAAAATTATGATGTTTGCGTGTTGTGTTTGTTTGACAAGAAATAATAGTATATATGTTTTATTTGCATTTTTTAAGTTTGTTTGTTTGTTTGTCGAAAGGATCTCGTCACGCATTATGCATTTGAGTGTACGTATTAAGTACCATCAGCTTGTGTCTCCGGGGCTAAAGTGGTAGAACTTGAACCACTGGTAATTTTGTTTTGATTTGGTGTTTTGGAAAAAAAAAACATACTGTATATTCTCTTTATGTTTCTGATATGTTAAGAGAACCCACATGTGCTGCACCAGTTGACTTCAACATTTCATGACTGCACATTCAAGCAAAAAATGTAAAACTATGTTTAACTATGCATCACACAGTATTTTTTTTTATCCTTTGATTCTCTCAGCTATACATGTATATCAAAGTATATATATATATATATATATATATATATATATATATATATATACACAGTGGTGTGAAAAACTATTTGCCCCCTTCCTG
>JAOVVA010000032.1:12730201-12750706 GCA_028565275.1 Leiocassis micropogon | reverse complement strand
AAATATTAGAAGTTGGCACCTCCACATCATTGCATTCAGTTTTTATTCACGATTTGTATAGTGTCCCAACTTTTTTGCAATCCGGTTTGTATTACTTACCCTGGGTATCAATGTTTGAGATTAGTCTTTACCATTTGTTAAAATAAATGATAAGCAATTTATTCCTTCATGCAATGGCCACATTTAGCCACATTGGAAATACACAGCCATGGACAATTTTTTTTATTTTTTTTGCTTTTATTGACAATTTCATTATGTTTATGAAAAGAGTCAATATTTGCAGTGTTGACCCTTCTTTTTCAAGACCTCTGCAATTTGCCCTGGCATGCTGTCAATCAACTTCTGGGCCACATCCTGACTGATGGAAGCCCATTCTTGCATAATCAATGCTTGTCAGAATTTGTCGGGTTTTGTTTGTCCAGCCTCCTCTTCACCAAGCTCTCAATGAGATTAAGGTTTAGGGAGTTTCATGGCCATGGACCCAAAATTTCAATGCCTTGTTCCCCGAGCCACTTAGTTATCACTTTCCCTTTTGGCAAGGTGGTCCATCATGCTGGGAAAGGTATTGTTCATCACCAGGCTGTTCTTGGATGGTTGGGAAAAGTTGCTCTCAGAATATGTTTTTGTACCATTCTTTATTCATGGCTGCATTCTTAGGCAAAATTGTGAGTGATCCCACTCCCTTGGTTGAGAAGCAACCCCACACACTGTATGAATGGTCTCAGGATCCTTTACTGTAGGCATGACACAGGACTGATTTTTCAGGGTACTCTACTTAAAATGTCACCTATGTGATAAAACCATCTTATGCTAACCTCTAGAAATGAACAAGTAAGTTTCTGATAATGACTTGGCTTTGCTCAGAGAGTCAGAGCATTCACCTCCAAGATGACTGACTGCCTTCCTTTTTTCTAAAACAAACAAACCTTATAATATGTTGACAAGTTATTTCACTAAATGTGGCTGAAATTGTTAGATTCTTTTAATTTCACAAAATAACCTTGCCTAACCTTACCATATATGGTTCATATATTTGAGCTGGCACTCAAAGAGTCAATTCATTTGGATTTTCTACCAGGTTTCATTTTCTGCAAACCCATATTAATAATCATGAATTTATATTTATAAGAAATGGACTCAAAGATAGATAGCACACAGGCAAAACAAACATTACACACCTGTGGCAAATGACCTAACGCAATCAATAACCAACAGTAATCACAAAAAAATATTATGGTGTTATACATTAGCTCTTTTCAGACATCAAACAGCACCCTTTCCATAAATTTTCTTTCAATTTTAGGGGTCAGGTTCATGTCTGAATGCGCTCAACCGATACAAAAATCAATCCAGAAAACTTACTAGGTTGGCTACAGTAAATTATATAGATCACTTTCAAGCCAAATCTGAACTGCATGGAAAATTTATGGATAGACACACGCAATTATGAAATACTGCCTTTATGTTACATAGTATATAAAATAAGCCAACCTGTCATAGCAATCTAGAAAATAATGCTGCAAAGCTGCGAGTTGTGTTGCCAGATTGGGTTGGCTAATGTCTATTCTTTTGGGGTGGAAAATGTGTCTTGTGTGGGTAATTAAAATTTTTTTAATCTCTGTAATGTTGAAATTGGGCTCATCTTAATGGTCTTTAAGAGCAATCCTTGATGAGAAAGCACAAAGCTCACTGAGTACCCAGTCTTAAAGACTTAGTGCCATAATCATTATAAGCAAAGCTGAAAAACAAAATGATGCCAAAATAAGGACAGCTGAATGTGTAACAGCAGGACACATTACAAGATAAGATAGGTGCACTTAAAATGCACAGAACATTGTGAGATATGCAAAATATGAATTGAGCTTCAGTTTGATATCATTTCAGTTTAATCAGCAGAATAACACTTTTGGTTTTTATTGTAATGAAGAAAAAAAACATAGGAAATGTAAAACATATTAACTGATAATTTTCTTCACCTGTTCCCAATCCAGTAAATTATATGCACCTGGGTAAAGCACATACTTCCTATCTCGTTTGATTGATATTATATAAAATATGTCTGAAAGGGTCATCAATATGTCTTGGCAAAAGACAAATTAATAACCTGTCGGATAAAGATAAAAAAAATGACAGGCCATAATAATAAATGTAATTTATTTACTCTTCTTCTTGCATTACTCTACATAAGACGTTTAATTAATAATAATGAATGGGTTATGAATGTAGGCATCCTTTAAATAATCTGTTATATCATAATACAGCATACAGTACATTGGTATTAAAGAACATTCATTTTCTTTAACTAAAAGGTCTATTTAAAATTAACAAAATATTAACCATGGAATTAACAATTCATGTTTGTTGTGGTTAATTGAAGCTGAATGGCTTTACCGTACATTCAATTTGATTAATTTAATAACTTATGAAATCTACATTATATAATGCAGTTCAATTTATGCTAATTTACTGTACACATACTGACTTTATATCTATTACTCCATGATGGTGTATTTGTTAACATTATTTATGGCTTATTAATGCTAAAGTTGATGATTTGTAATGGCAACTAAAGCATTTATTATCGTAATATATGTAATTATCGTAATCATTATTAGCACGTAACATCAAATTGTGTATTATTATTCTAAACTGTCCTTTTCTTTAGTCCTTGTAACTATGTTTAATTCAAATGGGAATAATAAGATCAAATGTTCTACTGTGACAGGCTGTAAAACATTTATCTAAAGATACAATTTAAAAATTGGTTGTTTATCTAACAACCTCAGCAGTGACCTCATTTTCCCTCTTGTCTGTTCCAACCACTCAGCATTCAACATCACCAGTATACTAATCACCGGCCTGATCATCTGTCATCATTGATCGTGACCTGTCATCAAATCGTCATTTTCACTGGATCATTCCTTAAGTTAGATGCTTTTTATGCTTTAATATTTCATAGGTCACTGTGTGGATTAACAAACAAAAAAGATTCCTCTGAAACAGGTCCAGTACAGGGACTGGACTGAAAATAAGAGCCAGAAACTTGCCAAGCATGAATGCCAAAAAAAAAAAAAGTCCTTCAGGAATCCTGGAGAACTATTTCTATAAAAATTGATTTTTAAAAAACTGCATGAAAATCTCTTTTTGCAAGGAAAAAATATAAATAAATCTCAACAATGCTCAAGACTTGCATAGTAGTGTGTCATTTTTTTCTACATGTCCCTTTAGATGCTTCAACCTGTGAATAGAGATGCTATGAACCTCTTGCGTGCTCAATTTTTTTTTTATGTGCCGTGGATTCAGCATCCAGTAAAGCATCTTTTTCCATAGTTTAGTGTGTAGGGTTGGATTTAACCATTTTAGTGGATTTTCTTTCACGCCAAATGAGAGCTTTTACGTGCACTGCAGAATTGACAGCTCAAAGCCGTCTACCTCAACAGTAAACAAGGAATTTGTTATGGATTTTTACTCTGTGATTTATTATGAAGAGGCACAAATCATCTACTGTAGAAACTGCTGCCATCCACTTTTGAATAACTTTAGAAATGTTATATGTTTGACTACCACCATGGATGAAATTTTTCAACTAGGATCTCTCCCAAACCATGGCAAGCTTGGCCATACTGAACTCAACTCACACGCTTCACGGCAATCTCCCAATGATTTTCTTCCATCTGAACACACAAATTCATTATCAAATTTGTGAGAGAACCAAAAGATTGGTGAGGTATTTTAGATAATCTGCAAACCTTATATTAACTTGTTCCTTTTAAATTTTCCCTTATTTATGTTTAGTTAATAGATCATATAATAGTCTTTCAAATTCATTGAAAGGGAGTCTATTGGTGCATGTGGTGGAACACTGCTGAAAGGTAGAGGAACAGCATTTCACATGTTGGGAATTAAAGGTTAATGTCATAGGCTATGGCTTCAGGTAAAGAAAATGGAAAAACGTACAATATAACGTACAAACCAACACACGTGGGTATTAAAGCTCAGAGTGTTTTAACCATTGCTTGTTTTGCTGTTTTTTTTAATAAACATATATGGTTCTGGGGCGGGCCGGTGGCTTAGTGGTTAGCACTGTCACCTTGCACCTCCAGGGTCTAGGTTCGATTCTCGGCCAGGTTCGATTAATGCCTCTGTGTGCATAGAGTTTGCATGTTCTCCCTGTGCTTGGTGGGTTTCCTCCCACAGTTCAAAGACCTGCAGATTGGGCTAATTGGAGTTCCCAAATTGCCCAGAGTGTGTGATTGAGAGTCAACCTTATTTCAACAAAAAATAGGCAATATGATATGATCTGAATTTTAGTTCAACGGACTATATACTGTATATATGAACTACCCAAACATGACTGAGCAAAAAAAAAAAAAAATGCATTACATAGGCAAAAAAATAGCACAGATACACATAATCATGTTTTTATTGTTGTTTTGCGTTGTTTTTATGACAAAAAAATTATATGCTCAATATGAGAGTTTCACATTTTCGCCACGTCATTCCTATAATCCTGTAGTGGTAAAATTGACCTTTTATAAGATAAGGATAACTTTTGTTAAAAACACAAAAACACAAATCCAAAGTTAAAAGTCTGATGCCCTCCCGTCAAGATCGCCATTGACATATGTTGTGGCTGCCTGGTGGCTTAGTGGTTAGCACTGTCCCCTCGCAGCTCCAAGGTCTGGGTACCAAATTGCCTATAGTGCACATTGCCCATGGTGTGTGTGTGTGTGTGTGTGTGTGTGTGTGTCCTGCCATTGATTGATCACCCCACCTCGTGCTGTAAATCTCCTGGTATATAGGATCGATGCCTCCTGTGGTAGGTTATACAGGATAAAGCATATACAGTATAAAACAATAGTCATTGAGTGAGTGAGTAAACTTGCCTGTGTAGTCAGCATGTACAGTATTTGTGCCGCTTGAGTTTTAATGGTTAAAGCCACTAATGCAAGACTAATATTGTTCCTTTTTACAATACAATTATTGATCTTTAATAAGAAAACTGACTATAGATATTAGCCGGCATGATGTCACAGTGAGGAGCATCGCTGCCTTATGCTGTAGCATACCCAGTTGAGCACCAATATGCAAGTGAGTGGAACCCAGAGAATCTGGAGGAAACCAGTGTAAGGAGAGGATGCAGAAAAACTCCACACAGACAGTAGGCTGAGCTAAATATCAAACCATGGACCACAGACGTACTGTAGATGTGAATGAGTGTATACATGGTACCCTGTGCTGAACTACAGTAGCATTTAGGTTGATTTGAGTTAGATATTTGCTTTGGTCATTGACGTTCCATAGATTTACGCTGGATGATATGTTCATCCAGCAGATGGCAGGGCAGTTCACTTTTTAAGTAATGCATGCTCTGAGAAGAGAGAAGGAGATAATCACATTAGATGAACCCACACCTCAATGCCAGACCAGTGAGTGTTCATGCTCTCCCAGTGGGCACTGCATTAGCATAATTTTTTTTTTGATTTACAGGAAGATCTTGATTAGGCTTTTCTAATGACACACCTGATAAAAGCTTGTTCTAATGGACAGCATAATGAAAGGCTGTTCAAATGGAAAACCTAATAGCACACGCCACAAGCTGTCTTAACTCAGTTGTTTTAATAAATGTGCCAAGGTCACCTTGATATTCAGAATAAATCAGGTACTGTTTTATCATATGAGTGATTCCACCATTGAGCTGACATTTGTATCTCATTTACAAATACATGTGTGTGAAATAAAAGTAAAAGGTATTTTAAACACAGGTCACACGTCTTTTATAACATCCCATGAGGATATTTCAGATAATTAACTAACAGCACTCATAAAACATCACTTTTGTCAGTCCTAGCCTACTACACAGCCTAACTACACTTCATCTTGAAAAAAGAAATATTCATGAAAATGCTTTAAGAATCATATTATTTTTCCATTAATGTGAGAAACCATTTAACATCTCATGTTTGAAACATGCTCTTCCACGAATCATCCATTATAGCGTATTAAAATGCACATTTTCATAGTGTCCCACAACTTTCATTCAGTACTGTTGTTATCTGAATATATGTATGTGAACATTGGAATATTCCTATCAACAGGAAGTTGCATCGTGTGAACTTCAATAATCTGAAGATAAGGAGGGGAAAAAAGGTAAGTTTGGTCTTTTTGTTCCATTTTATTTTTAACAGTATTGAAATTGACTGATGTGGCCACTTTGAAATTACAGCCCGGGAAACGCAAATTAGAGTCTGAAAGTAAGTTATTAATTTAAAAAAATTCAATTATGTTTCAATAAATAATTAGAATGCTGTTAAATGTTCCCTTGTCAGGTAAAATAAAATAAAAAAAGAGTTATGAGTGCTAAGGGGAACCATAATCATGGAGTCACCAGTGTACTGACATTGTAGTTGCTCTATAGCTATAACAGGATGTACACATCTGCACACACACACACACACACACACACACACACACACACAAAGAGAAAAAGAAAGAGAAAGAGTCTGAACATGACAAAGTGTCAAAATCTGGTTTTGATTTTGTTATAAAAACTGTCATGAGCAAATCTGGCATATCTGATTAACCTTTTTCCATTTAGTTTGTTTGATTGTAATAAAAAATAAAATTTTGTCATCAGACATCATGATAAACTTTTAGGTGGGCTCTCCAATGAGGGGTGAAATGGGATGTAAGATATGGCCATTTATGTTAAGATCTATCCAAGCTCACGCTGAACGAACGAGACACATTCCTGAAAGCTTTCCAATGTTTTTCTGAAATGTCCCAGTGAACAGCACATGGTGGTTCAATGGTAATTTGGGTCGAGTGACAGGACTAATCCTAGAACTCTTAAAAAGATTTTTTTTTTTGGCGTTTTTTTTTTTTTTGCATGTAGTGCAGACCATTTCCTGTAAATGCCAAGATGCAAGATAAAAGACCAACAATGTGGCATCGACCACTGCTACTCAAGAACAAATAGCCAGCAATAACTCAGCTCCTGCACCAAGCTCGTAGAGCTCCTGTGATTTTGGAGCACCCATGTGGAAGCAATTTGGAGAGGCCCATAAGCAATTATAGATGAAGCCGTGCTTGCGGCAGCCTAGTAAGAGCACTTTCAGCACTTAAGGCATGTTGTCAAGAAGGTTCCAGGTTGAAAAGAGAAAAAGATCACGGATTGGGTGGAAAGGGCGGCTTTCTGACCAATAGGGACAGGTTTACGTCCGTGAGCTGATTTGAAAATGTGCTTTTGGTGTGTGTGTGTGTGTGTGTGTGTGTGTGTGTGGCAGAACGTCAGGTAATGCAGGGAATCAATAATTAATGGAGTAGGTTTTAATCACACTGTGTTGATGTGATGTAGCGTCTGACCCTGGATTACTCCTGTTGCTTTCACTGTGGATGTAAGGTAGTAGTAAAGACAAGACAGTCTAGCAAATCGTATTCAGGCCATATATTATATACAGGGTGGCCCAAAACTCTGGATAGGAATTTTTTCTTACATAGAGTTTAATGGTTTATTTTCTTTTTCAGACTTTAGGAAATAACAGTAGATAATAGAAAAGAAAAAGACCTACAGTAGCACCATTTTTTCCCCTTCTGTTTTAAATGAAATTAGTAGTCGACCCAGAACAATTGCTGTAATAAAAGAGGAAATCATCTCTACGTCTAACAACACCAGTCCTGATACATACCAAAAATATTCCCTGTTCTTGTTTTCAATGTATCCAGTTTGAGAATTTGTTCCACAACAGCTGACCTTAAAATAGCAATTGACTGTTGTTGCTGTTGTTATTTATATAATTATACCTATAAATATAATTCCATGTTATTTCATACTGTAGTTTTGAAATTTCCCCTATCATTGTAGAATGTTGAAAATACTGTAAATCAGTAAACAAAGAAACGCTGAAAGTATGTGCAAACTTTTGACTGGTACTGAAAATAAGATCATTTTCAAACACACACATTTTCATACACACACACGCTGTGTGGGCATAAGAAAACCAGTTGATAGTGAGACTAATCAGGAAAAAAGGCTTCAATTTGCTAGGGAGCATAAAGATTAGAGTGCGGAGAAATAGCAAAAGGTGATGTGGTCATCTATTCCAGAGCGATGTGCGCGTCATCATGGTAAGAAAGGAGGCAAGATGATTAAACGAAATATTGGCCAGGAAAGTGCATTAAAAGCACACAACCAGCAGTTATAGTTTTCAATAAAAGATGATTAAGCAGCAGACATTGTTCAAATCAACTGCTTTATTTTTTCACTAGTTTGTCAAACTAATTGTACAGCCTTAACCTAGGAGTACAATATTCCCTTCAATATTTTGCCTTTCAGGCTGTAATGATTATCAGGCCTCAATATAACTAACAAACAAAAGGCATGTTGATGTGTATAATTTGTATTAGTGTAATAGTTTAAAGTAAAATAAGAAAAAAAAATCTGTCTTATCTGTGTGAGGCTTCATTATTCCGAACACTCGCATTCAAGGAACGGTATTCCGTATGGTACATTTCTTTGGGGAAATCAGACAGCGTTTGGTGAAATTACATTTTAAAACTTCTTTGATATACAGTATAATATAATAATACTTTTTGGGGTTATTACCTTTCATCACATTTCAGTTTAAGGAAGAAATTAACATTTAAACAACCAAGGCAAAACGTCATGTTATAATAATGAAGGCAGGTTGATTACAGTGTACTGAAATATTAGGCAAGTGTGATCTCAAACATTTTGATGTAAAAAAAGAGCATGTAATATTAATATTAATAATAATTATTAGCAGGTGGCACGGTGGCTTAGTGGTTAGGTTCAATTCTCTCCTCTGTGTGCATGGAGTTTGCATGTTCTCTCCACGCTTGGTGGGTTTCCTTCGGGTACTCCAGTTTCCTCCCACCAAAGATATCCCCCCTGCAAAGATATGCAGATTAGGTAAATGGCATTCGCAACTTGCCCAAGGTGTGTGAGTGTGTGTGCCCTGCAATGCATTGGCACCCTGTCCACGGTGTACCCCGCCTTGTGCCCTAAGTCTCCTGAGATAGGCTAAAGGCACCCCAAGACCCTGTATATAGGATTAAACGGTGATGATGATGATGATAATGAATAATTAGCCTTGTTGTTGCACTAGGGCACTGGTGGCTCAGTGGTAGGTGTTTCGCCTACCATGCGGAAGGGCCCGGGTTCGATTCCCAGCCAGTGCCCAAACCCCAGCCACTGGATGCAGTGCCGGTCCCAAGCCCGGATAAAATGGGAGGGTTGCGTCAGGCGTAAAACCTGTGCCAAGTTGTAGTGCGGACTGGGTATTCCGCTGTGGCGACCCCTTGCTGGGAGCAGCCGAAAGACCAACAGCAACAGCCTTGTTGTTGCACTATTAATTTATATTTAATTCATAATCAGCAAATTGAGTTAATTATTTTGGTTTTTAATTAGTAGGAGATGCCAGAATACTAAATTGTACAAACTACTCTGCTCCCTACTGTGCTCTTACCCTACTGTATGTTAGTTCTTTACTATACCTGTAACCGCTGACATGCACAGGGCAGGGTAGGGCTAAGGGTAAAGAAGCATCTGCTCCTTGGCCCTAGTAGCTTGCAGGCTAGTGGATTAGCAAAAAACTTCTGAGGGGGAAAAATCTCAACTGTTGTGGTTCAATATGATACAGTAAGTCCCAGTTTGACTTTTATATGAATGCACCTCATATATAAAACATAGCTGAGACGTGGATATTGTGTGTGATATATACAATAGATACAGTCACATACACTACAAGGTGCTTGATGGGGTTGAGGTCAGGGCTCTGTGCGAGTCAGTCAAGTTCTTCCACACTGAACTCAGCAAACCAATGAGATTTCTGTGTTTTCCATGACATTTCCAGCTCCGTGTTGCCTAAAAGTATAAAGCAAAACCACTAGGCTTACTGTTTACTCAACCTAATTCCCCAGAAAGGAAATAACTTTTTTTTTTAAAGCATGTCTCTAAATGTAGACAGCTGTTTTGGAAATCCTGTATCATAGCCAAAGGGACATTGCATCTAGGAATAGCATTTTTGGATGACAATGTTTTCAATACCCAGAGGCATCCTTTAAATTTCTGGGCCTTTTGCCTGGACTATCTTAGTCCAAGCCCCCTGAGGCCCCTCTCCGCCTGTGGGCCTTGGTTAATCAGTTCCTGTCTATACCACTACTGTATATCACATAACAAGTTCAGTATAACGATTTCAGACTTCCTTATTATGTGATACAGTTCCACCATATGTGGGTACACATTTACATGTGTCTGTGTTGTATTGTCATAAATCACTTAAT
This sequence comes from Leiocassis micropogon, assembly GCA_028565275.1. Classification (NCBI taxonomy): domain Eukaryota; kingdom Metazoa; phylum Chordata; class Actinopteri; order Siluriformes; family Bagridae; genus Leiocassis; species Leiocassis micropogon. The sequence continues at coordinate 12,740,401 of JAOVVA010000032.1, read as the reverse complement.
ATATAACAAGGTATTGTTTCTGGGTTAAAAAAAAAAAAAAAAAGACTCAATATTTCTATTCCAACACCAAATGTCATCCAGACCACATGGCTCCAGATATGACGCTTAAAGCCAAGTCTTTTAGAAAAGCACAGTCATAAGAGCTCTGCATTTGGCAGAATCATGCATTCGCACAAGTTACTTACTGAACCTTAAACCCTGCTAACAGAACTGTGTACGTTGCTAACTTGTCTCATTTTCATACCCACAATCTGCTTACCATCTGGCATAACTCATTTTAATTAAGATGGCAGTATTACAAAACAAGGGAGGAAACGGAGAGCCTTAGTCACGCAATTGTTCTTGTTTGAGGCATTTCCTGGCGTACGATGACAGCAGAGCGTGCAGTTGTGCTGAGGTGGTTCTACAACACCTGCCAACGTCCGTCTTCTTCCTCCCATGGGCCACAGCGGTGCTCCAGACCCAACAGCTGGCCTCCACGACGCTTCACTGCCCAGTAACGGAGCCAGATGTTCGAAACATGATGGAACAATCCATTACAATGATGAAACTGCTGGAATGGTGTTCCACGTGCCTTCGGAACCTGTCCAAGATCACACGGTAGGGAGCCTCTGTGGAACACTGCTCAGGTATCCTTAGGGGAATGTCTGCTCAGAGCTCACTTCAAGGTACAATGATTCACTTCTCTGGAGGAGGAGAGAAATGAAATGCTTTGACAAGACCAAATGCTTACAGATTAGCTTGTCAGAGCTGGTGAGAGAGAAGTAGCTTTGGAAGTCTAAAGTTGACCTGCTTCGAGGGCGGGTGAGAAATATAACCGGGTCAAAAATATTTTGTCTAATTTATTAGCAGCAGAAGTGGTCTGTGACTTTTTGTTGAAAAGCTATGCATGCTTATATTCTTTTAGGGACAAAGCAAACTCAGTTCGAGAGCCCTTATCTGTCCCTGTGGGGGAACCCTTTATAGGTGTATGTTCATTAACTTTTGGGAAAGCTATGAACAATTAATTACACAAGGAAGTGTTTTCCTCAGAGGCTCTAAGGATGTTTAAAAATTATTGGCTTTTTAAAGGGATGGTGGTTTAGTGGTTAGCATGTACGGATGTGTGGAGTTTGCATGTTTTTGTGGGTACTTGGTGGGTTTCCTCTGGGTATGCCGGTTTTCTCCCATATGCAGATTAGGCTAACTGTCATTTTCAAAATTTCCCGTAGGTGTATGAATGCATGTGTAAATGTAAAAGGACTGGAGGACCTACAACGGTCATAAAATGGTCTTTTAAAAATTTTCCTACCAATTCTGACAAATGTTCATGTAAAATTATTGTCATATTAAAGGATCCATTTGTATTTTTATCTCCCTCTGCTGGCTGTCAGATGAACTGCAAAATAATTTTAAAAAAGTTTCTTTTTAATGTGTTGATCAGCCACCTCATCCTGCTCTGTAGAAACTAATCATGCCTACTTAATAGGATTCACTTCATAAAAGAATGCTCAGCTATTAAAAAGAGAAAAAAAAAAAGTAAACAGAAGCCTTTAATGGAATTAAACTTCTAGGATCATCTTGACTATCCATGTTGGAAATAGTGTTTTTAAAGTGTTTACTAAATTATATGAGTCCAGATCTAAAATAACTAAATATCACATTACACACTGCATCATGATGTCATAAATGAGTATTTTTATAGTCAAGTCTTTCAAAACCTTTAATAGGACGAGCTCAAAAGCAGCGATGCCATTAGGAATTTTGGGCTTCTTGAGTTAATAAATTGACCCCCTCACCCCATGCAGTTTTCATTCTCCTGAGAAGATTGGGCCCCCTGTTTGCTCAGGGCTCTTGGAGTATTGGAATTATTTGGAACTATTGCTCAAATAAAAAAAAGTACATTTTACATTATATATGGAATTCAGAAGCAGCCTATAAGAAATACTAACACTGCCCTGTTTTCTCTGTTGAACCAGTCTTGGAGAAATCAGACAGACCTCAGGAGCTGCCCAGCATCTTCCCTTTTTTTCCCTTCTTTTTTTTGAAGACTATGGTCTTGACCGGTGCTGTGACGGCAGTTGAAGTTAAAGCTGAAAAGAAGTGAACTGTGGAAACTGCAGGCTGTACGTAGATCCGGTGACTCATCGAAAAACAGCAGTAGTGCAGAACCGCATCTTGTCATAATCACAGAAAATGGCCTCCTAGCATTTTGGTGACAGATGAAAGAAGTCAAAGGATGTAATTGAATACAGGAAAATCAAATTCGGCCTCCTTGTCATGTAAAAGAAATGTCATTTATTTTTTCCCCCCAAGCTGGGTGAATCTCACAGAAGCAATAATCACAAGGCTGGTATAAAAGCAGGAGTTAGGACTCCATCCTTCACTGCACCCCACTGTCTTCAGTCTGCCAAGCCGTGTGTCTCTTATCTACCCAGAACAGCCCTCTGCACTCTGCCAGAGCTCAGGCGGTTCAAATTGGGGGTAATGTCTTCCTTTTCTGCGCGCCAGCCCGATCACATCGCATGGATAAAGTGATTATGGAAATGCTGGGGTGGCGCTGGAAGCAGCCTTTAGGGAGCAGGAGACGGGAGCCGACATGGAGTCCTTAGCACGCGAAGAGGGCTGTGCTTTATTGTTCCCTAGCAATAGAGAGCATTTGTGCACACACTGTTTTCATTTAGAGAAAGACAGACAGATTGTGATTGGTCATTGTTCAGGAAGACAGAGGGAAAAAGGAACTGGATATATATATATTTTTTTACATCCTTCATCGATCAGGTTTAGTCCAAAGCCTGTGTCCATCAACAGTGCCATGGCGCTTTCTGCTCACGATCAATGGGTCTGTGCAGCCAAGCATGTGATTGACATTTAGAAATGGCAGCTTCAGTAGTAAGAGGGGATGCATTGACTGAGTTAATCAAGAAGCGCTGGCGGTTACTTAAACCATTTAAAAGCTGAAATGAGTAAATAAAGGTATCCGTGTACCGTGCTACAGTACGTTGCCGCCATATTTGTTCTATGGTAAGTTGCTCCTCCGTTCATATTGTACAGTATATGAACCACACTAATAAAGAAGGCAGGGTACATCCGCTAAGAATGGGTAACAGGGGACATTGATAAAGCACATGAAAATGGAGTTTTAAATTAGCTCAGGCACTTTTTATGAATAATCTGTGCCATTATTTCCCATTTCCCTGTAAAATACTCTGCCTGAAAAAGGTGATAAATTTCTTTGATTTCTGTCCTAATTGGTTGTGGTTGTACGGGAATGCCTTTTCAAATGAAGGATTAGCAAAATGCAATTTCAAAGAGCAGGCGTGTGTGACTGTGCCTAACACTGTAGGGAGGTGAGCTAAGCCATTTCCAATATGCAGCAGAAGCGATCAGAAGGTCATTAGGAGATTCTGGTCTGGGTGTTGGCTTTTCTCCTGAACCACTCAGCTTCTGTTGTCAACATCCAGACCAGAACGGATTCCACGTCCAACGTTTGCTCTGGCTACTTTTTAAAAAAGTGGGTCTTAAGAGATGCCTTTGAAAACAGATTTAAATCCCATTGTTCAAATCACGTTCAGAGATTTGAGACATATTTTATACAGTTTAAGAACCATTCAAGTCTCATACTTCTGTTTAACTGGTCTGTGATCCTACTTATATGTATGGGTTGCATTTCAAAGAAAAATAAATCCATTTAATCTTCAGGGATGAGGTGGATCCAGTGTGGGGAAGGAATACACCCTGGATATAATGCCAGTCCATCACAGGGACCCTTGAACATGCATTCACAAAACTTAGAGGCAATAGAGTGTAACCAAACCACCTCCTGGCATGGTCTTGGAGGTGGGACGGCACCGGAGAACCCACAGATACCCCACATGCACAAAGGAGAACATGCAAAACTACACACAGACCTTAACCTGAGCTCAACCCGGAGACCTTCAAGCTATGAGGCATCACCCTGTAACATCACCCTGCAACAACATGTCAAGTCCCATCTAATCAAGAAATGAATGAATATGAATATAATATCCCAATTTCCTTCACTGACTCATCTAAGATGAAAACATTCTTAAAAATCATTTAGTCGCTCATCTTATTACGCCTTCTACCAATACCTTACGTCATAACGCACATGGTCAATGATTGCAAGCGTTGATGCTTTTAAGCAATCAATTGATGCAGGAGCTGGAAATGAAGAACATTACAGGAAGATGGTGATCAAACATAATGAGCTGATTTTCATTTTACGCATGACACAGCAATCAGATTCAATCTGCTAAGCTGGAGATGCATTTCATTACAAGTATAAAAGCATGCAGTGAAAGTTTTATCAGGATATAATTGAGATAGGAGATGATTAGAACCCCCACTAGATGCAACCTATGAAGGACTTCTTATTCATCTTAGCAATGATAATAATAATTTAAGAAATTTAACTCAGAAAAAAAAATAGTGTAAGATGGACAAAGCCTTTATTTGTTGCTCCAGTTCTCTCCAACTGATATGTTTTTTCAACAATTATGGATATAAAGTGAAGAGGAAAAGCAATATTTTATGATATTGTAATATTGTGTGATGGGGAAAACTTTGAAAGTACAACCCTTTTTAACCAAATTTTTACTTAAAGTAAATGATTAATTTAAAAATATAAGTAAATCATCCATGTCCTTATTGTCCTCAGGTAACATGGATGTCAGGTAACATTTTTTTGTGTATTTGATAATTGTAGAGTATGTTTTAAAAAAAAAAAAAAAACTAAACTGTGCTATTTGTTTAATATAAAATGTAGCCTGTCAGTGAAAAAAAACTTGATATTCCTTTTACAGTACCTTTCCATTAAAGCCCATGGTCAGATCACACACCAGTGTATTTTATTGGATTTTATGCTGATTTGAGTCCATGCCATTTAAGTGTATCCTGTAATGAATTAATCCAATACTAAGATTTTTTTTTTTATAATTAATCAAATACTAAGGTGTTTTATCTTAAAACATTGTGTAAATGTTTTAAGATTCCACTTTGCACCCAAATGATTGATGAAAATATACGGAGTTATTTTGTAATGAAAAATATTTTATAAAATTAGAAAAGGACATACAGTAATAGCACAGTAGCCCTGGAATCCCCAGGTAGGCTTTGGAAACACATGCACACATGATGCTAGAAAAAAAAAGAAAAGAAAAAAAAAAAACTCACAATGAAGGACAATGCTCTTTTTAAACGAGGTGCGGAATAAGCAGAAATCTTAAGAGAAATAAGCAGAAATATTAAGAGAAATAAGAGAAATTTCTTAATATTTTCTGCAGAAGTAGCTACAAAATCCATGCATTTGAACGTTTGAACATGGATTTAGCTGATGGACCTGATGGAGATTAACATAAGAACTCTATATGCCAAAGCATATTTCAGTCTTCAGGAAAAAAAAAAAAAAAGTGCAATATCAAATGCCTTCTAAAGCTTTGGTCATCCTAGTCTTTCAGACGGCGTTAATGATTTTACAGGGAAAACGAATGAATTGCACTCACAAATCAGCGTGTAAATGACAAATGAAGCCTTGGAAAATATGAAAAGAGGAATGATGATAAGAAAAAAATAAGAATGGGAGAGAACGGGATGAAAAATTGCATCCAGGAAGAACTGTGAAAATGTGACCTATTCAAAGGGGATAATTTGCAAGGATCTGTCATGTCACGATGGAAACGCTAAACACATTAATTTAAGAACCCCCCCCCCCCTCCCATTTTTTCTATGCTGTGTTTTAGACAGAGAGAGAGAGAGAGAGGGAGAGAGTGAGGTTACTATAGTTGAGGATTAACAAGGGAGAGTCTTTGATGATTTCAATTATTAGTCTGAGTTTGAACACGCAGACGAGGGCGACATCAAAGTGTGCAGCGATTAGCAGCCTGCTAACTCCAAGGCGGCAGAAAGCTAATCTTTAAAGTGACAACAAACATCTTCCTAGCACTCCAGTCCAGATCCAGACATGGCAAGACAGAGCAGCACGGCTAATTGGCCAAATCACCTTCAGCAGAGTTGGAGATACTGGAGTGGGACAGATAAAAACTGAAGAGCGCTGTCTGTATTCTTTTTCATCTTTCCTCAGGGAGTCACTAGTGCTACAGTCCTGAGTGCTACATGAACACTGAGCGGTACTAGAATGCGAAGACGTGTAAGGTCTGCATGGACACTCCCAAATGCTTCAAAACATGCACAATGCAAGTTGTCTATGCACTTTAACTCTTAATCAGGTGAAGAACCATGTTTGGTAACTCTGTCCATGCCACTATCAGAACCTCAAGAAAAAAAACTATTTTTAATATCCAAGCATTGCAATAAGTGCCCTATAAAGGAGTAAAATATGTCAATTCTTGAACCCAGACAGATTCTACAAACCTGTTTATGCAAATTTGGGAAAACTTGAGTAAATGTCTGAGGAGTTTCCACGCAGAATCATTTTCCTGTCATTTTTAACCATCAGATAAATGCCTGAGGAGCTATTTTTGTAGGGGATTTTCCTTGTGTACGTACAGTACTGTGTGTGTCTGACAAAAATACTACCAGACACTGACAAATAATTAGGTGTCAAATACTGTATAACACACAACCCTAATGCACTTCAACCAAAAAACGTACACTCTGTCTAAGGCTAGAACACTAAGGCACATCTAGAAATCTAAAACAGTTTGGCAAAAATATGTACAGTATACTCTTACAAAAAAAAAAGCTACAGTACATCTACAATTGTAAAACAGTTCAACCAAAAATTAACCCCAAAAATAAATAGAATAATAACTTGAACCCTTCAATTCAGAATCATAAAACAAAAAAACTTAATTTTTTTTAAATCATGTGAAATCTAAAACCATAATATAGATAAGCGTAGAACACTAAAAACAAAAGATGTCTAATGTGTAGAATCCTAAAATCTAGGCTCCTGCACATCTTTAGAAGCATGTTATATCTAGAACCCAAAAATAGTCATGAAGAGTCATAAAACAAACAAAAAAATTAACATTCTTAAATATGTATAATATTTCTTAAACTTTACAATAAAAAAATAAGTAAATAAAAAAAAAACAATTACAAGATCAAGAACCATAAAAGAAAACTGCAACTAAAAAATGTGCACAATAAACCAATAGAATCTTTAATTGTAATTGACTGTAAAATATAGCAACAGAAAAACAAACACCTAGGAAAAAATGACAGTTTAAAGTTAGCACATTCAAAAGATAGAACACCAACACAATAAACAAAGTAGACTCTGTCTATGGTTTATGTTTAGGACCCTTAAATTTAGAACTCAAAAATCCAGAACCCTAAACACAGCAAATGAAAAATATGCTCCTAGAAAACAAAAACGAGAATGTTAAAAACTAGAAACAGGGAAGTAAGTGTACATATCTGGATTTTATAATCCGGAAAGTTAAATGCTAGAACCCTAAAACATATGCTTCTAAGGCAAAGAAATCTACGTAGAACCTAGATTCCTAGAACCTGAAAAGTGTGCATTCTTTAAAAAAATAAAAAATTGCAAATTAAAGTGATTTTATTATAGAAAATCAACAAATAAAAGCGAAATCCTGTAATGTAAAAGGAAAAAACAACTTCACGACATAAAGATCAGCTTTTGTATTTCCTAACCAACAGATCTTAGTCCCATGATCAAGAAACAATTACATTTTTAGTGCCTCTTTTAGTTTTTACCATAGTTCCATATAATGAACCTTACCCTAATGCTGGGTTCCTAGCCAATCACATGATGAATAATAATGGACAATACAGATGATGTGAAATCTTTTACAAGCGTATTGAATATCTCAGTTTGGTTTCAGTGAACTGCTTTCCTTGGTGAAGAGTTCATCAAATCTAAATGACAAAATATTTTCAGATTTCAGATGCATGTATCATAAACCTGGTCCATTTCTCACTGTAACTGATGTAAACCCACAGAGCATGGTGAGCTCTTATAACAACATAACAGCAGTAATTAAAGTCATTTGTAAATCGCATGGCTAGCTAGCAGCTGCCAGAAAGTTTGTTATTAATTAAACGCGGACTCATGTAATTCATCATAAAGAACACAGCGGTTTATGGCCATAGGCCTGTTACACTCATGCTTTTGATCTATTGCTGTATTTTTGTGCTGTTAAGGTCAGAATATATTAATATGTGATACGGTAGGAATAATTTCACTCTCCCGTGTTTGTCACTGCACTGAGGACCAGGAGGAACTGAACACTTACGGGAAGGTACATTAACTAAGTGTGCAGAGCTAATGATTTTTTTTTTCTTGCTGCCCCACAAAAAAGACGCTAATTGATGAATGAGCACTATCTCTTTACCAATTTTATGCTCTCAGAGCTTATTGGAGCAAAGAAGAACGGATTCGGTGATATCCATCATTGAGAATAAAAACGACAAAATAATTGATTTCTGAGGCTTTTACAGAGAGGAAAGGGTGGGAGTAAATGTGGGGGGGTTCTCAGGAGCAAATTTGAAAAAAATTATGTTCAACAAGTACTATTAGTTATTAGCAGAACACCTGCCAACATATGCTCAGCTATAAATTAAAAACAAAAAAAAGTTTGTTGTACCACAGTGCTGTTAAAAGCTTGATTCTGATTGGTCAGAAGGTGCTGGTTAATGAAAAGAATAGCAACTCTGACTAATGTTTAGACTCTGAGACAAATCACGGCTTTATATCAATTTTGCCCTTTCTAATGTAGTATTGTTTCTATGGTAACAGATAATTCATCTTATTAACAGTAAGACTAAGTAATCTGATTGGATGAGAGGCACTCCACAAGCAGTGATAATTGAGCATGACACCACTGGGATATTTAACTTTATTACTTTGCGTCACTGGTGTTCTAACAATCAGTAATTACACTCTTGGTCACAGCATGGGTGAAAGTTGGTCGGTACAGGTCAAAGCACTACAAAGAGGGAAGAGCAGCTGCCTGCGAAAACCCACATTCAAAACCAATCATGTAAATACTTTCAGCAAGAAAACACATCTGATAACATTATGGCATCTTAAACAAACACTTTGTCTCCTTGCTAATTGCTCCAAATTTATTCCAAATGGTGTTTGAACTAGTGATGGGTCGTTCATGACAATTTGTTCTTTTTGAACTGTTTTTTACGTGACTCAGAAGAACGAGTAGTCTCAAATAGTGATTCATTCATTTTCTACTGGGCGCGCATGCGCAAAGCATCGCAAAACCTCCGTAGGTCACGCACAGGAAACAGAAATGAGTAGTTACCTGTGAGTCTTTGGTCCGAATCATTCGTTCTTTTGTCACGTGACTCCCATAGACGCTATGCAGAGCAATAGATTCAAAAGAACGAACGATTCGGACCAGAAGATATGAGAGGTGAGCTAATCATTCTGTTTATCATAATATGTGCTTAGCTGCATTGTTATATTTTCATTACTGGAACTATAGCCAAAATTTGTGTATGTAGACATGTTGGGGGTCTGTTTACTGAACATGTAACATTTTATTTCTGATCAAAAGAACGTAATTAACTAAATGAGCTCAAAGAACCGAGTCACTGAAATGATTCAAATTTCATCACTAGAACCATCCTGTTTACAGTCAATGCAAGCTGCAGAGTTACCTAGCTTCTAGCACAAGGCTGAATCCCAAACCCCTTTCTAACCCCTGATTAAGGGCACTACTTGGTGTGTGGACAAGATTGTACACCCTTCATAGCGCACTAGCTTTTTTTTTTTTATTTAATGCTATTTGGAATTTAACCCCAGCACCAGGAAGTTAGCTTATATTCAATAGTGGAAATGGAAGTAGAAATATAAAGTAAATCTTGTAAATTTTTCAGGACTGTACACCACCTCCATGGTTTATTCTACACAACTTTTGGCCACACAGTACGGGTCAGAATACAAGACTTTTTTCATCCCTGTTGTTTGCTAACTGTTGGTCATCAGTTCAATGCTAACAAACAAAACATAATCTGTTGATATTTAGTGCAACAGCACTCCCTCTTATGTGATATTGTTTAATTGTCTTATATACTAAGACTATATATATATGCAGTATATATATCAGTTGCCTCTTATATACAAATTCAAATTTTATTTGTCACATACACAGTCATACACAGTACGATATGCAGCGAAATGCTTGTACGACCGCCGGTGACCTTAAAAAGAAAATAAAAACTATATATAAGGAATAAATATTAATAAAAAGA
>JAOVVA010000032.1:12707022-12721370 GCA_028565275.1 Leiocassis micropogon | reverse complement strand
CAGGGTTACTGCTAGATAACATCAATGCTATATCAGCTGTTATGGCATTTTGCCTTTAAATGTGCCATAAATTAGCATCAATATAACATTAGTGATTGGAAAAAATACACTTCCTGATTAAAAGGAAAAAAAGAGGCTACTTATATTTTGTTTGCACCGGCTTCAGCTTTAATTACATTCAATTTAATTGCATCCAACAACCTTATGCAACATCACAACATTCATATCCATTCAGAACTGAATTAATAATGCTGGAGATCTTGTCTTGACAAACTGAGAGTTGAACTACTTCAGAATGTCTTCTCAGATGTTCAGTGGTGTGAAAATGATCCCTTGTCCTTCCAGAACCACTCTTTCACAGTTTGAGTCCTAGAATATGCCCAATACCATCAGGGAAGAAACACTCCATAGACTGGTCACTCAGTACATTCAGGTCGTCAGCTGACTTCATTTTTTGCCACATACTGTATGTAACGTTGCTGATCCTAGACCTGACCAACTGAATCCACCACAGATCATAACACTGCCTCCAGAGGCTTGTACAGTGAACACTATGCATGATGGGTACATCTGGTCAGCTCTGGTTTTTGATGATGCAACTTTACCAAGCGTTTAAGAGATCTCAGATCACATTTTTATTTTCAAACCACATTTTTCCCCCATGAAGTTGATGGTTAAGCACTATCCTTCCAGGTTTTAAATATGCATTAGACATTCTTAACCCAATTCCATCACATCGAGAGTGTATTTCTGCCTTAAGCACAATATTCCAAAAGATAGTGGCTGGATTCACTGTGACCCTAAATAGGATAAAGCATTTACTGAAGATGAATGAATTAATAACCCAATATCCATATACAGTATAACAGATCCATTTTATTGTACATTAATAAAATCTAAACTGTAATTGGTGGTGAATCACTGCCTTATAATAAGAGTCCCATAAAGTGTTGCAAGAATTAGTAGAACCTACTGTAATAGAACACTTATTTATATTAGGATCTGAGCACAGCCAGTAACATAGTGTTTAGATAGACATATTTAAAAATGTTCACTGAACTACCATTTTGTACCTGTTTGTTTTGTCACGGACACATGCCGAAAATCACTATTAACCATATGTACTAGGCTCCGGGGCCCGTATTTACAAAGCTTCTTAGATTTCTCTCAGAGAGCTCCTATCTTAGCCTAAAAAGTCCTAGCTGGGAGTCCTAGACTAAAAGTGATTTAGAAAACGTCTTAGAGCAACTCTGCGTAAGGAAAGTACAAAAACCTTTAGTTAGGAGGTGTGGTTGACCCTGTTGCTAGGGATGATGCAGCTTGATAAAAATAACCTCTGACCTCTGTGAAGGTCTTGAAATGCGCTCTTTGTGAACATAGAATATATAAAAATAGAATAGACAGTGAAATCAGAATGTTTGTAAATAAAGAAATTGTATAATCATGACTACAGGCTACTTTATGTTTCTGCAAAGTTTCTGTTCTAGGCTAAATATCTTAAAGTTAATTAAAACAGCCAAATGTTGGAAATGTGTCTACTTTTAAAGCAACCAATTTCCACACAGTAGTTGCTATATTTAACTTCTTACATTTATTTACCGTACTGATTTTATTACTTGTAATCCATTTTATATAGCCAACAATCCAAGAGAGATTGAAGGAAGTAAAACAACAAGAAAACCCAACTGGACAGAAGAGCAGTGTTTAAGCTTTATGTTCAGTGTTTGGAGAATATTTCTTCTTTCTGCCATTTTGTCCTCTGCTATAGAAACTCTTAAGCCCTTTAGAAGTCTTTAGGAGCTGTTTTTAGGGCTAAGATGTTTCGTGAATCATTTTTATCTTTACTAAGATTTAATCCTAATTTTAAGGGGAAATTCTAAGAAATTGTCATAATTCTAAGAATTTTTCTTAGAATTGTGTCACTAGAAGCAACTTTTAGGCTTAAAAAGCTTTGTGAATACGGGCCCAGGCCTCCAGAAACTTTTCGCTGCGTCTGTGTACCTGGGTGCACTGCTTAATTTGGGTTACTTTATTCGGACAGTCAAGCTGATCCCCGGTGACCACTCATTACATTACTGTAGTAATGAATAACGTTGGTAATGGGTGGGTGCTTTTAGAGAAGAAGATTGAAAAGGAGCATTCGCAGGGTGTAGAAGTCACAGTGCTGTAACCGTACGACTGAATGCTCCCTGGAGAAAAGTGTTGAGTGTTCATCGCCGCTCCTCACGTTTCATCACTGCAGGCTTTTAAAAGATACTTATGGGCCTCTCAAAGTCTCAGCAACACTTGAGGTCAGAGGGCCCTTTAATTGTATTAACTGTATGGCGTTGCTATTCTTTTTTCTGAATACAGATTTAAATACATTTGTTCAATCTATTTATATAGTAATACTTTTACAGTAGGTCATTTTAACCTTTTTTTCAATTCCAACAAAAAAAACAAGAATGCATTTTAATTGCATACTAAAGTTTTTCTTTAGCTTCAATTACGCTGTGCAATTTGATCCAGTTCATCTGTAAAAATGATTCCTCAAGCTCCCAGAGCCACTCTTTCACTGGAACATTGTCCGTGCCATTAGGGAAGAAAAACTCCATATATGTGATAACTTGGTCATTCAGCAGAACGACTTTTTTTTTTTTTTTGCCTCAGTGTTCCTGAGCCTAGACCTGGTCAACAGAAGCAACCCCAGATCTGATTAGTCTCACCAACTAGTGCTTTTCTTATGGTTACACAGTTGTTTAGTTCCAATCTTGTGAGTTCTCATCACATTGTATGTTTAGAAATGCTCCTACTTTCACAATTAAACATTGTTCAGATTTCTACTGTTAGAGTTTTACAATGCAACATTATTCAAGTCATCTCCTCTCATGATGTATGTAATTTCTTCTTCGAAGTTGACTATCCTTCCAGATTTAATAACGAATAAGAGGGACTTTAAACCCTTTATATCAAATCTCCTTAGTTGTTTAATTGGCTTGCTGCAGCTCGAAAATCTGTCCCTTCTGAAATGTATTTTGCTGAGGTAGTGTGCCACTCCCGTCTCAGCATGTTTGTAACCATACAACGATTATGAAACACACAGGAACATGGCACTGCTGATCAGAACTAAACCCAATCAACTATCTTTTTATTATTAAAATCTATGCAGTATTGCACACTGACAAGTTTTTTCCCTTCATCCTCTTCGACTCAGCATACCGACTCTCGTATAATGGTTTTGATGTGTTTACAATGAATTGCAAGATGTCTTTTGTGTAAAAAAATAAAAAATAATAATAATAATAATTCGCAATACTGTACAGTATATTTGCTTTTGTGATTATATGAAAGGCTGATGAACCAGGTTGATTTTCCCCAGTAATTTTCTGACACTGGATGTTCTCCTTTGCCATGTCAGAATTTTAGAAAAAGAGAATACTGTAGTTAGCTACTGTCCAACCGCCCACAGTTGATTTTCAAAAAAAAAAAGAAAATCATTTTAATACACTGTTTGGATGTTAATATATAGCTCTGTTTCACATAGCGAGCTTCCTATCCACATTAAAGTGAGCCATTTAAGATGTTTCTTTCCAGCCCATAATTATGACTTTTCTTGTTCTTTGTAATTAACATTCAGTCAATTTTCCCATGTCATATTTTATTACATTTATACTGTAGACTGCGTATGTATACTAGAGGTGTCTGCTACTGTTTTCCACTTGATTTTTGAGTCCCTGAGGTTCTGTTCTTTGCTGTAGTTTTTCTAATCTAATGCTTGTTTTTTGACGTTTCTGATCTTAAAACCATACATTAAAAACATACAACAATATATATATATATATATCTCTCAATGTATTAATAGTTATTATTTTGCACTTATAATTTTACATTATGGTTCTTGTAACTGACATTTTTTCTTATTTCATTATATCTTTATTAGTTAATCTACCATTAAATTAACAAGGCAACATATTTGCACTAAAGTTTTTCTTTTGCCTGATTATATACTGTAAAAAATAAAAGAAATAAAAATAATAATTTGTAATAAATGAAAAATATATAAAAAAAGATATTTACACTGATTCTTACACTAATGCACCAAACATTCTGGAATAGGGTCAATCTGCTCCAAAGTCCAATATTTATGCTCCCTAGCCATCTGAAGCCCTTTTTTGAATAAGAGCTGTTAACAAATGGTTTTCTTACAAAAACGCCGCTGTTTAATCCCAATCCTGTGAGTTCTTATCACATTGTGTGTGTGGAAGTTTTAACAAAAAAAACTCCACCAGCTGATCACTATCCATGATTTTTTTTTCTGTTCTCATTTCTTCCAGGTTTTAATAATGGAGGGAATTTAAACCAACTCTAATATTTAAACTATTTGTTTTCTTCGCTTGATTCAGGCCAGGTTTATAGATTGATTAAACATTATGCGGATGCATTTTGTTTTTAGGCATCCTAAATTTCATTATTACACTTTATTAACTGCATTTGATTGTTTATTAGTGTTAAAAACCGCATTAAGCTAGTTAAAGAACACTTAATATAAATCGTTACCCATCAAAGTCTTTCCATCACTGGACCTGAAATGATGGATTATATAAAAAAGAAAAAAGAAAAAAAAGAAAAAAATAAATTCCCTTCAGTCATGCTTTCGATTGCACTTTGACAGACAACACATTTGGGACACACACGTCCTTCGATCTGATCTCACGTCCGATCTGCACCGTGCTTTTACTGAGCCACTTGTCTTTATTTGAATGAAAACATCAATCTGTTGAGAGAAAATAGTCCTTGCAGATGACAACATATACAAAGAAACATTCAAGAAATATACAGCATCATCCACATATCTTTTAATTAGCAAAACAGAAAATAAAAGAAACACCATGCTTGTCGTTTGAATGTCGTCAAGAGTCCGAGCTTTCAAAAACCGTTGCGCGTCGAGTAAAAAAAAGTGCAAATATATACAAAACACTTCATTGCAGCCAGCGTTTGAACAGACTCATTCCTACAATTCCTGTGAACTGACTTTAAAAAAAGAAATCAAATGTAAAAAAAAAATTAAAGACGTAAATTATAAAAACGAATACGGAAACAAAAAAATAATAATAATTTAAAAGAAAATCATTCTGAAAACCAATAATTATACAAAATATATTTATATATTTATATAGAATTAAGGACTAGGCAAAAGCAGTCATTCATTCCTCAGTCAATCAGCCAGTCAGACACAAAGCTACTTCCTCTCCAGACACATTGTTAATGTTAATAAACTCCTTTTTATCTTTAGAAACTGTAAACAAGTCTCAACCATATAATTGATTATAACATTTGGGAAAAACGGACCAAAAAAAAAAAAAAAAAAACGACAAATAAATTAAAATCAAATCATCTGAGACAAAATGTTTTTTTTTCTCCTTTTCTTTAATAACTAGAACACTGACTGAAATGTAGTTATGGATCAAAAAAGAGACACTTATCTTCTAGCGAATCTACAGAAAAACACATTTCCCCCCCTCACTCACTCCTCTCTTCCTCATGAGTACAGGTGCTTTTAAAAGTATGCGCTATTATTATTACTGTTTTTTTTTTTCTTCCACATTACACACGTGAAGCATGTTAGAACGGCTGTGCTGCAAAAACTAAAAGAGACGACGTCGGATCGTATGGCTAGAGGAGTACTTAACATGATACTCTCTATTAAGACGAGGAAAAAAACAAACAGAAACAGAAAATCAATCGCCCTGATGGCCGTTAGTCGTACAGGCAGTGCGTATGCGGAGAAGGAGGCCCTTCCCGACGGTACGTTTGGCTTTTTACTCACAGTTCAGGAATTCGGATGTAAACCTTGAGATGTGGTCAATCAAACTGATCTTGATGTATAGATATATTCATTTCTATATAAATTTTTTTTGGTGTAGATTTATGATTGGTTTTAATTTTACTGAGTGGTTTCTCTGCTGACCTGGCACCTTCCTCACTCTGAGCACGCTATAGTCGCCGCGTCTCCTGTTGCAACAGACCCAGATTCCACACGAGCCGGGCCCCGCTTTCTTCTCCTCCTCTTCCTTCCGCCCCACGAAATAAAACAACAACAAATGATCAAAAGGATATGACTTAATTATCACAGCGGCTGCTTTTTAAATGCTAATGAGCCCCAAATTCTGGTACGAACTCCTCAACCGACAGCGTGAGGCTTTAAAGTGGTTCGGAATCGCTTCAGCTAACCCAGTTTCGCAAAAAACGTTGGCCAGACTCCTTTCATCACGAGACGGGAATAAGACTGGACGGAAATGCATTCGAGTTTAATGTTTTGATGGGTTGTTGTGTGTAACGGAGCACTGAAATGATGTCAAATCAATACGTTCCTAAGGAATTAATAACTCCACTCCAAAGGATTCAGAAACGGGAAATTTTAAAGAATTTATGCAATGTTTTTTTTTTTTTTTTTAAGGGTTTCATTTGTGCTAAAGGCCATTGAAGCACATTCATTTCTGGATTTATTACCCAAATGTCCTTGTGCATTTACAGTCTAACTGAAAGCATAATTAATAAGTCTGGCTACTTCCAAGGACAACCTTGTACACTCCAAATCCCAACTGACTTCTGCTTTGTTTTCGTCTTTGTCCCCTCCCAACCCTTTCTAGTCTGCTTGGATTACTTTGACCTTTTCTTGACCTTCAAAATGTACAAGTCATAGTGAACATAGCTGTATGAAAAGCTGCATAAATCCTCGTGGACACCAAGTAAGTGTGTATGTTGGCAAAACGGAGGTGACGATATGCGCGGTCACTAATACTGTACATCAAATAGCATATCGTACATTCTTGCGTTGGAGAATAATAAATAACACAATAAATTAGAAAGCATAATAAATACAGCGTTACAAAAGGGCAGAACTCAGAATCATGTAGAAAGAAAGGAAAAAAAAAAAGTGGTGATATTTTCTGTTTATCTTCGCTGCGTCTTTGTTTCGACTCCTTCCCAGAGGACCTTATGAAAACGAAAGAGGACGGATGAGTTAAGGCCGTGTCCTTTCCAGAATACAGACGCGCGACGTTTGGATTAGCGAGAAGTTTCGATGGGGCAAACGGAGGAGCTGTGACATAAAAACAAAAAACAAAACAAAAAAAAAACAGCGAGGACTAATATCCAAGACTCGAAGTGATCTATAGCTGAACCTTTAACGCTTTTCTGAATCCAAAAACAGATATGACGAATCAAAGCTCATCAGTGTGACAGTTTTGCCTTGTTGTGCTTGGTGTACGCTTACACAATATATACCTTCGATTTTCAAAAAACGGGAACATAACGGAAAAGCTAAAAGGTTCTCGCACAATGGGAATTTCGTGGTTCGGAACAGGATGCTGAAATTTCGGCTCATGGCTTCCGTTTTAAACTCGACTTATTGCTCTTGGACGGACGGATCTATTACGTCAGGATGCCTGTTATCAAAGTACAACACTCGGAACCCTTTCCCTTCAGGGAAGGATCACAGATCTGAGTTAAATCTCTCTAACCCTCACAGTAACACAGTGGTATAATACAAAAAGAATGTGAAGGAAACGAGGATTGGGTGGGGAGATGGGTGGGGTAGGTGGAAAAGGGGTCTGGGGTTACAATATCAAGAGAAGAAACAACCCCATTAGGGCAGAAACGGCCAGCTCGAGGCCACGCTTGAGTCGGGGTTCGGGGATAAGTCCGGACGTTACAGAAAGGCAAGCTCTGAGGGACGCTGATTCGCACTGCTCAGGTCCGTTTGGCCCCAGAGTCCCGAGAGACGAGGAAAAGAATGACGGAAAAGGCGCTTTTTGTAGGTCCATGGCGATATTTTCTTTCTTTTTTGTTTGAGACGTGAATTGGATTCCTGTATTCCATGCCCACTTTTTCTTACATTTTAAGAACAGAGGGCTGTCACTGAATTTTTATGTTCCCTCGGACCTCGTTGGGCTTCTCTCCGAGCTTACAAATGTCACTGTTTCAAATTGCATCGTTTTGCTTTCAGCTTCTTAATTCCCCCTTCATGGCACTGGCTTTACAATTCAGCGTGTCTTCCACGGCAATGGCACGTGTCGCCTTTTCTCATTGGAATGTATCTTAGTGATCCACAGTTGTCCGATTCCAAAAGTTTTTTTTTTTTCTTTTCTTTTTTTGTTGGCAGTTTGCCTTTGCATGAGACAGAGAGAGAAAGAGAGAGAGAGAGAGAGAGAGAGAGAGAGAGAGAGGGAGAAACAGAAAGACGGAACCCAAAAGGGAGAATCGAGGATAAATTGTGAATTAACTCTTGTGACGAACAGATAGTGGGACAAACAGAGATAGAGAGAGAATACGGAGAGGACAGTGGCGGAGTTCGGCTGTGCAGGTTCTGGTCCAGGGGCAACAGTGAAATATTGGACGTTCCGTGTGCTGTGTTTGCTTGAGTGTTGATTGTCCAGTGTGTTTAGTCTCTCCTCTTCCCATCACGAAGTTATGGACGTTTCAGTGTCGGTCAGTTCCTCAGAGCCTTCCAGCCAACCCCCTTCCCTCTTCATCCATTCCCTCCCTCCTCTTCTTCTTCTTTCCTCCTCTTGTTTTCCTCTCTTCCTGCTCCATCAGCTGCTGCCAGACATCAGGTTAATGGCTTGTTCCAGTTTGTGTCTCAGTTTGTGTTTGCGGCAGTACCCGTCTCTGTCCAGTGCCGTTAAGATCTGCACGATGAGAGAGCAAAAGAGAGGCCATTAGCTGATAGACACACACACACACACACACACATGTTCTAATTCAATATTCTGTAGTCAGCTTTCTTGTCACGGACTGTTTGAAAAGGCTGAATGGAAGGATGAATATGAAGCATGATCTCATAAGACATGCACATCAAAATGAACCCAATTTTACTGAAATGGAATTTGCAATTCATGGATTTTTTTTCTTAAGCGATCTGGACAAAAACATAAACCATAACCTACCTGCTTGGCCAGAACGGTTTTTTTTTTTAACCTTTTAAAAGATCCCTCGAAATTGACCTTAACCACATTAACGATTGTGTTGAGTGTTTTTTTTTTTTATATACTATTGGTTTATATATAAATGACTCCAAACACACTATGATTTATCTGAACATTGGTTTCTGTTATCTAAAGGATCTACAATTAATTATGTATCAACTCAATATTTAATAGATGGAGGAATCGATAAATAGATAAAATGCTGGTTGGACGCACTGATAAGTGGACAGATAAATGAATGCATGCGCTGTGAATAAACTAAGTCACAGGCTATTAATCCCATATAATACACAAGAAGCCTTACAGGATATATAGCCATGGGCCAGCAGGGTGATGTGCAGAAAAGTGTTAGATGGATGGATAGATGGATGGATGGATGGATAGATAGACAGATAAATAGGTAGATAGAATGGTGACTAAGGGGTGGATCAGGGGGATGAGGAATGTATGGATGGGTTAACCAAATATCAGAGGGGGAAAAATTAACTAATACTTTGAGTGATTGACAGATTGATGGACGATGGAAGGATGTTCTGACTATATGAAGGATGAACGTATTACTGTTTGAAGGATGGATGGATAAGCTGACTATGGATGGATTTATGGATAAACTGCCTAAATATTTGAGGGATGGGTAAATGGGATAACTTTGAACAACTGATTGAAAGACAGACTAAACCTGAAGGATGGAAGAATGGATGGATGGATGGACAGAGGGTTGGATGTTCTGACTGTTTAAGGGAGGGATGGATTGGCTCGCTAAGGAACGGTTGGAAAAATTGACTAAAATATTTGAGGGATGGACCGTTTTGTTATCTGAGGGGAAATATGAAATAGCAGTAAAGGACAGATAGATGGTTGGATGGATGAATGCAGGAACCCTTTGAGGGATGAACAGATAGAAGACAGAGGGATGAAAAGACAAATGGTATGGATGGACGGATAAAGCAAACAGAAAACAGACCTCAGTATATCACAGAAGCTTAGCACAGTATCTAACCACGCCTTCTCATTCACAGATCACATGACTCAATCACTGTTATATTTATACACAGGACCAAAAGCTGCTATAAGTGTTCATAATCGTGTAAAGGAAAATAAACATCCAAAATTTCCAAGAGAATTAAAGGCGTCAACGGTGAAATGAAAGAAAGCAGGTCTGGGATCAGTGTGAAATGGGTGTGAATGGATCCTGGGGGAGCAGTGCGAGCTGAACGCACCTCCTCTTTGTACTTGTTGATGTAAAAATAGAGCTCATTGAGCGCGCTCAGTGTGTTGAACTCGCTGCCATGGAGACGGGACTGCTCCACCAGATAGGCGTCCATGTCTTGATCGCTGATGCTCGGCATCTTGCTAATGTCTCTGTAGTACCTGGAAACATGCACACACACACCACACAACACACACACACACACACACACACACACACACACACGATCAATCATCTGCTTATCCCAAGTAATCAATGAGAATTTGCCAGCATGCCAAAATCAAACACAACCTCATTGCCCCCGCTGATTGTGAGCGGGTCTACAAAGGAACAACGTTCATTCCATAACAATAAGCAGTGGTATGTTTGGTCATCAAAGGATGTACAGTATGTGGTGGCCGAGCAAAAATCATTTCAGCATTTTCCTCATACAAGATGTGGCAGTGCATCAGTAATGTCCCTCTTTTCTGTTTATTTCATGCACAAATTACAGTTCTAGCATTTTAAAAAGTCATGGACACGCTCACACCCAACATCTGATATCGTTGTGTTTGTTAAACAAAGACGGTTTTTCACAGAAAGACAGCTAAGGCTTAAGAAAATATAAACTTTTTAAAAACATTTGTTAGAATAAAAAATAAATTTACACAAATATAGCCCAACATCCAAAATACTGTATGTTAGGTGTCTAATAGTGTTTTTCTCTACTATGACATCATACAGTAACATACAGTATACAGTAATTAAGCACAATAAAGTACAACCAGTAAAACATCATAACACACAGACTTGCAATCCAGTTGAGATGTTCGCTTTGTGTTGCGACTATCTATTAAAGATAGAAGAATGTGACAGATTTGAAAATAGTAGCATAACACGCGTTCAAATCAAACCGGGACTTTTGCTCGCACAGAATAACAGGACACAGTTGTCTCTTTATTGTTGTCTCCCTGCGTTTCACTAGTGCTTGGACAGCATCAAGGTAGAACATTTTCTCAGGATGCCTGAGCCATGACCGGACTTGCCTGCTTCACGTCCTGAAACCCTGGCCTCCCAGGAACCCCTTTAATGGCCCAAACATGTGGAAATGGTTTAGAGCAAGGACAGGACTGTAAAGGGGGAAATGTGGCAAAAATTGTCCTGTAATGTGTAAGTGGTGTGGGTGAATGATTGTGTGTACGGTTGCGTCTGTTTCGCAAGTCGGAATGTTGGTTATCTGTTGAGTTTCAAGGATCAGGCGTTCCACTTGCTGAACGACCTCAGTCGGGTTCATCATTCATGGACGTAGGGTCTCATCACCGTACTGTGCTTGAAGACTTCTGGTTTTTCACAGGAAATTTCATCACGAGTCCTGGTTTGATTTGAACGCCCCGTGTATTTAAAATTATCGTTATGCTATGATCGTTCTCAAGCAGGACAAAGACCAAGAGCCACATTACTATTTACCTCAGACGTGATCTGGATGGTAGAATTTTGATGCAGAACACACGACAAGTAGTAACGCTTATTTTAGATTTGCACAGAACTAAGTCGGCTCTAAGTAATTGTTATCGCTTTAAATTTAGTTCTCAGCCAAAATATAACTAAGTAATTCACCCTTTTTGCAGATGGGTGAGAAACGTAACTCTGGGACTAAACAATTCAAACAAAGCAAATCAAATGTCTGTTGACGCAGCAGAGAGAACATTTGGGCACACTGAGAGTCTGGATCACAATCAACACTGAGCCTCGTACCTCTCCACCCAGCTCTTGTAATTGGGGATGTCTTTAGCGTAAAGCAGCTTATTAGACGGCGAGTCTTTTCCTAGACGGTGTTCTGACGTTGAGCACGAGTCCATGAAGGTCTGGGCCACCACCGACAAACACGCATCCGTGATGCTGCTCTTATGGATG
Organism: Leiocassis micropogon; assembly: GCA_028565275.1. NCBI lineage: Eukaryota > Metazoa > Chordata > Actinopteri > Siluriformes > Bagridae > Leiocassis > Leiocassis micropogon. The sequence continues at coordinate 12,709,301 of JAOVVA010000032.1, read as the reverse complement.
TCAAAGACAAACTGTGGATTCTTGATCACGTTTACCCAGAACCGTAAAGGCAAGCTAAGGGAGAGAATGAAAAGAAAAGAAACGTTTATATATACATAAGAGAATATTCACATGTGGTCACATGGCACAGAGATGAACTTTAAAAAACATCTGTGTGTATCTGAAAGTGTGTTTGTGTGTGTGGTGGCTGACCAGTTGCTCTTCCAGGTGTGACGCACATCTGGGTCACTGATCTGTCTCTTGTCCGCCTGCTCATCCAGAAAGTCGAACATGTACTTGATGGCCAGAGGGAGGGCGCTGCCGCGGTGAGCCGTACTGAACACCGTCTCGAACAAATCATCCACAAACTTCTGCAGCGTGCCCTGACCATGGAGCAAACACAACGCAGGGTTAGGACTTTTATGTTCCACTCAAGATGCACAGTATTTTCTGATCAGGATATCAGGCATTATGAGGATGTTATCGTTGCTCTCAGTGCGCCTTCTCGGTTACGCCTGCTGAGTGCCTTGAGGAAGACACATTATTCACATACAGTATAACGCAGCTTAGTTCAGCATCATGTACCAAATACTGCCTACAGTATATATCATAAATAATGCTGCTCGGTGCACACAGTTATAACCCTTTATATGCTCTTAATCTTGAAGCTGATTTGTGATTCGCTCAGGAGGAAATCAGGCCAAGTTTACTTACAAGTAAACCTGGTTAACTAAGTTTATTGGGAGTGAACTTGCTCAAACGTATGGTGATGAAGTCCATGGTGGTCTCGATCAATAGACAGACACATGGATAGAAGAATACTTGGAATAAATGGATGGATATGGGGGGGAAGTAATGAATAGGTGGAGATTTGGATAGATGCTTGGTTGGTTGGATGGATAGAGACATGGATCGATGGCTGGACGGATAATTTGAAGCTTGGATGGTTGAATAGATGGAAGGATGGCTGGTTGGGTGGAAGAATTAATGGCTAAATGAATATTTGCACAAATGGATAAATTAAATGATGGAATTTTGGTTGTATAGATGGTGAACGAATAAGGAAATGGATGAATAGATAGAAAGTCATATGAAAGGAAGCATGTATGGATGGATACATGATGGGTTTATGTTTTGAAAATTTGATATATGTATGGACAATATATGTGTATGGACAAATTGAATGGCTTGACCGATACTGAAGGATGTTGTACATGCACCTACAGTATGTACGCATGTATGGACAATTGGGACAGTGCTTATATACCTACAGTATGAATTGGCCTATGAGGTAATTCCAACACAGATACAACACAAAGGTTTTGATTTAACCCGTGTGTGAATACCTTTGTTGCCAGAAGGCGTGTGAGGTAAATCTCGGACACCATCTTGCTGCTGCGGTCTCCTTCACGCTGGTCAGCGTGCTCATGGTTTTTCACCAAGTGCCACAGTTTGGTGCCGGTCTCCTGGTCGGGGGTGATCATCGGTGCTCGAGAGCGCAGGCTGTCCGGACTACTCGAAGTCCTGAGCAAGCTCTCTGTACCAGAAATGCACAAAAAAAAAAAAAAAAAACCCACACAATTTCAGATAATAGCGGATCTCTCCCTGGTACACAACGTACCCTTCAGTACTGTCTGGAGTCACCGTCCTTTATTCAAGTTCAGTGATTATCCTTTTCATACATTATATTAAAATAGCAACAAATTATTTAACACAAAACAATCTCTCCATCTCTCTTATAGTAAAGCGGGTTTAACTGTTTCTGTCCAACAGGTGCTTTAGTAGCTACCAGGAGGCTTTTTTTTTTAAGTGATAATATCATCAGGTCTTTGTGCCTCTCTTTGGCTCAATAGTCTTTCTGGGACTGAGGGAATAAAACTCAACAGTGATATATATATATATATATATATAAAAGCAGTAACAGGACACTGAGCAGAACTTCAAGAAGAATGAATTGACCTTGTCAGACCAATCGTAGAAGCACAGCGCTGTTTTCTCAAGAATTTAGATCAATAGAGTTGGAGCTGGACCAGTGAAAAGAGGCAATTTCTTGCCAAGATAGCATATGATGGGTAAAAGGAGGAGAAGACAAGGATCTGTCAGGCTGGAGGTTGATGAGAGAAAAGGAGCGAGAGAAAAAGAGAGAGAGCGAGCGTACCGTATCGACTGAGCGAGCGCGTAAATGTGAATGAGTTGGCGATGTTGTACGCAGACACTTGCTTCTGAACCAGAGCCACCACTGAGCCATCTGTGACCTGCGCAAAAGACGGGGATGGGGGGGGGGGGGGGGGGGGGCGCGG
>JAOVVA010000032.1:12686329-12697436 GCA_028565275.1 Leiocassis micropogon | reverse complement strand
AGTAAAGTATAGATACCCAAAATTTCTACTTAAGTAAGGTAACGAAGTATTTGTACTTCGTTACTTGACACCTCTGAGTAGTACACCTTTGTATAGAGGAAGAGTTACTTGACCAATATTTGCAATTTTAATAACCTGTGCCAGTTGTTAAAAGAAAGGTCTGCCTCCTCGTTTTTTTTTTTTTTTGACTTTTGCATTACTTTCGGTACAGCTCACATAGTTGCCAAAACATAAGTGATGATAGCAGCATCATGTGATTAAAAATAGATCATGTAATTATTGACACATGGCTGTTGTATAACAGAAATAAATAATTGTCGCGTTAATTTAACAGCAGTTACAAGTGTATTAGTCACATTTTTAAACATCATGCCAATAAGAAACGCTGCCCAAACACGATGTCTGCCAAGAGCACAGTACAGCTACTGTACGTATATATCTGCTTAAACACATCAATCTACAGTATTTCTATTATCTATAGGAAATTACCAATAACGGAACAACAACATGGATATGTAGCTACATGGTTAAAATGTGAAATCAAGCTTTGGAGAAGCCAGAGCGGTGGCCAAAACCCTTTTAACATGTGCCCTGATGAGACTTATCTACGCCTGGCATTCAGCCACGACTGCATTCCGAGGAGCATTTCTATCCCGGCACTCACACACACACACACACACACGACGGGCCTGATGTTAGCGACCTGACCAGGGGTTCGTCTGAGCGCTTCGACCGCAGCTTTCGGCTAAGGCGAACATTTCGTTCTGGGGTTCAGGGAGCACCTGACAGGAAGTGAGTTTGGAAGAATGCCCAGCTGGTCTGCTGAGGGATTGTTCTGAGACGGAGGAGAAACGGTGGCATTCCTGAGGCTAAGCCTGAGCCAGAACCATATCCTCGCTGCGGCGAGTCACTGTGTGAAAGCACATCGGACTCCCGGCCAAGTGATGGCAAATCTCAGGCCTGTACTGTGTGTTTGTCGAGCTTCAGAGATGAATAATAGATTTAGAGATAGGAAAGGAAGAAAATCTATGCAGGAACATTTGGCAAACCTTGAGGAAGCGATGCAGAAGGAACGTGAACCAGTTGGTGAGCATTTTCTCGGCTACGGATTCCGTTCTGGAAAAGACAGACACAGCATGTTAACCCTCACCAAGTCCTTTCTGCTTAATTATAGGCTTCATGATTCAGCTTGTCTTTATGTATTTTTTTTTGGGGGGGGGGGGTGTTGAAGTAAGGCAAATTAGACTAGCTCGCTTTTTACAATTTTTGGAAAACATTGTGTGAATGATAAACCCATGGTATTTTAGTCCAGGATTATTTTTCTTCTAACGCCCAAGGAAATCTGTAGTTTTTTTTTTTTTTTTTTACTTTTCCCCCCAGAATCTATCTTTAGTAAGCCATCACAGCAGGGACACACTCTATAGACCCCCATCTAGCACTATTAAGTCTTCTTATACACAGCCTTTTGAGACAAGGTTGAATGTAGAAACACTTTAGGAAAAACAAAACAAAACATGGAGTCCTCAAGATCACCGCCCCTCCCTCTGCTCCAAAACGAGAGCCTTACCTTCGCAGAAGCAGCTTGGGATGGTTACGGTTCTCCAGGTTCTTCTCGATGAGGTCGGCCAGAAGCTGCTTGAGCACCACGGTGGCGTACTCCATCCTACCTTGCAGCGCCGCCATGAGAAGCGACGCTACGTTGCCCCGGTCGCGCATGGAGAAAGACCTCTGGGCCTCCAGGGTGTGGATGAACATCAGGAGGAACATCTTGTTGTGGAGCAGCTGGCTGAAGAGACGCAAGGCCTTCTCCACGTTAGCTGGAGACTGCGGAGTGAGAAAAGGGGTGAAAAATCGATGGCTGGATTGAATAATGGGAGAAACAAAGACTGAATGTAATGAATGAAAGGGTGGAGAACAATGGGATGAATGAATGTGCTATTTTTTCACTTGACTGCTTCCTCAATGCAGAATGTCAAGCGCAGTTAAAAATGCCACTGTCAAAGGGCTCGTTCTTTTCCTGCTGACTATTTCCAAAATAGATTTTTTTTTTCCCGCAAGGCACGTCACTAGGAGCCGATTCCGCGGGGTCTTCGCATGGCTGCCGGTTTTCGGCATGTGTCAGAGGGTTTTAATTAAAAAGCGAGCGAAAAGCGGCATGTTTGCTCTGAAACCCACTACTGAGGTAGCGCCGGAGCTTAGGGAAGCTTTTTAAAGCACATCCTAGAGCTTTTATCCTCTTCGTTTTCCCCCCCGGTGAAGGATTAAAAGAAAAACTAAGCAAAGGCAGGAAGAGGCTGAGTTCTTGCAACCACCATACTGCATATCTAAGTGTCAAAGGACACCTGGGGATGGACAGACAGACAGAACTGCACCATGGAGAACTGCTTTTTTTCCCCCTCCCACTCACATCAAGCTCCTTTAGAACCGGGTGCTCCTCGATGCCAGGGAACATCACCCTCATGGTGTAGGTACGGTACTCCAGGAACGGGATCTTCACGCCGTCCATGTCATTGGTCAGCTCTTGAATGTCCGTTTGCAGTTCGGCGAATGCTGGAGGACAGGAGAGTTACATGGGTGAAGTTAGCAAACTGTCAAGATAGAAAAATCTGTAATATACCAGGAAGACCGGTACACTGGTACTGAATAAATCTTGCTAAAAGTCTGAACCCAGCTTGCATTATGACATGACCCAGTTTGATCGCTCAGTAAAGCTTGCGCCAAACCCTGCGTCGAGTTCAGACCTGCCGTCATCTCACACGCACAAATGCACTTACAGTATGATTGCTGTACAGTGGTGAAAGGCGTCGAGGCGAGAGCGGAGTGAGAATCAGACAGCGAGAATCTCAGCGCGGATAACGAAGCAGTTCCTGCGATCAACTGTAAAGTACAGGTTCAGGCTTCTTCTTTCGCATTAAGTCATTAGCGGCCAATTATGAAGCTTTTAACTCCTTATTAAGCCTGAGAGTTTGGCACTGCGAGGGTGATACTGTAACTACCTGAAACCATGCACACACCAGCGAGCAGATAGCGAGTTATCCACAGTTCTGCAGATCTACAATTAATTCGGAAGCAACTGCAGGAATTTGGAGTTAAGAGGTATAATGACTGGAAGGTAAAAAAAGAGGGAAAAAAAAGAAAAAAGAAAAAAAGAATCCGAAATCACTACCACAGACAGGAACGTTAGAAACCTGGACATTTTGTTCTTTTTATTCTTAATGCTGTCAAATTAAGGACTGTCTAAGGACAAAATGTGAATATATATGAAAAAAAAAAACTGTCATGGTGACAATTTTAAATCAAAGTATAAGCAGCAAAGAAAAAAAGAACCGATACAAATAAACGATTTGAGATTATACATATATTATCAGCGTTATGTAACGAATAATTACCTCTATCATTTTGCAGGATTACACAATTTGACAAAACATGTTACTAAGACGGGCCCGTAATTGAGAAAAATGACAAAAGAAGTAAATCTTAAAGTACACCTACTGTATTATACAATATTTATTTGTAAATCACGTTTAGACATTAAATGGGTCTCCAGTGACAGTGAAAATACCTCTTACCCAGAAATATTTTGCTCTGGTGGTTCTGGGCTCACCAGGAACTCATTTACGTAACACAAATACTTTGGGGCAACTTAAAAAATTTCAGATTTTTTTTTTTTTTTTTTAAAGGATTACAGTATGTCAAACAGTTTAGAATTTTTCGAGCTCCCTGCTACATGTAAGATGATTTCCTCCTAAATTAGTGCACCACTGATGAAAATGACTTTTAGGGTAAATTTGGGGATCGGGCTAATAATTTCTGGGCAAAATATTCATGAATACTATTCACTTGGTGGATAGTAATTTAAAATAATATAAAAAAATATGTCACATACCTTAATTTTTTTTAAACTAACCTGATCCTAGGCCTCACCATGCGTGTGTACGGTCACTACATACTGTAACTACTACCATTGAGATGCAGTTCACCTCACCTTCCTTGCACTCCAACGCTACCCGGGATTCCAGGTTGTCCATCTGGAGCTGCAGGCGTTTGAGTGTGCGATCCGCGTCCCTCGTCTTCCTCTTGTAAGCAATGAGGACAGCGATGATGGCTATGAGGAGGACGCCTCCTCCTGCTCCGATGCCGATTATGGCGGGAAGTGTCAGCGTGCTGTCCGAGTAGATGTGGAGCGTGCCAGGGGAGTACTCCAACCCGCCAACCAATATCTAAAGAAGAAGAAGGAAAAAAAAAAAAAAACGTGAGCGCTCAAAGGTTTCACTAACTGCTACCAGGACAGGAAAGCTCAGGTCACCCAGACCAAAAAAGAATCCTGCTGTCATCTCTTAATGGCTTTGTATATGCCTGACTGGCTGTAAAATTGCTATTCTTCACCAGTCTTTAATGGGTGAGATGGTGCTGTCTACCTGTTGACCCCTAAAGACCAAAACCCTGCACTTGTCTCTAGTTGGTTTTTCTTTTCTTCCAAAGTCAAAAAATCCAAACAGAACGTGTTTGAAAAAATTAAATTAAATTAAAAATCCCACTGTGAATCACAAAAAAAAAAAAGAGTTTAGCTAGGTTTTCGGACTGAGTCACACACTGTATACTAATAATATATGATATGATAATATTAGATAATATCCCTCCCATTTTTCTAACAGGGCTTGGGACCGGCACCGCATTCAGTGGCTGGGTAGTATCGAGCGTGACCTCCCACTCGAACCTGGATCCTCAACAACATCCTCATCATATGTGGCTAGCTAAATTTCCAAAGTAAGCTAATTAACACTCATATTTAGCCAATGCAAATAAATGCCATTTGCTGTTGAGAGGTTTGCGTATAAAATGATACAAAAGAGGGAGAAAGACACCTTTATCTATGCTGTAACTATTTGCTGTACGAGGCCGGTACTTCTGCAGACGTTTCAGTAAACCGTTGTTTTAGGAAACAGAAGAAAGCGAACTAAAGCTTAACTACAATACTGTGAAAAAATAAGAACTTGGTAAGATTTGCTAGTAAGCTAGTTAACGTCAGGTAAATATTACATTTATTACAATGTTAAATATAATTACATATTTAACTTATTTTTATGAACGTTCAAGCTCGTTAACATTTTAGCAAGTTAGCCTTGTTAAGAAGTAAGAAGAATTCTATTAAGCTTACTATTAAACTGTGTAAAAACTAAGAGCCAGTTTTGCTAGCAAGCTAATTAATCTTAGGTAGATATTGCGTATAAATTGTGTCAGGTAAAATTAAGCTAGTTCAGTTATAATTGCTGGTGAATCTTAGCGAACTTATTTGCACAGGGGTACCCCGGCATACGAACGCCCCGCCTCAAGAACCTTTTACCAAAAGGACTGAAATTTTCGCATTGCATTTTCGTCAAGCGAGCGAATGAACTGTAAAGTTGCGTGTACGTCTGGGAGCCGTCTAAAACTTGTTTGCGTCAGTGGAAAGCCAAGTGAAGCAAGTTTACTTATTACTTTGGGGTTGTCTGGCATTTTATGCAAGTTTTAATGAACACATGGTACAATGAGTCCAAATAAGAGAAGTTTAATGTCCATTTTATTCATATTTTACTTCATTTAAATGTTTTTTCTAAATGTTTTAATTGTTTTTATATGCTAAAATATGCTAAAATTTAATAAAATGAGTAATATTTTGGGGGGGCTGGAATGAATTATCTGCATTTACATTATTCTCTATGGGAAAATGCGTTTCACGGTATGAAAGGATTACATTTGTATACTGAGGTACCGCTGTACTCATGTTCAAGCTCTTAACAACTTAGCTGGCTGATCTTGCTAAGAAGTTAAAGTATAAGCTTTGAGGCAACAATAATATCATCTAATTAAATCTAAACGTCAATTTTGCCGGCAAGTTAGTTTACATTTAACAAAATCAATCTGCTTTTCATGATATAACTAAATTTACTATTATAATTCCTTACAATTAATAACTTTAACAGCATCTTTTTCTAATATAAGTATTTTACATAATAATTATAGCTAGCTAGTCCAAGCTAGCTACTTAGCAAGAGTTTTATTCTAGCTTTAATCCTTCGAAAGTTATAGACCAAGTTTGCTAGCAGTCTGCCTTGCATTATGGTGGCGTCACATGACAAGTTGGCCATTGACTGATAACATTTTGTCTTATCTGTTCACTGGGATTAAAGCTTGAAAGAGCTCACGTTAACTTTGTGTTGCACTGATTAGGGATTTCGTTTCAGTTGGTCTCAGCTGGAGAGTTGCTGAGTTGCCAAACCGAACCATACGGCTTATATTTGTTTACCTCAAGTTAAAAAAAAAAACAAAAAAACAAAAAAAAACACCCATTGCTCTTTAAAGGCAGCTAAAGCCGGTATACAGTCCCCACTGATAAGACGCCAGCGGGGCTTGGTTTAATAACTGCTTCTTTGTGATGCAGCTTGAATCCCTCACAACAATTGAATCCCTAAGGATTATAATCAATGGTAAATTATGTGATGCTGTTAAAAACACCATGAGGGGGGGAAACGCTAACAATCAGCTCAGCTGGCTGTGTGGCAAAATAGATCACTGCCAAATGACAAACAGCAATTATATGATATATTCTGCAGACGGCAAAATATCGTGCTGAGCAGAGGTCATTTTTTTTTTTATGTTGTCTATTGTGACGTTGAAGAAGGTATTGTCAAAAGCGGACAAATTTAGCTGGGTTCCGACACCAAAATACGAACGGTGATGTGAGGGGATCGGATGGCGGTGTCATTAAGTTATTTTTATGTTCACCTTCGGGTTTGGTTTGTTTTTTCCTTGTGTCTTGATCATTTTGTTACCACGACGACAGTCTCACCCGACAGACCTCTAACTCGGTTACAAAATCTGGTACATTTTGTCAATAAACATGGCGTGATGGACATCCTGGAAAAGTAACCCACCCCCCCCCCCCCCCCCCAAAATAAAAAACAAAAAAACATGCAATTCATTCAGTGGTTTAGAGCAAAATAACAAGATTTCTTTCACCCAGCCTTCCCGTTTTATAGACAAACTTCTCTGCCAACATAATCTATACATAGAGTTGATTTCCCTATCAGTCTCAAAACAGGCGTCTTCATCTTATGATGAACAGTGGCTATTCTATTGTGTTCTGGTCTCACAGGCCTTGTGCTTTGACATCTAGCAAGCAAAGCTTAATGCTTCTACATCCTACTTGGCACAATTCACACACAATTAAAATGTGATTGTCCATTACAATGGCCAGAAACTGCGTGCTTGTTTTGACAGACACATGACAAACCACAAACCTTTTCCCACTAGCATTTCAGTCAAGACGCGAGTGTGTCTGACCTCTTCGTCACCACTGTGTACTTCACCCAAAAGCTGTAAGTTTTACAGATGGGATTCCGGGTCAATACTTTACTCTAAAAAGCATTTTGTGTCAAGGTGTTGAATAAAAACATGGTGTGGATTTTGTTTTTATTCATGGTTGAGCCATTTCATAACATTCATATTATGTACAACTGGGAATCAACATGAGAACAGGTTCTCTACAGAGAACAGGTAACGGGATAGGAGCTACACTATATTGCTGAGGCTTCTGTTGCTCAGCTACACCCTCAATACAAAAGCTGAAGGCAACAAAAACATCTATTTCTCATTTCACATATTCCTGTTGCCTATCACAATGGTTCTCACTTCAATTAAAAAAAGGCCGTCCATTAGTTAAACACTGAAATGTACTTGGTAGTGCTCCTCCGGGGGCCGGAGCTGAGAACCACTGGCCTACGGGAATGTCTTTGTGGTGTGTATCTTATAAACAAGATGAATATTCTCATAGGCAGAGTTACCGTAAGAATCTAGATGCTTAAAGTATTTCAGTTTGCTACTTTATGTAGAACCTCACTGAGTGTTTCCCAGGTAGAACCGCCTCCAGAAGGCGTTCCAGGTAGAACCTTTTAAAAAAAAAAAAAGCGATGAACTGTCTACATTAGCTAGAAGTAAATTTTATCTCGGATGTTATGAATCATCATTCATTCATTCATTCATTCATTCATCCATTAAATCCCATCCCTGCTTTCATGACTACTTATTCAGCTCTTAATCATGCAGGTCAGGACTGAAGAAGTGTTAAAGTCACGGGTTTGGTCGTGGCACGGTTTTCTATTCCGACATTGTTGTTTCGTATAATGCCTATTATAATGTCAAGATGGAAATTTCTAATGCCTAATTTCAACTTTTGCCAAGAAAGCCTGATCTTTTTCGAATATAGCCCCCCCAGCTGGACGTAACGAACCACTCACATGCCAATCACATGACTTCATGAAAAGCCACAGTGGCGCAGGTGGGACTGTAATGAAGCACCGAGCGGAAAGTGCAGGAGCGCTGCTTAGAAACGGAGGCTGACTGTGGAGCGGTTATATGGAACTTAGCCTTTTCCCGTGATCGCACGTCAATTACACGCGGCGTCCTGTCGGCTTTCCTAACGACTTTCACCTTTCCGGTGGCTGCCTGGGCGCTGCATGGCTGCATGAATTATGGAGGCAGGGGAAGAGCCAAGAACAAAGGGAAGCCCAGGGAGCTGTCGATGCGTGTCAGGTCATTAGACGACTGATTTCTGCGCACTATTACGCTTTCTATCGTTCTTGCTCCTCCTCCCCATGACCCCCCCCCCCAATCTACCTTCCTGGCATTAATAAAGAAAGAGAAAGGGGTGAAAAAGAGAGAGAGATAGATAGGGGGACGAGCCGTTACTCAGAAGAACCTCCGATATCTCACTGGATCCTAATCTCCTCTTTGATTTGCACCCGGCTCGTGACTCCTCTCATCGATCCTGAGGGAGTTGGATGCTGTGCTGAATTCGTCGGGAATGAAGGAATCCGAGAGCGGTGGTGAAGAAAGAAAGGGGCGGAGACGATGTCGCTGGGTGAAATTGATCCGTTTTAATGACACTGAATGCCTCAGACTGTAATTACAGGGATACCTGACAGCATTCTGACAAATATTTACATTCGGCAAGGAAACGCATCATCAAACGAGAGATGTGGAGTTATTTCTTTTTTTTTTGGTCCCTTTTGAGCACGATTTTCTCCGTCACTTCTCTTTCCCTGTCTCTCTCTGTCCCCATCACTCTCACACACTCATCTTGTCCTCCCTGCACGTCGTATTTTGAAGGGACCCGTCTCGTGTCTCGAAAACTGTAAGGGGAAAGTGCTTGCATCAGCACGTCACCCTAATCATAATAAATACTTAATGTGCGGCGAGGTCGAACCCTTTACGTGCTGCGGATTAGCATAAAACATTCCGAACGTAAAAAAATAATAATAAAATAAAAAAAATGCCACCTTTATAGGAGTTGATTAAGTGAAATGTACGGTGTTCTGCGCTCACGCAAATCAGACATTCAGCAATTCTGCGCGCTCGCAGCCACACATTCATTTTCTGCCATGTTTATTGCCGAACAAAGTTAAATAAAAGCAGGGTCATAAATCCAGACTATATAGGAGACGTTGCGCATTGCGTCTTTTACGACTCACCAAAACGCGCTGCTCTCCGGTGAGGTCTGGCGAATCGCAGAGCAGCTGAGATTCTGAGACGGTTAACAGACACGGGGTTTCTCCAATCATCACGGAGTAATTCAGGCGGGCATTCCCAGGCGCGGGAGGAATCAGGTTTTTACCCTAGTGTGAAGAAAATGGCGTATGTCACTGTTATCATTGAAGACCATTACACTTAGTTGTGAGGATGGGAAACCAGTTATCTTGAGGCTAACCTTGAGGATTATTGGAGATCCAGGCTTGACCTCGAGTATTCCAGCGTTCCCGAGGGGGTCGAAGGTCGGGTTGGGATAGTATGTAAAAGGAGTTCCGTTGAGGACGAGGACGGAGGACACGTGGTCCAGGATGAAGCCGAACTCGTCCGGATGAACCCCTGTCTCGGGCACCTGGCGCTTCGTGTAGACGATGGGAGGAGCGAGGCAGGTCATGGTGGAGTCGTTCACAACAGTGCACACCTGAAGGAGAAGCGCAAGGGCTAAGCATTGATATCAATAATAGCGAGATAGTAAGGCAAGCTGTTGTATTTTGTTAATAAAACCGGAAGCCACTGACCACTTCCCTACATAAAACTAAAATCCATTTTTAAAATTCCATTCTCTTTAATACTAGGAATACTAGTATTTAATGTACATTGACTACATATTTAATATTTATATCAGTCGTTCTGATTGACGGCTACAAGACATGCTCCATCACGGTTCAAACGGTAGCGTCGCATGATTTCCTCCAACACATCTGGAACCGTGAGAACCTCTCTCCTGCCTCTATTTTTAACCGTACTCATTTTCTTACATGAAATGAAAAGCTACTCTCTGCTGCTTTATGCCCTCCAGGTCTTTAATAAATGTAAAACATATGGAAGGTTAGTGATAATTAGCCTCCAAAACCCAGAAGGTCGTTTCGGTGGTTTTTCCTGCTGCAGAAATAGCTGGAGGGTGTGTGCTTACATTCGTGGTCTCCACTCCGCCGTATCTGGCCCTGACTTTGGGCTCCTGGATGGTGAGCAGGTGTGTTCCCGTCACGGTTAGAGAAGTGCTACCGCTGCAGGGACGAGACGGAAGACGTTGCTTATCTGCTCTTCAGATTTCACATTCTTTACACATGCATGCATGTAAGTATGTATGTATGTATGTATGTACAGGATGTGCTTAATGTTTAAGTGGGTGTGCTTTGAGTTCTCACTTGATGATGCTCCAGTTGGGTTCGATGCTGAGGATGCTGGGATCGTCGCTGTAGATGTAACGCAGGTCACTGTTGACTTCAGCTTTATCTATGAACAGCTTTATGGATGAAGCTCCCGCGCCCACCGCAGAGCCCGGAGTCACGCACACAATCTCGTGCATCGTCCTCCTATTGAAGGAAAAACAAGGTTTTAAGAAAAAAAAACAGAACAACAGAAGTTGTTGGATTTATCATATTTAACTAAAAAACTGCATTGTTCTCAATATTTACAATATGTTTTACTCAGGTTTAGTAAAATAAAAAAAGGTGGGGTCTTTCTGCCTGTCGGTATGAGTGAGGGGGTGTGGTCTTTGTGCCTGTCGGTATGAGTGAGGGGGTGTGGTCTTTGTGCCTGT
>JAOVVA010000032.1:12661841-12686229 GCA_028565275.1 Leiocassis micropogon | reverse complement strand
TTGTGCCTGTCGGTATGAGTGAGGGGGTGTGGTCTTTGTGCCTGTCGGTATGAGTGAGGGGGTGTGGTCTTTGTGCCCATCAGTATCAGTGAGGGGGCGTGGCCCTTGTGTCTGTCAGTATCAGTGAAGGTGTGGCCTTTGTGTCCATCAGTATCAGTGAGGGGGGGTGTGGCCCTTGTGTCTGTCAGTATCAGTGAAGGAGATGTGGCCTTTGTCCCAGTCAGTATTTGTTAATGGAGTGTCGGCTTTGTGCCCGTCAGTATCAGTAAAAGGAAGCAGGCATGGACTCTCTTCCTTGCAGTCTTTCAAAAACAGGGAAACGACTCTTTAAACCTTTCTTTCAGGATTCAACTTCTTTCTAAACACCACACTGACTTGCACTGTATTGCATCATATTTCATTTCATTGTATCTTACTGATGCTGCATGTTAAACTATGTTATATTGAGTCATGCTTCAAGTGGCCAGTTTAGCGCATATCCCAAGGGAGATCAAGACCTTTGCAGAACTTGCTTCAAGTACAAACATTATAAAAAAAAAATGCAGCATTCTAAAAGGAAATGTACAAATTCTTTATTTCACACAGGCTGGAGCTGATCAGCTGAGATGAGTTTATTGTCAGTTTTTAGTTTTGTACTGGAGCTACAAGGCAAAACGTAGCTAACATAGGAAAAGCTATACTCGCCTTAAAACATTGTTTCCAGTAACTTAGTGCTATACAACAAATGTGACCTCTTACGATCTGAAGTGCTTCTAGCATACATTTGCACCTGCGTGCCACATCTCCCTGCTCTGTGACACCAGGCCGAGAGCTGACATACTGAATAATTCAACAGGATTTAAAGTGAGTGTGTGTGATGTTAATGCTGAACTCAGGTCTGTTAGGATTGTTATACTTGTTAGCAACATCACCTCTTTAGCTCCAGTGCATTTTTAGCCGATGTAGTCGTTTAATTGTCTGATATTATATGCTATGATTTTCTGTTCAGCGCTCAGCGCCTTTTTTTTTTTGTGGCCCTGACCGATGTCCTGAACCGCAGCGGGACGAGTCCACTCATGCAGGGCAGTGTGTGATTACATCCAACCACGCAGCAGTGCCCCCGCGTTTAGCCCTGCTATGACATTTACTCTGACTGGCGTACAGCAGAATCAGTGTGGATTTCTTTTTGCTGTTCTGTCTCGTACCGTATATTTGTCTCATCATGACATGCAGCAGTGAGCTCGATGAGTGTGAGCTCGGGGACCGTGTTCTGACTGAAAACAGACCACTGTACGAGAAGTGTAACCGATCTATCTGGATGAAATCCTCACCTGACAAACGTGCACGTCTCCTGAGCCAGGAACACCGTCACGGCGCTCCCTGCGTCCAGATGGCGGCCGGAGACGGTCAGCCTGGTCCCTCCTGACACGGGCCCTTTATCCGGCTGCACACGACTGATACTGGGCGTCTATCATCACACACACACACACACACACACACACACACACACAAACACACACACACACTTGCATCAACACATATACTGTACACAAGTTCCTGAATTTGAAAACTGATTTGAAGTCAGATCGAGCAAACTTTCAAAGTTGAGCTAAACGGAGTGCATAAATCAAGAAAGGCGAAAGATGAAGAGGGAAAACTGCCTCTCTTTGAAGTAAGTCATTAATAGTTTTAACAAATTTTGATGCTGATGGCATTTAGTCCTAGTTTATGCCGTTTTTGTTCATCAAGCCTGAACTAATATTTCAGTTATATATCAATCAAGACTAATATATCAATCAAGTAAGAAAGCTGTACCCTCCATATAGTGCACTTTGTGTTCAATATAATTTCATTTCAGATTTTGCAACAATATGCAAGAATATCTCAAGCACATTAAAAACATTACTTAAATGTTATTTCTTTTAAAACATATTTATGACTAATAAATACATAGACTGTGAAATTCTCCCCCAATACTGATGTTTAAAATAATACTTTTCTCAAAGCTGATGTTTTATTTATTTATTTTTTTATCTTGGTGCTCTTTATTTGCCCTTTTGTGCAAGAAAATCTTCACTGGAAAAAACCACGAGCTGTTATAAATTTCTTTAGTCCCTTATAAAACCGTATGTTTTGTGTTTTTAGCCCTTAGCTACCCACTCAGTGAGAAGAATTGTTCAGTAATTACTTGTTTTTATTGCAAAGCATTAGTTAAATGTAATTAAATGTAAACATAAAAGCGATAAGAATAACAAAATGTCATGTTCTTGCTTACAGTATCTATTCCTGAATGTCGCTGGGACAAACAATATATCGATGTACATTATATCGCTGATCTTTCTCAAAGACAGTGAAATACTCCAGAAGAGTTGACATTCTCCGACACGTGCGCGGTTATGGGATGTAGAACTTTTTGTAAGTCGCTCTGGATAAGAGTGTCTGCCAGCTGCCGAAATGTAAATGCATTATAGCACCACCTATTGAATGGTTCCGAATCTGCAGCTGGGTACACAACTCGGACCGAAATTACCCGACACAGTACTGACCACGGGCATCTTATTTGCCGGCAGGCTGATGCCAGACAAAAAGCTGAATATCAGCTATGTACAGCAGATACGTCCGTGCATAACTAAAACCATATGGAATTTTAAAAACCTTCTTTTTTTTTTTAATAATAATCTTCTGTTCTGCAAACTACAACATGAAATCTGAAACAACCAAACAAATATTATTTTTGTTCGCTATAAAATGTGCTAATATTCAGAAAACTCAAACGGTATTTAGAGAGTGGTACTGATTATAAACCCGAGTGCACATGCAAACATACAGCGCACACATGGGTCATATATCTGTAACACCAGCACTGCTAATTTCTGTAATGAAAACATTCTGACTGCTCCCGCGTTGTGTTTAGATCATCTGTTATGCAATTGCAGAGCATGTGTGTGTGTGTATGTTCGAGTGTGTGTGTGTGTGTGTGTGTGTGTGTGTGTGTGCGTGTTCGCCCACAGGCCTGTACATTTGTCCCTAATTATTTGCCTGGCTGTAGTTCTGCCCTCAGTTCAGCCTCCTGAATTAGACTCTGCTCTTCATTAGAAGCTTTAAGAGTCCGCCAACTGGGTGTCCGTGTGTGTGTGAGTGTGTGTATGATTATCGTACGAGTTGTGAGTACATCTATAATAAAAAGTACAGTAATGCTGACGTTCCACAACATTAACCATGAACAGGTAGCTAACTCTGTTTCACTCATGAATAATCAAAAAATGTGAAACTTTCAGCTGAGAAATAAAACTGTTGCGTTTGGGTTCGGCACAAGACTCCGGGTGTTGTTGTCTGCCTATAACGGAGCCTTTCAAAATGTTTTAGAGATATTAGAAAAGAAAAACAGAACATTAACCAGCTGATATTTCTCAATGGGTTTTGGTTTATTCTCTTATTTTTGTTTTAGATCTATTTTCCATTTTATTAAACTATATTTTTTTGATTTTATCTCGTTTCCTTTGAAGAGTGTGTGTGTGTGTGTGTGTGTGTGTGTGTGTGAGTGAATGTGTGTGTGTGTGTGTATTTGTTTCTGTGGTGCTTGGACTAATAGATTAAATGGCCCAATCATGCAAGGCGGCACTTAAACCTCAGCAGGGTGTGTGAGGGAGTGTGTGTGTGTGTGTGTGTGTTTTGTTTATCACCCCTCTCTTTATATTACTTTCCTTCCCACTCAGCTGCTCCGTCACAGGAGCTCTACAGGAGACCCGATTGGCTGACGGAATAAGAAACAGGGAAGCTATCGATTCTCCGCCCCTGAGCGAGCGTCCTGATTGGCCCACGGGCCCAGGGAGGGGGATCCTTATTGGCTGATTGGGGCATTCCTCTCTGACTCACATAAATGAACCAGAACTGGAGGTGAGATCATACAACACACCCTTTTTTCTGACCCTAAATGACTTGAAATACTTACCTTAACCAATATTTATTAAAGATATTTTGCACTCTTTCATAAATGATACAGTTTCCGAAGTCAAAATCTCCTTTATTAGCCTCACTACCATAGGATGTAACTAACGTACAGTACAGTAACGCAGCGCTCTAAATGACCTATAAAACCCCAATTAGAAAAAGCAATAATGTTGAGAAGCACTATCTGTTAAGACAGTAATGAGACAAGATGCAGATTTAAAACTGAACAGTAGGCCATAAAAATAAACAAGGCCATAAAGGATATTGGATTTATTCAGAACTAATTTCATATATCAGGGTCGTCCGGACACAACTTTAATTCAATGCGAACGTCCATGCCAGGGTTTATTTTTGGCTGAAAGTATAACACCATGGTTGTGTAATCTTTCCTTAATACTCTTTAGGGCCCAAGCACAGTTTTCCTAAGGATGTTTTTCCAGCCTTTTGGGCTTTTTGGGGGTCATACACACTTTCATGTAGGCACATGAAACTCGGTACACATTTAGAGCTCATTGAGCCGAACAACTTTCGCACTGCATGTCTTGGGCTCAACTCAACAGGAGGCCGGTTATTTTGGGTCGTTCTCAAAAATGCACCCGATGGATTTTGATGTACTCCTCCTAGGGAATTTATACGATCGCCATCAAACCGGGCCGATGTGATCTAAAGACACTGAGGATGCAGAATTGTGGTGGGATTTTTGATATCTCAAACGGGTCAGCCATGACGATGCCTTAAACTTACGCTGAAAAATAATTAATAACTTTGTTTGGCATTATATTGAGTGACATTATATTCAGTGACACGTTCAGTGACATCATGTTCAGTGACATCACATTGAGTAAGATTATAGTGTAATGCTTTTTTTCCAGCATCTGCGGCTTATTCTACACATGTACGGTACATATCACAACACTCGCACACACAAGCACGTATCACACACTCATACATCACACACAGACTCCTACATCACACACATGCACACCATTACAGATGTTAACACTCTCACACACTTAAACACATGCGCACACATCCACACACACATGCACACAAATACACACATACATTACAAATGTTAACACTCTGACACTCAACACACACACTAACGCACTCAACAAATATGTTGGGCCTAAACTGACATCAGCCCTGTATAGTGTCGGAAATGTGCAAGTTACTGTATTTGGTGACACCCGGGCTTTTTGTCTTAACACGCTCAAATAACACACAGGTTGTGCGGTGGACCCAGGGTGGCGTTGGCACAGGGTGCTTGGGCCCATCACCGTTTGCAATATATATTTTTATTATTATTATTGTTGTTGTTATTATTAGCCTCATCATGTGCTTGAAACTTCTTGTGTTTTATATAAAAAGCAAACACTCAGACCTAAAAGTGAAATAAAATATGCAGAAAATGATGTCTCTGGTTATGCAAAACCAAAAAGCATTCAAACACTGAAGTTTGTTTCAACAGCCCTAACACATGTAACTAAATACATAAAGTGGTACCTCGCTTAAAAAAAAAATTCGCCTTAAGATCTGGAATTTTTCGAGAAATTTGGCTCGGCATATGGAGCATTCGACATCTGAGCGAATGAACCGAGACGAATCAAACGCCGGTTAAGTTGTGCGTAATTCTAAATTAAAATTTCTAAACGATTTATTATTTTTATTTTTTTGTATTTCGTGCAAGATTTAATGAAGACATAGCACCATGGGTCCCAAGGACGGGGGCAAGAAGAAAACTTTGAAAACAGCTTTGCTTTTAAAGCATCTGGTGCCAAGAAGAATCAGAAATTAAGGTTAAATGTGGTTTAATGTCCGTTTATTTCATATTTTTACTTAACTTGCATGTTTTTTTTTTTCGAAATATTTTGATTGTTTTTATATGCAAAAAATATGATTGTAGTGTTAAAAATTGGTAATATTGGTAACATTTTTGGGTGACTGGAACGGATTACCTGTATTTACATTAATTGAGAAATATGAAATATGAGAAAATGCGTTTCGCAATACGAAATTCCACCTTAATGACTCGCCTCTGGAACAGATTATATTCGTATGCCGAAGTACTGCTGTAAAAATAAAACACTTCAAACGATGTACAATTGACCAATGTGAGACGAGATGACTGAAGTCCTACGTACCACGAACGCATACGATTGAGACGACTGAGTCCGATAATCAGTGCTGCAGTCTCCGATACACAGCTCCACTGGACCGCCCGGGGGACTCGCCAAGAGAGACTCCTCCATGTCACACACGATCCTGACAGACACAAAAACACACTTTATAATTATAGAACACGTTGCATTTCTGATCTAGAGTGTGTTAGGTTTCTTTTATTACACACACACACTTCGTCCCATATGACAGCACAGTGGTGGCTGTTATAAACTTGTGATGTTCTGGTGTTAGACATCACTCTGTGTGTGTGTGTGTTAGTCACCTCTCAGCGCTGATGTATTCCTGCGCCACAGGGTTGCAGCGCACGCTGGCCACACGCACATGTGTGATCTCTTTCACCTGCAGCCCCAGGTTCTCGCCCTCGATCGTCACCCGCGTGCCCCCCTCTTTAGGACCAGTCAAGGGCTGGATCTGCACATGCGCGTCGCACACAGATTTATCTGAGCATTTCTCCACCAGACACAGTTTACAGCAACAAATCCACGATCACACATTTTTGTTCCACATTTTAGGAACCTCGGATGGACCGAGAGCGCCGGTGGAAAACATCTGGACGGAGGTAGGAATACTACCATGTGACCATTGGTCAGCAGTATTGCAACAATAAAAACTTAATCACGAGTAAAATCTCACTCCCTAGTTCGGAGCTCCCTAAACGGTTGCTTCAGTAAGTGCTAGTGACGTCATTAGAAAAGCACGGCAAACAAAACTTTTTAGGAATGTATCACAAATCAACAAAAACTAGCTAGTAGAAGTGCAATGCATCATACAATACAACTCACAGTTTGTGTTTTTTTTGAGTCACGGATCAGAATTTGTTTTTATTTATTTTACTGGAGTAGGCAGGTATTGATTACTGCCTAGGGGTCATTTTGACAGTGTGATCTGGCAACCCAAGCAGTGACAGAGAGCAATAAAAGATTGTGTTTATATGAGAGATTTATTGAGCATGTGCCAAATAAATGAACGAATAAATAAAAAATAAAAAACAAACCCAAATCTAACACCACAGACTAGGAGTAGAACTGTAGTTATTTTGCACTACGATGGATTATACTTTAATTATTCCAGTTCAAATGCATGTTGAACCGAGCTAGGACATAACCGAGTACATGTACCTTCTTACTCTACCTTAAGTACACATTTCACGTTTCTACACTTTCCTGGAGTACTTTTATTAGAAGGTACGTTTTACTTCAACTCGACTGTAAAGTACAGCAACTATCTGTACTTTTACTTGACTGCATTTCTGCATGGCGTCGCGACCGAACCACAGCGGTGTGTAGCATTTGAAGTGGGAATGTTAACTGATGTACCACCTGCTGACTATTATGCATTATTGTGTGACTTGCCTTTCCTTTGAGACGCGCCTAATAATGTAACAGGTGTTTAAAATCACGAGCGGAACGGGCTGCAGGCAGGATGGAAAACACAGGAAGCGGAGAGATGGGAGGGAAAGAGAGAGAGAGAGAGAAGGAGAGATTTTTGTCTATGAAAAGGGTTATACTGTAATCTAATACAGGCCGTGTACATTTGATACTTGAAGGTGAGTGCTTCTGTACTTTTACTCAAGTACACACGTGAATGGAGGACTTCTACTTATACTTAAGTACTACAGTATATGCCGTAGGGAATCTTTCCTTTCACTCATGTACAGGATTTTGTGTATGGATCACGCATCAACTTTAGCTAGCATAGAAAATAAAACCTGAATTGCAGTCATTAAAAAAAATATATATTATTATTATAATTATTATTTTTTGCATAAAGGTAAACGGCGCTTATTTGGCTCCCCCCTTGGCGTCCACTTGTTGCGATCAACATTTGCTTTGGTTTCCAGCTATTATTTGATACATATCTCTTTCAAGTACGATTTTTTTTTTTTACTACGATTACAGTCCAGTGAATTAATGTCCATGTAAATGCACGTGTGTTACCTTGGCAATGTGGGGATGGCTGCAGCGCACGTTGCGCCGGCCCTGGTGCATCCAGTTCTGTTCGGCCGAAGGGCAGTGCTGCTTCAGGAGACAGCGCTTATCTGCCAAACACCAGCCGCACTCGAACATGCTGTTCGCCTTCAGACACAGACCACAGCTGTCCCTCTGAGCCTCACACTTATACAGGAGAGCTGTGTGGAGAGCACATCCAGCAACACCATCACACACACACACCAAGAAAGTGAGAGAGGAGGGAGGGAAGGAGGGATAAAGTGTTGCACTCTTCTGGCTGGATGAAGGCAGGTCAGCAGTGGGAGTAGAGCCAGCAGCTCGCACTGAGTCGATAATTGAACTGTAAGGGTGAAAGCAGCCAAGGCAAAGCCCACGCCTGCTTTTACTGTACTCAGCTTGCTGCTCTGCCTCACACACACACACACACACACACACATACACACACACAAATGTAGGCCCTTGCTCTCTGGGTAGCTGCAATAAGCAGCCATGCCGGGGTAAGTGCAGGAGGTGTGTATTGATTGGATGAGGCCAGAGAGCAAGAGGATGCTGGACACACCAGGCGCTTCTACACACACACACACACACACACCACACCACACCACACGATCAACCAGAGGAGGAATTCAGATTTGCATATAATTTAGCATAGCATTGCAGTTAAGCATTAAACAAAATCGAATGTAATGTAGCAAGGAGGTTAGCATTGTCGCCTAGCACCTCACAAGTTGGGGGTTCGTATCGCGCTTGTGGTTTGTGTGTGCGCGCGTGTGTGGAGTTTGCATGCTCTCTCCCGGTGTCTGGTGTGTTTTTAGCCTAAAGACATGCATTGCAGTCAGAATGTTGTTTACACCCGTGTGTGTGTGTGTGTGTGTGTGTGTGTGTGTGTGTGTGTGTGTGCTTCTGCCATGCGACAGGTTCTGCGATGTCGAGGGTGTACCCCGAATCTGTTCTCCAAGTTCCCAGGCTCGACACAGGATAAGCGATTTAAACATCGCATGGACCGATGGACGGACGGATATCTAGCTCATTATACATTATTAGACATTTGCTTTTACATCAGCACGGTTTTTATTTATTTATTTATTTATTTATTTAATGATTTGTCCGCCCTGATTATGGAATTTGTTTCGCGTTAAGTCTTGTATTTGATCTACTTGCTATTTATAGCGCTATAGACATCTCCGCTGGAAGCCGATGGCACAAACGTTAAACCCTCTGGGGTGTTTTTTTTTTTTTTTTTTCATAGCATAGTCAAATCTGGGATATTTGAATTTCCACTCTCTCTTTCAGCATCCTCCGCACACAAAAGATCAAAAGCTCTAATAAATCAGTCTGTCCTAATTTTCCATTTCGCCCCGAAATACGATTTGTACACGACAAAAAGACACTTTCCGTACGCAGCCATGAAACATAAATAGACGCTGAAGCCGCATATTAATAAAATATGCTAGTCTAGATGAGCGCATCAGTAAGAGAGCAGAAGAGATGGGAAGAGTCACTTCTGTCCTCTGGAGCA
This sequence comes from Leiocassis micropogon, assembly GCA_028565275.1. NCBI lineage: Eukaryota > Metazoa > Chordata > Actinopteri > Siluriformes > Bagridae > Leiocassis > Leiocassis micropogon. Next base: position 12,676,647 of record JAOVVA010000032.1, on the reverse strand, counting down.
CTGAATAAACTATGAACTATGAAGCAAAAAAAAAAAAAAGACACAGAGTGCTCGTTATTATTATTATTATTATTACTTTTTAAAACATATCTGCTTATTTATTTACATATATATTTTTCACATTCCACCACTAGGGGGCTCCTTCAATGCAAGCTTGACTTCAAAACAGAGCCATGATCCGTACATTGTTTATCCCTCCAAATTTCATATGAACAGTTTTTATTTTTTCATTTATTTATTTATTTTTTTTTGGGGTTGAGGCGCGTACTCAGAAAAAGGAAGAGCTGCCCCACTTCCTCCCTGAGTGTTTCGGAATAATTACGTCAATATAATTCATGAAATCAGTCTTCAAATCGAAAATTGCTACAATCATGCGCCTTCCACACACACACCACATCACTCCCTCGACTGGCAGCAAAGAAATCTCCTCCGTCCGTTCCTCACGCTGACAGAGATGCTTTGATTATTTCACTATCAAAATCCAGTGTTTTATTACAATATTAGATTTTATTTGCAATCTGCGAAGCCTGAGCTTGTTCAGTTTTATTGTTGTAACTCTTCAGTTTAGCGTTTGATCATCTGGACTTTTTCCTTTTTATACACGGAAAATAAGGCAATTATGAAGAGGCTACAGAAGAAAATGACAACAATCATATAACGGCAGCCAGCGGCACAGCAAAAAAACCAAAAAAACAAAAAAAAGAAAAACACTTCCTGGCCGATTTAAAATTTGATTTTTTTTTTTTTAAAGTCACACACACACACACACACAGATTCCACTCAACCCCCTACGATGCACAATGTGTTGCCGAGTTCACGTATGAAAATGAATCCTCCTGCTCTTCACAATTTGAGTGGGACAAAACGCATAGATGTGATAACCTGGTCATTCGGCACATGAAGGTCGTCAGCTGACTTCATTTTATTGCCTCACAACGTTGCTGAGTCGAGACCTGCCTGACTGAAGCAACCTCAGAGGCTTGTACAGTGGACACTATGCATGATGTGTATACAGTATAAATTGATGCTCTTCCCTTCTTTCCCAAAATAGGGTCTCATCAGGGCAAGTCCAATCTTTATGCTTCTAAGCGAACTAATGCCCTTTTTTTCTGATAAATCTCACTTATGGACTCACAGCTGTTCAGTCCCAATCCTGTAAGCTGGAAATTCTCTTACTTTCATTATTAAAGAAAGGGCAAAATTTTTTTTTATGTACGATGCAATTTCACCAGGATCTTCATCTTTCATCTAGATTTCTCCTACTAAGCTACTATCCTTCTTAACCTGGTTCTCGACCCAATTTCTGTAATTTCTCATTTGTTTAGTTGTTGTCTTCGCCTGATTGTCAGGCAATCATTTGACAATTGTGAAATGGTGGCTTTTGTTATTTCCTTTTGGCCTAAACAGTGTGTAATACAACAGGGTTTGCTAATGTATTTACACAGCATTCAGTTATGAGCCAGCAAACCATACAAAGCAAAAGTTTTTTTTTTTAATGCTAGTAAAAGAAGTCATGGTGTAGGAACAATTGGGTCCACTCAAACAAAAACAATCTGAGTGGAAAATTCTCAAAGTAAGGCTCCGATTTCTCGTGTACGGTTTATGCAAGAGCAGGACGTACGTACCTTTCAGGGCAGACGGCTTGTCGATGGGAAAATCTCCGTCCCAGACAATTGAGAAATCCACAGGCAGGTCCCCCATCTCGTTACCTTCATACCAGTACTGCAGAAGATAAACAGGCATAATATAGACGCTACATGAGCGGAATGATTTCCTCCAAGGCTTTATTATATACACTTACACGCCTACTGAGGACAGCTAGTCAGGTAGCATGAGGTTAAAAACACCCTGAGGTAAAAGAAACCAACCTACCATCAGATAATGTGCGCGTCAGTATAAAGAGTCTGGTTTACATTTATGTCTTAGTTTTACCTTAAATTTTCTTCTTTTTTTTTTTTCATTTAAAAATGCCACCAACGCTTCAAATGACATTACTGACCTATGCAAGCTTAATCTACTTAATCTTAGGTATAGAAAAGCAAAGCAGGGTTTAAGGAGGGAAATAATAACGTGCACTAAGTGTCTAAGATGGCTGCCCAGAGCTGTAGTCTCAGATGCTGCACTACATAGGATTTAGAGCATCTAATATCCTTTATACACTTTTCTGGCCAGGTTCAGGTTCTTGTTAGATCCATCCATCTAGAAACCTGTGTAGTCCAACTAGGGATCATTGTATTGGTAAACATTGTATTTATCCCGATTTTTACAACTGTGGTAGAACCTCCGGTCAACATTCACACACATTTACCTGCAATGTCTTTGGACTGTGGGAGGAAACCGGAGTACCCGGGGAAAACCCACGGAGACAACATGTGAACTCCATGCACACAGCCCCCGAGGTAGGAATTGGTCCTCGACCGTGGAGGTGCAAGACGACTGTGCTAACTACTACGTCTCTGTGCCGCAATTTGGTAGAGTACATGTGCATAAATTGCCATCACACTGTATACTAAACCACACCAAGTCCTTCTGATGTCACTGAAGAACTGAATGATGCTTGAAATCAGGAAGAAAAAAAAAACAGGGTTCTGATGGACTTCTAATTTTTCAATTGAGAAAAAAAAAAAAAGATTTTGTAACGCAAGTGCAAAACTAAAGAAGGTGTCTTAGCTGATCGAGTACAATAAAAAGAAGAATCAATAAAGGACCCGGGGATCTGACCCAAAACACAAAGCACGAAGCATAATCCGAGAAAAATGCATTAAAGCTTGGCCTTAAACCCCAAAAGCGCACCCCTATCAAACCTCATAGTCTGGGTCACCAAACATATAATTCCTTCATCATATAATAGTTTTTCGTGATATATATATAAAATAAAAAAAAAGTGGAAATCAACTCGAATCTGGGATTATTACTTTGCAAAGTTGCAAGTTGTGTGATTGAGAACTGCAGTGGAGTAAACAGAACCTTTCTTCTTTTTTTTTCCCCCCCGTCTTATACACGGCAGAGAAGGAGGAGGTGGAGGTTTTACCGTTCGCTTTTTAATTAGCGAAAGCGGCGAGAGCACTTAGGCGAACCAAGCACTTCGGCGAGAATATCGCTGAGCAGCACCATCGATCTGAGCCATCATGAGCATATAAAGAGAAGGGGGCGAGGGGGGGGGGGGTTTAAAAAAAATAAATAAATAAATAATGTGTGAACCAGAATGAGCGCCTGGATTGAGTATTAAATAAACCCGACTCAATAGATTCTGCCTTCCAGTCCGTCTCTGAATGGGTAAATGCTGGGTTCATAAGGCAGTGGATCAGTGGACTAGAGCGTTCCAGAGGAGAAGCTGCACCACTTTAATTTCCATTTAAGGCAAAACCAAAGAGTGTGCCGAAGCGACGAGTGAAGCGACCCATCCCTTCAGCCGGTCATTAGGGCCGAGTGAAACGTCAGCTGCTACACCGAGTCGCGTTCACCCGTGCGGGCCAAATCAATCCCTACAGGGCAAACGCTATATCATGAACATTCTCTAGCAGCCAGAGAGGCCGGAAAAAAAGGGGGTGAAGAAAAAAAAAATCCCTGTAATATGTGTCGGTCTAAAGTCTTTCCCCAGCTGCTCTGAGGGAAACATCTGCGAGGAAGTGGTGTACCCGAGATTGTGCCGAGAGTGACGAAAAGCCGAAACGAGGCTCCCTCAACCTGTTGACACCAGGATCCCAAGCGACTCCACGTCTTCATCGGATCCCAGCTGTGCTGCCTCGTACAGCATAATTGGGGTCAATTATAGATGACCCTGGTAGCACCAAAGGTCACAGGGGTCACATCTGAACAGCATTAGCTTATCTCAGAAATTTTGTTATCGTGGAAGCTTATGAAAATGACTAAGTATAAGAGTTCGGGTTAATAATTGGAGATTCTGAGAATGGAGGATTAAGGAGGATTGTGGGCTTCAGGAAATATACCTGTAGTCTAGAAAAGAAAAGTGCTGTCTTTTGTACTGACTGTATTTGCAATTTGGGTTTAAATCTAACAATGGGACTTTTGGAGAATAGGGGAAAAAAAAAAAAGCAATGATAGTGATGCACAAATCCCAAATAAATAAATATATAAAAATATAATAGCTTGTTGTTATGCATAAGCGACGGTGATGAAAGCTCCAGCGGCGAAAGTCGTACACAATGCATCATGGGTAGTAATATGATGTATTTTCTTGCATATACCCTCTTCTCCTGTGGAAGGCACCGCAGCTTGGAGGAGATTAGCCGCAGAGTGTAAATGTGCTCGGGCCTTTGTGTTGGTCTGTACAATACAGCTTATCTGTGCCAGGAGTGAATTGATTTTCCTCAGGCTTGTCTTCCCACAGTATCACAGAGCTGCATGATGAGACAGCCTGGCCTAAATCTGTCAGGAGTCTCATTGGGAACAACCAGTAAACGACAAAAAAAAAAGAAGACAATATTCTTACCTTCAAACATCCCCCCCGCTCTTTTTTTTTTTTTTCCATGTCACCTCATGAACCCAGACGCGCACTTAGACACACTACAACAAATACACCATCAGCACTGGAAACCATCAGCAAGAATACAGAGGAGCGTCTCTGCCATTTTGATTACTTTTCCGACATCATGGTGGGTTTATTACAATCCTGTTTGTACGCCGGAGCTTGGCGTGCATGGAGCGTGGGAAGATGGCGTTTTTTTTTTTCTTTCTTTCTATCTTTTTTTTTTTCTTAAGCGCTCTCTTAATAAATGATGTGCTCAACAATCTACTTAGTGCACTGAACTTAATACAGCGCTGCTGTTTACGGCATCGTGAATGACGAAGAACTGTGCAGAGATATTGACTCACGAAGTGAGCGCACACACATACACACAAAAAAAAATCACCCCAATCTTCTTTTCGATCGCAATTAATTCCAATAATGGAACGAGACCTTTAAGCATTAACTAGGATTTTACTCTTACAAAGATGTTTACTTAAGAGCAAAGAGCGCTTTGCATGTAGCCCGTAGGCTCGTCAATGCCGGCTGGATCCTGTGACGGAATGAAAATCAATCCGGCTTGATGATGGAGGTTTTCCTGTACGTTTAATTGAAGTTATCAACCGAGGCCAGACTCAGCAGTAAGCCCAGATGACGCATGGGAATGGGTCCGGTGTACGCGTTATTTAACACTAACCTAATTTCTGAGTCGTAGCGATCTTGTTACTGGGCTTCTCCCAGCAATAATAGAATATAATTTGAAGGCCCACGTGTTGCGTCATGCCTTTAATTACTGTGTCGAGGAAAGCGGACGCAGAAACGTTCCCCTTAAAAAGGAGAAATAAGAAGGAATGATATCACGGCACTAGTGACAGAAAGAGAACGTTGAACTTGTGTCATTGCAAATGAGCTAGGTGCACTGATCCAAGGGAAACCGAAGCATTCTTTCCTCATGAGGACTACCGTGAGCTCGAACAGAACTTTCTGGAATATCACTTACAGGGCAATTTCTTCATTTAGATTTTTCCAGAACAGCTGAGGCTCTTAATACAGAGAAATCGCTCGAGGCTTGAGGTCGCTACCCGCAGACTGAACATTACATTAACCGACCAATTTATTTCTATAAAGCCCACCTGCTACAACACTCATTTAATGCTGCGTATTATCATGTGATAAAATGACTCAAAAAGTAAGAAAAGGAAACTTTCCTCGCATATTTTTTTTTTTGTGCTGCACGAGTTTACAGAGAAGAGATCGCTGTTAGAAACTCGCAGTTTCACTGGAAACGTGGTCTATTCACACGCTACCGTCATGCGCGCTAAAACTTCCTTTTTTCTTTCTTTCTTTGCATGTTCCTCTCCATGGTGCGGCATGGGGGAAAAAAAGCTAATGCCTGATTGAGCACTTGATGAGAATAATAGAATAATGAGGGAGAGCTGGTTCAAAAAGCCTGACAAAAATAACATTTAAGTGTTTTTATTCAAAAAGCCTGCACTACCCTGTGCAGAGGGTAATGGCCTTCTTTGTAAGGCGCTCTCTCGAGAGGCTACTTCATAACTTAGGCATTGAGGTGAAAAAGGCCTCTGTGCTAATTATTTCCCCGGTAACACGGCGGGTGCTTGTCGCTAAGGGGTCACCGGCGCTTAGCAACACCAGCACTTGCAACATTTCGGATGTTTTGTTCATGAAAAAAAAAAAAAAAAAAGGTATGGCCAGAAAAAAAAATTCCCACAAAAAGCTGAATCCTTTCTTGGCTTGTAGAAGCACGCCAGAGCTGTAATGACTCATCTTGCGATGAAAGCAAACCTAATCATTTATAATCTTTCAGCTTATGTATTTATCATGCATCTGAAAGAGTCGAGTGCATAGGAAAGAGATTGATCAAGCTAATATATGCAGGGTTGTGTGCCTGTGTTTTGCTGAAGTCAGCAGTACACATCATGTGTTGAGATAAATCCAAAAGAAAGGGCTCTGTGTAGGTTTGGGTCTGATGGTGTGGAAATGCAATTCCAATAAGGAAAAAAAAATTTTTTTGTCTCATTTATGTTGCAAAAGTATGCAAAGTCCATAAATGTAGGAAAACTTTTATGAAAAAAAAGACGTTGGTTAGGACAGATGAACAAAAAATTTATCTGTCTTCAAAAAGTAATCAGTTACATTATTGCGTTACTTTCTGATAAAAGTAACTAGTAGAAAATGTAAACTCCTTTGTGATTCCTCATGCATGTTGTTTTAGTCAAGACCTTTATAATTATTCTACCATAATCACTCCTCGAAGTTTGGCCCATAATCTGTTAACTACCAATACCCCTATCTCACCTACGCGGTTTTGTGTGGTGGCCACAAGTACGGTTCATCATGATTCACCGCGAGTTTTGGCGCTGTGATTAGGTTTCCATCTTTCCACGCATCGGTCCTCGCATAGTCAAACCGCATAGGTGAGATAGGGGTATAACAGAAGGAATAACAGAGGGGGGCGGGTTATCGGGGGTGGGGCTTGTAGGACGACTTTCACACACACACACACACACACTAATGGATTGGAAATGACTGCTGTCTGGCTCAAAGATTACATTTTTGAAAGTAACAAAGTACTTAAATGGCGGACCTAACGCCTTAGATTACTCGTTACATCAAAAAAGCACCTGCAAATAATGTAAGGTATATATAATGTAAACACTGCAAATAATGTAAGGTTAGGGGAAGCATTATAATATACGATTAAAACCTTCCATAATATATGAATGAGGAAAACGTAATGGGTTTAGAATACACCCTTGAGGTATACCCATATGGAATTTCTATGATCTAAAATCAAATTATATCTCTAACTGTTATTTCAGATCACATGTGTAATATGTGTGTATGTGAGAAAATTATTATAAACAAAAGTGCTTATGACCATTTTCAGATGATAGAGAAATTTTTATTTAGTAAATTAAGGTAAAAATAAGAAGAATTTTTTTTTTATGCATTTAGATCTGATCTGTAAAAACACGACCCTGATGTATACCTCAAATGGAGAGAAATCTTCAAATATCCCTTCAAGCATTTCATTTAAAATCTGGAATACGCTTAAAACACACCCCTGAGGTACATCTAACATAGATTTTGAGCAACTGTAATCTAATTATGTCTTTGAAACAAGTGCAATCACTGTATATACAGTAAGAAAACTATTACGAATAAATGGGTTCACATAATCAATGAGCAAGCACCCTGTCTGAGAATAAAAAAATAAGGTAGAGCTGGTAGAAATCTATAAATATCCATTTAACAACTTACTTTAAAAGGTCCCATATTTAAATACTACAAAAAATGAACACAGATCTTAAAGCTCCTCTAAAATGCATCTGTTAATACACCAGCTGAAATAGCCCTCATGTACATTTGTATACCTCAAACTCCCTTTATTTCAATTCTGCTTCTAATGTAGCATTTCAGCGTCTATGTAAATGTTTTCAATTTTTTTTGTTTGAACATAAATTATTAAAAAGTAAATTTTGTATAATAGGTCCCCTTTAAAACTTTGAATAGGATTAACACACCCGAGTTACACTTCACTTGTACACTTTGAGTGACTGGAAGTCTAATTATGTTTTTGAAACACGTACATATAAAAAAGTACATAAGAAAACTATTATGAACAAATAGGTTCAGATGATGGGTAAACAAGTAGGCTGTTTAATAAAGAATATTAAGCTCTGTCTTATTTTTTCAATTTAAGCTCTGCCTTTAAAATCTGTAACATGCTTGGAAAAATCTATAAACGTCATTCATTCAGAAACTAAAATAGGCTTAATACACGACTCTGAGGTATACCTTACTTGTAGTTTTCTCGTTATGATGAAGTCTCATATCTTTGAAACAAGTGCAACATGACTGTATGTAAGAAAACTATTAAATCTACTAAAAAACTGTAGCGCTGGGGGAAATCTACAAATATCCATTCAAGCCCTTCCTTTAAAACCCAGAACAGGCTTAAAACACACTCCTGGAATACACCCTTGTGGATTTTGAGTGATCTGAAGTCTAATTACGTCCGTGCCTGTTATTTCCAAACACATGTAATAAATGAAATCTGTCAACATCACCACAATAATTATTAATACGCTAGTTTCCCTTCAGTGACTTCCGCTGCGTCTCATAATTACACGTCTCTCAATCTCCGAATTCTCCGCTCTAAATGAAATCAGAATCTAAATTGTACCTCTGAATACCACATCGGGAGAGTACAGCATGGCCCTTTCTTGCCTAAAGGATTCTGAAGTCACACAATAGCGGTATTGTGACAAGCTGAAAAGGCAGCTGTCTAAGGGCTGCGACCAAGCAGGGGCGGGAAGCAGCGGAAAAATTAGGGAGAACACAGGACAAGTTAACTAGATTTTTTATTTTTTGTCAAGAATAATGGGTTGTTGCTCCAGTGTGAGACATGGCCTGAGGGAGCACATTTGCATCAGGATATGAGCAACGGTACTGGCTGTAACGCAACACCAGCGCCTGCAGGAGGTTCGGGGGGGTTCAGGTCTTTTTTTTTTTTTTTTTTTTTTTTTTTTAAAGACGGTCTTTGAAAATAACTGAGAGCTACTGAAGAATATGAGTTCAAACAGGTGTGCCAAGTAGCTGGTGCTGTCAGTTAATGAAATCATTTGTGACTAATATGGTGTGTAATGTTCCTCTGGAAATAACTTTGGGTATTTAAAAATTGACCAAAGTTTTAACGGTCACGTTTTATATGGAGGTCGTTTAGCGACGGGTTGGTGGTGCATAAAGCTTAATCAATTATTCAAATATTCAGCTGCATTAAATTCCTGCAACGGATCAGCAAATTATCACATCTCTGAATAAGTGAATAGCTTCTTATGGTTTGCTAAAACCCCAGTTATCCTCAGTGAGCATTCATTTTCACACTCCTTGGCTGGAAGAGAATTGGACTAGCTCTTTGGTTTTAATAGTGAAGTTTGAGTGGGTTTTATTTGTCCTCAGAAATTAATTACGGAAGAGAGGTTAATGCAAAGTGGGTGTGTTGTTGCGTATTGTCACTCCATATTTAAACATCTCACTAATGAGACACGTCAGTTTTGAACAAGAAACGAAGAATAAATCATTCATTTTGAAATGTCATGGTAAAAAAATAAAAAAAAATAAAAAAAAAATCTAAGAAATTCTGTAAGAGAAGTTGTGGGGGTTTAATCATAGGCCGACTGAACTTTGGGTCATACATTTATCAGTTATGATACAATATATTTTCTATGTACCTCTGTGGGTTTAATCTGCTGATTCATGAGGGGGCGTTCATGTCAAACCGGGACTTGTAATAAAATCTATGCCAAACGACAGAAGGCTTCATGCACAGTAGGGTGATGAGACTTATAGCCGCAGTAAAACATTTGAATTGTGCAAATGTTTTAAAGAAGGCTGTATGTGCGTGAATGAAGATCCTGCACGAGGTGGCTCGGAGCCCAATGCAGTCGTTCCCGTGAACATTCAGCAAGTGAGACGCATGTTCCTTGCAAATCCGTGAATAAGAGACGCATCTGTTTGTGGGGACTGTACACACATTTATTCACGACCACCACCTTCCATATTACATGAACTCCTCATACAGTCCTGATTCTGGTCCGAGCCATTTTCAAATGTTTGGGCCATTAAAGGAGTTCCTGGAAGGTCAGGGTTTCAGACATGATGCAGGGAGTTCGATCATGGCTTGAGCGTACTGAGAAAACTTTCTACCTTGATGGTATCCAAGCACTAGTGAAACGCTGGGATAAGTGCATTAGTGTAGCAGGGGATTATATAAAGAAATAAAGGGAGTTTTTATTCTCAGAACTGTGTTCTTTTATTCTGCACAATCAAAAGTCCTGGTTTGACTTAAACACCCCTTGTACTTTGCTGAGTTTGCACCCCAGTTAGATTAAAATCTACCAAAACTTCTTTTTTACTGAAGAAAGAGAATTCTCCAGTTTTCTAAGATGACATCATTTTAAAATCATGATGGTACCCCAGTCAGACTGATGCTCTGGTGGAAAAGTTCTGACTTGGGGAGAAAAAAAAAGGTACATTGCATATAATGAAGCTATGCCAGGTGCCAGGACCTTGAGTGTGGAAAGATAAGGCTGATTGATTCTCCGTCACCCATCTAAAGATGCTCACAATTTCATTAGCATGGGCGCCGTGGCCTCGGAGTCACCTGGCTTGCCGGCTGAGGAGGAGAAGCGGGGCCATTTGCCTTGACGGACACAGTGATTGATCGCTGTGCCTCGCGTGTACGAATGTGTACGAGCGCGTGCTAGCCTGTGGATATGAGGGGGGAAGGAAGACACAATGATGACATACACCCCCTTTGGGAACAGGAGTAATCTGTAGCATGTCTATAACGGTGTTGGATTGCTGTTCGGTTCTGAAGATGAATGACGAGTACGAGAGGCAGAGGTCAAGGTGGGGAAACAGGAAGGAAGGAATGAAGAAAGGAAAGGGAGGGCACGAGTAGGAAACTGTGTGATCTGTGTTTGCTGTGTCACTGGTAATCAGAGTATCGATTAATCTGACCATCCGTACACAACGAGAGAGCTGAGAAACAAAGAGATCAAGGGAACAGGGGGAAGGGTGAATGAGATGAGATGAGAGGAGACGAGAAGAATGGAACAAGCGAAATGAGATGTGGGGGGTGGGGGTTTCCTCTCAGAACCAAAAGGGCAGATTCAGATCTGTAGCCTGTAACAGCTCATGTAGGGGTTTACGGATTCTTCTCTGTCGTTATAAAAGGGATAAATTAAACGTTTACATTTTTATAATTTGGTAATACTCATTTTCTAAGGCAGTTCATATTGTCAATACCCGAGCTAGGAAGAGCTTGAAGGATCCAAGGCGATGCAATTTCACAGGTATTCGTATAAAAAGATGGCGTGATGAATCCACGAAGCTCATTGAATGAGAGGAGACATTTCTGGTACCACAAGCCATTTTCAAAATGACCTCAATGACTGGAAACTATAGACCTTAATAGAGATTGAGATGCATTCGAGACAGGGATGGGGTCAGAGGTCATGGGTGCATGCACACAAGCCAAGGAGGGGGAGCAGGAGGAACTGAGGCTGAAAGGAAACAGATGTGGTAAAGATCAGTCGATGTCATGCCGCCATGTCATCCCGCAAAAGGACAATGATCGATCCCGGTACCCTGTGGCCCACGGACGTGATGCTCATCATTAAATGGCTATGGGACGTCAATAGTGCCTGTCAAAGGAAGGTGACCCTTGACTTCTAAAGGTCAAAAGGGCACAAGGCACACGCTCCACCTCCACGCCAGCGCTCGACTTGCTGTCAGGCTGCATTACGCGCTACATTCAGTTCCCGACTAATTATTTTACAAGATTCCCCAGGGTGAGTGTGGCAGTCGATATAGAAACCGTTCAGGGGGATGAAGGAAAGAAATACGGAGACAAAGATGGTGACGGAGTGAGGGCGTGGGATTAAAGAGCGAAGAAGATAGGAAGGAAGAAACCAACGTCAGAACAGAAACTGAAAAGGAGAATAAAAGGTGACAGGAAAGATGAGAATTATGACATTGAGAGCAAGAGAGAGTTGAAGAAAACAAACAAAAAAAAAGACTGCAAGTGTCGACCCCTGACGCACCCCATTTTTCACTTGGATCATGAAAAGATTGTTAGGAGTTGAGGTTGTACTTTTTTTCTTCCCCCTTTCCTCTTTCTGTTTTTTTCCCCCCCTGGTCTTCAAGCTGCTTATTGGAAAGTCACCTTGGCACCTTTACAGCATTTTCAGTGAAAGAAAAAAAAACAACACCCTTGCTGTGCGTCTCTCCTGACTAACAGTGATCTAGTGCTCGCTGAAGAGGCCTCCTGTATAGACAGCCTGCTACCAAGTGAACTCTACTTAACGTGCCAGTATAATACATGTCTGCCTTCAACACTTGTTCAAACACCATCTGGGTTAGTATATACTCGAAAGGCTATGCCGATGAAAAATGAGGATGCTGAAAGCGGGCAGTATTGATGCCTTCGATGCTGTTTACAAAACACGGGCTATTTAAGCTGGAAACCACAATCTCCGGCTCAGAATTCAGTCGATATCTAAAAGCGAGCTTCCGAAACCTTGCATGTGGAAGAAAAGGTTTCTTTCCCAGATGGACAGACATGGCAAAACTATTTTCCTATTTCAATAGCACGGAGATCAGAGCGGGTATCAGAGCGGCAAACTATGGTAATTTCTTTTCACAAAAAGCACAAATATAATTTCGTGTTTTGATATAAATCCTCTGTTGTTATGAAGAGGCCAATGTGGAAACAGGAATGAGACATTTTTTCTTTATAACGGTGATCAATATTTCCAGCGTCTGATGCATCATTAAGAGTAACCTTTATTATCATAGCCACTTTGTTTCTTAGTAAATTTATACATTTTCTATTTAGGTTACAATATCGATGGCTAAACCTCAAGTTACATTAAAGGGGGGGGGGGGGGCATTATGCAAAATTATTATCATTATTATTTATTGCCATATTTAGAAACCTCGTGAGCATGTTCAAACAAAAACACACAAAAAAAAAACCCTTTCCTTCTTTTCGTTCTTTTTATTTTTGTATTGGCCAGGGTTTCATCAAGCCAATTAGATTTGCCCTCTAATGTGACCTCATATAAGAAGATCCCCTCTAGTGGGGCGGGGCATCAGGGGGTAGATTGGCACTTTTGAAGGAGGTGTGAAACGGAGAGACTGTGAAATATTTTAGAGTATTTGGAGGACCTCTAAGAACTGTGATAACTTGTTTAAGAAGTTGCAAATTATTAGACCTTTAACTGGTAACTGTCTTAATTAAAAAATAAAAAGAATTAAAAAATCTTCACATATGATTTAACATTAAGTCGTGTGATAATGTTTTTCATTTAAATATTTTAGTCAATATTTTTCAAGAGGAAAATTATTTAGAACTTATAAACAGTTATAGTTTGAACCATTGTTTCAGGAGACACTGTTTTACATATACATAAAAAAAAAAAAAAAAAACTATATACCTCCCTTTCAATCTGAAATGTTTGGAGCTGGATCAGCCTTTTGTCAATCATTTTATAGCCACACCCCAATGCCCCTTAACATTATGTGTAAAAGTGACAAGCTTAAAAGTGACGTCGTGAGAGTCCTTGCTAACGGTAACTCTAGTCAAGTTAAAAAGAAAAAAAAAAGAAAAAGGGAAAAAAAGGTTCATCTGGGTGGACATACGGGTGAGTCTTAGTGGGTTTAAAATTATTTTTTTTTAAAAACACTAAATTGTTACTCAACTCCAGGCATTTACCTGTTGGAGACAATTTAACCCCTACAAATCTCACCTAATGCAACTTACAAACTGTTCAGTTAAAATGTGACCCACTGAAACCTGTTTGGATAAAAGGCAGAATGTCTAAGACTTACAGTAACTGGTCTGACTAAAAACCTTTTAATTTTTTATCATTCTTTCACAAAGCAACTTTCACAAACAAATGTTTAAGTTTTCATTTTTATGACGAAATCCTTTTAAAATAAATCACTTGTGTTCATTTTTTTTTCGTAACACAGGAGGCACAGGAACGTCTAATTGCATCATAAAATAAAACAACCAATCAGGTTCTGACATGCAAATTCAGACAATGAAAAACATGCTGCTTGTTTAAGAGTGTTGAATTTACATAAAATCTGCATAAAGTGTTGGCACCGCTAGCCCTTTTTGGGAATAATTACTATAAAAAGAACTCGCGTATATATGAAACCGAAGAAAGCGAAGCAGGTTCTTACCGAAGTGTTCTGGCACTGTATACAGGAGCTGTTGAATCGCACGGCTGGGACGCGCTGGATTTTGCCCTGGATGCTGAACACACATTCGTAGTTCTTTTGGCCCGACTGGGGCTGAGGAAGGTTTCGTGCTCGTAGCGTGATTGGTCGAACGACACCTGCTGGAACCAGGATATCACTGCTGTGCAGGATCTGGGGGCAACCCTGAAGACGACAGAAAAGCTGAAATGAAGCCATTTAATCATTAACACACCTGATGTAATCTTACACTGAGGGGCCCTGAATTCGGACTCATTTGCATTCATTAGGCGTGTTTTCTTAAAAGGAACCATTACTTCCACTCTACTGGACTGAGAACAATGAGTGTGGCTCATTCAAAAGAAACTAGGAACTTTACACACACACACACACACACACATACACACACACACACACACATACACACACACATACACACACACACACATACACACACACATACACACACACACACATACACACACACACACATACACACACACACATACACACACACACACACACACACACACACACACA
>JAOVVA010000032.1:12637965-12657033 GCA_028565275.1 Leiocassis micropogon | reverse complement strand
TTGTGTTACTCGACCTCAGTGCAGCTTTTGACACTATTGATCATAGTATTCTTCTTCACAGATTAGAAAATGTAGTAAGAATTAAGGGAACGGCCCTCTTGTGGCTCAGATCCTATTTGACTGATCGTTATCAGTTTTTAGATTTAAGTGGTGACTATTCTGCATGTTCTAAAGTGGAGTTTGGTGTTCCACAGGGTTCAGTTTTAGGCCCACTGCTTTTTTCTGTTTACATGCTTCCTCTGGGCAACATAATTCGTAAGCATGGTATTAGTTTTCATTGTTATGTTAATGACACACAGTTATACGTCTCAGCAAAACCAGATGAGAAAAACCAGCTTACTAATGTTGAGCAATGTGTGCAGGACATAAGAGATTGTATGTAAATTAACTTCCTTCTGCTTAATCCTGATAAGACAGAAGTTCTAGTCATAGGACCACAAGCAGCTAGAAGCAAGCTTTCTGGTCACACTAACTCTAAATGGCTTTTCTGTTCCATCAAGTGCAACAGTGAAAGACCTCAGTGTGATTATAGATCCCAGCCTTTCATTTGAAGCACATGTAGATAATATTACCAGGATAGCATTCTTTCACCTCAAAAATATGGCCAAGTTAGTCCAGAATGCAGCAGCGAAAGTCTTCACTAGAACCAAAAGATACGAGCACATCACAGCACATCTTATCCACATTGCATTGGCTCCCTGTGAAATTTCGCATCTATTTTAAAATACTACTAATGACGTACAAAGCATTAAATGGTCTTGTGCCGCAGTATCTGAGTGAACGGCTCGTGTCTTAAGATCCGCCACGCCTACTTTGATCAAAGGATGCAGGCTGCTTGTCAGTACCACGTATTATGAAAACTACAGCAGGGGGCAGAGCTTTTTCTTACAAAGCCCCAAAGTTATGGAATGGTCTTCCAATTAATGTTCGGGACTCAGACACAGTCTCAGTGTTTAAGTCTAGGCTAAAAACCTATTTATTTAGCCAAGCATTTTTGTAAATAGATTTGCCTAAAGGTAAAGGAGCAGATCTGGGGGACTCGTGGACGTAGAGTATTATGGTAAACTGTTATGTTTAGATGCTGTCTTCCCCACTCTAGTCACTCAGGTTTGTTGAAGGTGAGGTGAGTGGTTTCTTTAAATCTCAGGGAGCCTTCATGCCTGTGTTTCCTTCTGGCTCTCCATTTTAGTTATGCTGTCATAGTCCTGCCGGAGTCCCTGCTTGCACTCTACGCTAAATATACATTCACATTATACATTATGTGACTGCGACCATACCTAACTGCCATCTCTCCGCTCCTCTCTCTTTCCCTCTACCTGTCTCTCTGTCGAGCTATACATGTCGCTCCTGAGCTGCCAGTGATCCAGACCCCCTCTGCCCCCTGAAGCCGTCTGACCCGTCCTGGTGTCCTGCTTCTGGTTGGAGATCCCGTTGCATGGATGACCCGTGTGGTCTGCCTGGGATGTGTGTGGTGACTGGGGACGGTTCCACTATTCCAGGAAGACGGTCCTGTCCTCGGCTTATTAAGACAGCTGTTCTCTGAGGACTTGTGACTTCAGTCGCTCAAAGTTCAGGACTGGAGTTTCCTACAGTCTACCTGAGCCTCCAATAACGAACTAGACTCCATTTTAACTTAAACACATCTCCTGTTATACTGAACTTCCAGTCTCACACAGTATGATGCAGATCAAATCCCTGCTATCCGTCATCACCCAAATGAGGAAGGGTTCCCTGTTGAGTCTGGTTCCTCTCAAGGTTTCTTCCTATTACCATCTCAGGGAGTTTTTCCTTGCCACTGCCGCCGTTGTCCTCGACTTGCTCATCAGGGACAGCCTTATCATTTTGATTCATACACATCTCATACAAACTTAAATAATTCTTTTTATTGTGTAAAGCTGCTTTGCAACAATGTCAGTTAAAAGCGCTATACAAATAAAATTGAATTGAATTGAAAGGAAAACATATAGAATTTGAATCTAATCCACACACAGGCAGTAACGGATTCAAGTCTTCAGGTTGATTCCTCTTTCCATCCTGTTTAGTAAACCTTACTTGCAGGTATTATTTTTTTTATTCTAAATTACTAAATAAAACAACAGTATCGCCAACATTTTTTTATTTGTCTGATTTTAGCTTTTTTTTTTTTGTAAATTCTTGAGGTAAAATATTTTTTACATTTTATAGTAGTTTTCTAAGCTGTATATAGACATGTGTAACTTTATATCCAGGCTGGGAGCAGCTGCCTCGTTCCCCAGCAGGCCCTTTTCCTAATACTGATTAGCACCCCATTAAGCAAGTCCTGCAAGCTTACTGCCTGCTGACAGTCTCTCCATTAACCTTACAGTGCATAGGCCAGTTATCACACGACTAAGCATTATTGTCTGTTGAAACATTAAAAGCTTGAATGGGGGAGAAATAATAGTCTTGCCTTGCACCGAGCCATGGACGCACACACACACACACAGACCTATACACACTGACACACAAACAAATGCAGAATGCATCTTTCAGTGCCGACCAGTGGGAAGAAAAATGAGCTGTTGATTGCACAAATTCTCAAGCAACCAATTGCTCGGTCACTCACTCAATTTCTCTCATTTTCCCATCACTTCCTCCCTGCTAATCCCATTTTCAGGATCTGTATGTTATAAGCCGTGAAATATGCTCCCTTCGCTCAGTAGGGAAATGGAAAAAGAAAGACAGAAAAAAAAATCCTGCTCCAAATCATTTGGGAACTATTCCAATTAAAAATGTTGCATGATGTATTCACACTCCTCTCTTTGGGGAAAGTAGGAACGGCTAAACAGACCCAAGCACGACGCGCATCCGTCGCTGGGCTAATGCTCTTAAACTGTGACTGTTAAAGGAATACTTCACCTATATAAGCTAATGGGAGTGGGAAATACTGCTTTAAAACTGCAACTAGGGATGGCTTTAAAATAAATAAAATAAAAAACGCATTTGCTCAAAAGACCAGTGGCAGCTTTTAGGGGTAAGGTACCGCCGTAAGGCAAACTTTAACAACACTAGCAGGACGTCCCAGCTGAATTATTCTGCACTGAGATCTAGACTTGGGTTTGTATTTTATTACAGAATTCAGGAGAGGACATTGATTTGTTTTGTGCTCTGTGTAAACAGAAAGGGAAACAGACGAATTCTGTCTTAGTATTGCAGTCACTACAAAGCGCCCAGCAAATAAAGGCTAGGCAAAAACATAAATAAGTATATTTTTAAAAAAAAAGAAAATTTCAATGGAACAAAAAATTTTGTGACATGACTAATGATTCGTTTCTATTTTGTTGCGCTATGACAGAATTTTTATTACTATTATTATTATTAAGTTAGCTTCCCCCCAAAAAAAATTGCGCTCAATTTATCTGGCACCTTGTGAAGCATTATGGGTAATTTGCCGAAGTAAGTGCTACACACGATTGGTAATTTTAAGAACAATATCATTTAGAAATATCTATTTGGCATATAATTGCTTCTTATTTTGTACCTTTCATAACCGTAGTTACATGTTATTTTGGTATTAAATGAACTTAGCTCGGTGTCAATCGCAAATTAAACTAGCTTTATATGTGTCATATTGTGCAGAGTGCTGTTAGCACCTTAGGCTAACCTTATCAATCTAAAGAAGAAGAAGAAGTAGTAGAACCAGTGTGTATCTTTTCACAATTTTATATAACAAAATAATCTACCAGCAAGAGATTTCCAACTTGGCTCCACCTTATGTTTATATTAGCTAAATTAGCTACATGATAAAAATGTTTTATGCTAAATATTTTAGCCACAAACAAACAACAAACCAACAAAGCGATTAACATTTCAATCGAGCGTTTCTGAATTAACCTTAACGTACATGAATAAAGCTTAACTTTAACCTTTACACAAATCCCCAAATCCAAATATTTAGCTCAAATGATGAGTAATTTGTCTTGCTTTCAGGTATTTCTCAGTTCCTTGCTCACAACCTTTGCTCCTACCTGCAACTAGTTAAATAGTATTTAAAAGAAGTTCTTTTGTGTGTTATTCTTGCTTGTTTCTTTCCTTTTTTTTCATCCTAAAAGCCAATTCGATACAAAAAAAAAAATTTTCTCTGGGCCTCTTAAAATGTTCTCTGACTGTGTTATCAGAGAAGAGAACTCCGATATGAACCCCTCTGGCAGGAAGGCTTTCGCTAATGTTAAAATGCAGATAGCTTATCGCCCCTGGCTGGCATGGAAGCAGAGGAGAGTTCAAGTAGAAATCTGGAGCACAGCGTGGGAGCGAGCAGAACGGCTCCAGCCCCACGTCAGTCGGTGGGCAGCGGCAGGTTCTGTGGGACTTTTCCCATTGGCCCTGGAGACCAAACGAGCAGCTGACAGAAACCTGCCGTGTTGCTTCCTGTGTGTTCGGGGCGTCCGGTGGCGCACTTCCTGCTGAGCTAATGGCGCCGCTGTCACTCATCCCACAATTAATTACCTCTGGCCACCGGGTGTTAATGAAAGAGTCGGCCCACTGAGACCCGAAAGGGGAAAAGGAGCGTGCGTGTATGTGTGTGTGTGGTGAAAGCGTGAGAGATGGAGGAGAGAGCAAGGGAAAATAAGTGTGAGATGGAAGTCAGAGAGCGAGTTAAGAAAAAGAGGGATGAAAGAAGAGAAACACAGGAGGTGCATTTGATATGCAGGACTCCCTTTGGGAAAAGGACAGAGAGCTTGTGCAAACGTGTGTGTGCGTGCGTGTGTGTGTGTGTGTATGTACGTGAGCGCGTGTATGTTGGTGCTCTTATCCATTAGTCTCAATGATCCTCTCCCTGCAGTGCTGCTCTTTAAGGTTAAACATCGACATGAGCTAATTAAGCTGTGTGTAATGATGAATGCTATGGAAAGGGCAGATGTTACAGTACTCTAGCTGTGCTGTCAGTCAAACAGCGCTCGCTAAGCTAACGTTAACCAACACACTCCTCAGGGGGAACGGAACTGCACTGGATCAATAAATAAAACAATAATAAGCTTTGTCTGCGCTTGGAATGTTGTTAAGTTTCCATAAAAAATAAATACATAAGTAAAAAAAAAAAAAAAAAACATAACGAGTAGTTTGACCATAAAAGGAAATACATTAATCTTTTCAACATTAACATGATCACATCCATTAAATACTTGTAAATGACTATAGTATTGGGCAAATATAACCGCAGACAGACAACATAACTTTTTTCACCGTGCCATAGTTTATTTAACCAAAAAATGAAGCCAAAAACGTGGGAAATACCAAGTACCCCCTTACTGCTTCCACAGGATGTACGCGGGTAGGTCATAGCCAGGTGCTGCTAATTATCAGCCCTTGATTAATTGATCATCAGCAGGTGTGCACAAGTTTTGGCAGTTTGCTGTCTGGAGCATTCAGGGGTGTGTTAACACGATGCCAAGAGGGAAAGACAAAAGCAATGGTCTTCCAGAAGTAATTATTGCTGCACATCAATCTGAAAAGGGTTATAAAAACCATTCACAAACAATTCTATGGTGAGAAAGATTATTCACAAGTGCAAAGCAATTCATTACATTTGCCAATCTACTCCAAAGTGGACATGAACTCCAGAGTATTCTCGAGGCAAATGTGAGGCCGTTTGTCCGACAGCTAAAGCTTGGGGTCATGCAACAGGACGATGATGTGAAGCAAACCAAAAAAATCCATGCCAGAATGGCTGAAAAATTAAAGCATCAAGGTTTTGGAATGGCCTGGTCAAAGTCCAGACCTCAACCCAACTGAAATGCAGGACCTTAAGAGAGCTGTGAGCATTTTTGTTCTTCACACAATTACCACAAAGGCAATCTGAAGCCAATCAGAGGTTAAGCTTTGACACAAGCTTAATCAATCGAACAATTTTCATCAGAAAGCTGTGATTCAAGCACATTCGTGGATAAAATGCTGTTCAATGAAGCATTTGCAAGACATCCAGCTCACGTTTTGCTGCGACACAGGCTTTGGGGCCAAACAGGACAATAATGTCTCATCTGTGCAGTGCACAAGCCATCAAGCGTGATAAATCCAGCTCCTAAATCTGTCACACATCTTTATCCCGCCAAGACTAACTCCATCATAAAGTTTTATATCTTAGGACCTGAAATTCCTATCCTGTAGCCAGTAAGGCCTTCTTCTCATTCACTGTTGACTCACGATTGCTTCCCTGTTAAAAGAGCGGCATTTTACAGCCCGCTCGAGGCTCTGCCGTTCTCTCCTGAAACACAAGAAGTCAGGAAGGAGGAACGCTTCGTAATTAGGGGTCACGGATCAGCCGTTGGCAAAGGTCAAAAGCCATCTGTTTACCCAAACACCATGTGAATCCTTGAGTCCGTCCCTGCGATGCATAACGAATGGGTAATCCAAAACCCGTTAGCCAGCCTTGTATGGAAACGGTGAATTTTAATAGATGGCAAGTGCAGCGGCTGAGCATAACATGGCCTGGCAGCTGCTCTCAGCACTGCTTAAAGGCACAACATAAAGATTCATGGCGCATCTAATTGGCCATGTGAAGGTCAACAAATGTACGTGAGGAAATGAGGAATTTCCGCGAGGAGCGCAAACGAGAGCGTCCATCAACAAGTAAACATATGGCCCATGCCGAAGCTGCTTCAACGCTCGCGTGTGCGAACGCTCACAGCAAACGGCGCGACTGGGGAACGAAAACACAGGAGAGAGAAAGAAACGGCAAGACGTTGGGGATGTCACGGTGCGAGGCTCTGACAGCACAATTATAATGTCATGAATAATCATAATTAAAATGTTTTCTTTCCCTACCCTACTTATAAATTTATCCTCAGAGCAAAAGAAAATCAACTACGAAGCGATAAAGTTTAAATTGCGAAACACGCAAATGATGCTTGCACCGTGTGATGTCGGGTATGCAGAAGAGGGTGGATAGCACTTCCCTCAGAGTGTCATACGCTGCCCTGTGACACTTTAGCATTAAAAAAAATAGACAAGGTAGTTTGGAGGTTTGTATTTCAGAGAAAGTATTTTCCTGAGGATCTTAAAGCATTCGGAGCTTGTAAACAGCTGCTTCTGTACGAGAGAGAGAGAGAGAGAGAGAGAATAAAACTAGATTCAGGATTGACTTTAGAGTGATTCCACACTGACAAGGCTCGCTGTGGGACCTTCTCTCCGTCTTTTTTCTTTTACAGGCACACATACACACACACACACACCTTCTAAATCACTTGTTGTGGAGTTTTGAGGCTTTTGGATGCAGAGATGAAATGCTCTTCTTTTCGTTTATCACACGGAGATGATGTTTCCTCTTATATTCCTCTAGCCTTTACACTCTCTCACTGCCAACTAGGTTTACAGCCTACCGTGTGTGTGTGTGTGTGTGTGTGTGTGTGTGTGTGTGTGTGAGAGAGAGTGAGAGAGTTCTTGGCCCTCTTCTACACGATTATCAACACTGGATGACTCATCACTTTTTACAACTTAATCTTCTCTTGAGAAATATAGTGACAGAGAGGGGAAAAGATGGACAGATATGGAGAGGGGGCGGGGGGAGTATAAATAAGGAAATTAAGACATGGAAAGGTATAGATCAAAGTAATATGAAGAAAGAAAGCAGAAGAAAGAAAAACAAAAAGATTGAGACTTAATGAAAGCATTCAAAAGAGATGACGGACGAAAGACGAGGAAAGATGTGGAAGGAAAACAATGGACATAGATAAAGAGGAATAAGAAAAAAAGACAGAGATGACGGAACTGAAATATAAATAGATAGATGAGGAGAGAAAGGGAGACAAGAAAGTGAAGGGAGAGAAAAGATGTAAGAGAGATATAGAGAGAGATAAAGGGCATAAGGGGAGAGAGAAAGCATGAGAGATAGTGATAGAGAAAGATAGAGGAAAGTGAAGCATTGATAGGAAGATGGAGATCAATAGAGGAGAGGAGAGAGAGAGGAAAAGAAGAATGAGTGAAAAAGAAGAAAAGAGAGAGAGAGTGAGAGAAAGAGAGAGAGAGAGAGAGAGACACAGAGAAAGAAACAAAGAAAGAGAAAGAAGTGCGGGGAGAGGGAGAGAGAGTGACGGGGGGACAATTGGGGCAGAGAGAGAGAGAAAGAGAAAGAAAGAGAAAGAAGTGCGGAGAGAGGGAGAGAGAGTGACGGGGACAATTGGGGGCAGAGAGAGAGAGAGAGAGAGAGAGAGAGAGAGAGAGTGTGTGTGACAATGGGGTCAGAGGGGGAGAGAGACAGAGAAAGAAACAAAAAGAAAGAGAAAGAAGTGCGGAGAGAGGGAGAGAGAGGGAGAGAGAGGGAGAGAGAGTGACGGGGGACAATTGGGGCAGAGAGAGAGAGAGAGAGAGAGAGAGAGTGATGGGGCAAAGAGAGAGAGAAAGAGACAGAGAAAGAAACAGAAAAAGAGAAAGAAGTACAGAGAGAGGGAGAGAGAGAAAGAAACAAAAAGAAAGATAAAGAAGTGCGGAGAGAGGGAGAGAGAGTGAGAGTGATGGGGGGACAATTGGGGGCAGAGAGAGAGAGAGAGAGAGAGAGAGAGAGAAAGAAACAGAAAAAGAGAAAGAAGTGCGGAGAGAGGGAGAGAGAGTGAGTGAGAGAGAGTGACGGGGGAGTAGAGAGAGAGATGGCGTATCTCTGCAGTCTGATGCTGAATCTCTCTGGTGTTCATTTAAGTGTAAAATTAAAATGTGTCAGAAGATGAGGGAAGCGCATCCTCCATCCCGCGCACCATGAAAGAAAAAGATTCAGTTATCCTTTTCTCCTCTTTTCCTCGGCGTGTGTGTGTGTGTGTGTGTGTGTGTGTGTGCATGCTAAGACACACGCTGTCGCTGTGTTGTTAACTGTACATGTCACTCCGCCGCTGTGCTTACACTGGCCCTCAATCACGTGTCAGATTATTTTGCATCTCTCATCTGCCTATCATTATGCCTTATTATCTCTGCGGTTGCATTACAGATCCAATTAACCTCGTTTCTCCCGCGGCTCCCGCGTCGTTAGCATACGCATAGTTAATAATTCCCTCGTTGAACCAGCTTCGGAATCGCGAGCGCCGCCTTGCCTCGGCTTCTCGCCCGACAGAACTGACGAGAGAAAGCGCTATTGAGGTTTTTTTTTTTTTTTTTTGTGAATTTATGAATCAGACACAGAGGCTGGTGTTAAACAGCGACTGCTACAGTGACACTATTGACCGAACAGGTCAGCCATTGTAATGTGATTATAGTCCCGGGGAGCGCTTTCTTATGACTCATATTTCTATCGCAGTGGGAAGCTCGGTCGTTTATTCTAACAGGGAGCCGCGTTGTCAACAGAACAATCATATTAGATTTGCATTTCCTGAAGGAAATAAGGCGCTTGCAAAAAGAGAAAAAAAAAAAAGTGACGGACAAAAAGAGTGCACTGTGGTGAGACGTCACAACGCTCAAACCCTATTAGGGAAAAGAAATTGGCATAAAACTGTTGTTGGTCTTTCGGCTGCTCCCGGCAAGGGGTCGCTACAGCGGAATATCCAGTCCGCACAACAACTTGGCACAGGTTTTACGCCGGATGCCCTCCCTGAATCAACCCTCCCATTTATCCGGGCTTGGGACCGGAACTGCGTCCAGTGGCTGGGGGGGTTTGGGCACTGGCTGGGAATCGAACCCGGGCCTTCCGCATGGCAGGCGAAACACCTACCACTGAGCATAAAACAATAAATAAAAATCCAAAATGACATTTTGGAGATTTTAAAGGTGTATTTAGGTGGCAATGATACAACCAAAAAAAAAAAAGCTTAAAAGACTATATTAATTATTATTCCTTCATTCATCGTCTATACCGCTTACCCTATGTACTTGGGGCAGAAGACAGGGTGTCAATCCATCATAGTTCCCACACACTCAGACTACGGTCTTTGGACCGTAGGAGGAAACCGGAGTACCCAGATGAAACCCACCAAGCCCGGAGAGAACATGCAACCTCCATGCAGACAGACCCCGACCGAGGTGGGATTCGAACACGGACCCTGGAGGTGCAAGGCGACTAATCACTATGGCGACTATTCTATTAAGCCACTATGCCAGCAATAATAGAAATAAACTAATAAAAATAAATATATATCAATAATAATAAGAAGAATTTAGTATGTGATTAAGTGGTAGCGTGAGGGAGGATGCGTTTGTGTGAATACGAGAGAAAGAATGAAAAATCTGAAAGAGTATGAAAATATGAACAACAAAAAAAAAAAGTCATTTTGATGAAAGAAGAAGAAGATGGATAAGGTTAGAGTAGCCGTGTAAAACGGAGCGTAAGACGGGTCGGACGATTCTCCACGTGGCTACAGGATTTCACGCGGGACGCAACGCGAACATCAAACGCCCGAGCCCGTGTCTGATACACCCAAACACAAACAGGAAGGCAGTTAATAATGTATTTAACACCTCGACGCCACACTCTCCATTATTAACCTCTGCTCAGAGCTCATAACCGCGCTTTATGAATTAATGGTCCAAATTCAGCTGTTTGATAGGAAGAGAAGAGCTTATAATCGCTTCGACATGATAATGCTAGATAAATCGGTCCGGACAACAAAAAAAAAAAAAAGAAAAAAAGAAAAAGAAAAAAAAAAAAAAACTTATGGGAAACTGGGTCTTTAGTCTTTTTTCAAGGACAGGAATGTGCTGAGAGACAGAGACTTTCTTTTAAACGTGATGGAAACCAGCGAGTGCAGGTTCATGTGACAGCAGATGATGAAGAGTTGCCGATTAAAGTTACAACAAGTAAACATCTGTAAATAAATATAAAATGTATAAACTGTAAAAATAGGTCATGCCTAATGACAGAAACAAAAGAAGAAGAAGGTGAAATAGATGGACGCATAGATTAATAAATTAAACTTAAAGTGAGAGTATTGTGCAGTATGTAGACGTGTGTATATAGCAGCAAGTTTACTTATTTTTTTTAATGTTTTTTGTTCTTGTGTGTGTTTAAGATTTATTGAGGACAGCACCTTGGGTCCCAAGAGAGTTATGAAGCACATCAGCAAGAAAAAAAGGGAGACACTTTTTAAAGCAGACAGTGCCAAGTAGAATCATAAATCAAGGTTAAGTCAGACTTAATGTTTATTTATATTATATTTTACTTCATTTACATGTCTTTCCTAAATGTTTTCATTGTTTTTATGTGCAGAAATATTATTATAGTGTTGGAAATTGGTAATATTTGTAATATTACTGGGTGGCTGGAACGAATTATCTGCATTTACATTATTTCCTTTGGGTAAATGCGCTTCACCTTAAGAACTCGTCCCTGGAAGAATTAGACTAGTATGCCGAGGTACCGCTGTATTTTGCTTCCAAAGTGCCAGGCTGTTTATATTTCCTTTAGCATTCTTAAAGCTTTGTAACTAGTAGTTAACGTTATTAAACCTTACGTACATGATGCCGTGCTTTTGAATCTTGAATAAGCGATTTACAGCACGTCACACTCATTTACGGGTGACATGAGATCGAAATCAGAAAACAAGCTGGGAGCGTTCCACTCTGCGGTCCAACACACAGCGAGTCTCTTCTCAATGAAAGAAGCGATTGTATGAACTAAACCACAATCAGGCACGCAGGACGCAGCGTGTGTGAGATACTAGCTCTACGTTCAAAGGTCAAGTTTAAAAGTCTTCGGGGTGTCAAAGTGGACAGAGACACGCAGACACAGGGCCGTTGTTCCGCTTCCAGTCTCGCACAAAAACAGGAAGCGTCACATTCACACCCGCGTCACATGCAAGTCCAGTGCAAAGAGCCGGATCATAAACTGTACCGTACGGCATTCCATTATCACCATGTGAATTTGAAAAAAAAAATTAATATAAAAAAAAAAAAAAAACAACAAAAACGATTCCAATAGACTTAGAAGCTACTGTAAGATGACGGAGCACTTCGATATCCATTTCATGTGGGCCATTTGAACGCACCATTAATTGAAGTTATTTAGAGATGTCTTCAAATTATGTACAGATAAAGAGAAGTTCAAGATTTTTTACTTTACATTCGCTCAAAAATTAAACTATCAGCAAAAAATGAAAAAAAAAAAAAAATGCTTTGAGATTCTTGAGGGACTGACATCTTATGATGCTTTGTCCAATACCAGCACTTGAATTAAATCTGACTGCATTTGTTTTGTCTACTGGAACGAGAATCCTCTCGCAGCATAAGAGGTTACTCAAAACATATTTAAAACTTCCTCAGTTGCCCGTCTTAAACAGACGTCACTAGTGAGTCACTCGAGCCGGGCTGAATCACGGAGTCGAGCCTCGCTGCGGTCGACGTGGCCAGCGCGAATAACTTTCTACTGGCTCCGAGAGAGCTTGTGGTCTGTCTCCCTTACCTCGACGCTGCTGACTCTGCCCTCCTGGAAGGAGCACTCGGCCACGTTGTTGGTGCAGATGTGCCGGTATTTACACCAGTTGCAGGGGAAAGGGCTGCTTACACAGGATGAACACCTGCGGAGAAAGAGAGAGTGAAATAAGTTAAGAGCTAACCAAAGGAAAACATTTTATTCCAGATGGTCTTCCATGTATGATGTCTTTATTTGCGTTCACTGAACTGAGGCAGGAGACGAGGCAAGGGGCAGATTTTGTACATCAGAGCCGAGACACATTAAGGACCGTAAAACACCATGAATCTGCAAGTGTGTGCGTGAGAGAGAGACGAGAGGAAGTGACTCTGAACAACACGGCTAAACCTCATAGGCAAGTTTTTAAAGAAGCTCCCACAGGAACCTAATTCAGTGATTTTCAATGTTGCCATTGTGCTCACCAGCATGTTAACATCTTGAACGTGCCCCAGGTCACACATTATCTCGGGAGGAAGTGGCGTAGTAAAGACGCCGCCTCGGAAATCTGACCGCGCCAAATGTCAAGGAGCCTCCGCGATTCACTCTGACATGCACGATTACTCCTGCGGGGTCACTGGACCTCTGATGGTTACAAGCTGAACTTCTATTTAACTAGAGCAGGAATAGCCCCGATTTTGACTTAGCATGTAATTGAGTGCATCGTGACTTGCGGCACACCTGGCTCCCGGACAACCAGGAAATCGGGAGGGCGTCTGCACAAGTTTAGGATACCAGAATTGTTTCAAAACCCCACTGGCTGTAGCTTTCAAGGTCACACTGCACTCTCAAATAGGAGAAACATGTGCTTAGAGATAAAAGAAAAGTATTTTTGGCGTACTGCGAATGCGAGCCTTAAGCAGACAGTTGGAGTGTGAACAGGGACTAAACACTTGGCAATCGTATGAGGAGAACGCACTTGTACTCTGTACATGAAATAAACACTGGGAGCGAGCCCTCGAGGTCTCTAAAGAGACTAAGCACTCGGTGAATGTGTGGAGAGAATGTACTTGGAGACTGTAAAAAGACTGAGCGTATTGGAGAATGCACTTGGAGACCATATAGAGACTAAACACTTGAAGTGTGCACTTGAGGATCTCCAAAGGTCTTAAACACTTGGAGGATACGTAAAGGGAGAATGCAGCTGGAAACCGTTTAGGTATTAAGTACTCTGTGAAGGCACGGGATGTAGGAGAAAAGGTGATGAGATCCATTTGTAAATTGAATACGGAGGAGTAAACTAGTTAATGCACAAGCAGAAGGCATAAGGAGACTGTATAGAATTGCGAAAGTTTGTTCATTTGTCCGGAGGCAGGATACAACCGAGGAGTTTTTTTTAACGGATTAAAGGTCTTGTTTAAAATCCCAGCCCTGGGAGCTTGGTAGGTTGGGATTTGAACTGACAACCTTCTGATTGGTAGCAGAGTGTCTTATCCGCCACTTCAAGATTCCCAAGGCTAAACATTCCTTCAAAAATAGATGCATAAGCGTATCAAGCACTATTTTACTCTACAACTCACCGCCACGACCCCAAACGGGGAACAAGCTGATCTCCTAGTGCTCGAGATCATTGTCATTTTTTTTCCCACCAAAATTTCACAAACTCAAAAAAAAAAAAAAAAACAGGAGCTGTCAAACAAAACTGGATACTCCCTTACTATTTCAAACAACTTCTGTCCAAATGCAATCAAGCTGCTGCTTTCTGTCATGCCTGCTCCACAAGCCAACATGAATTCCATTTCCATAGTTCCTCGTGCAAACAGAGAAACAGAAACCCAGTCACATGACCCGACACATGAGCCCCGTACCCTAGTTTAAGTTCCCGAACTTCTAAATCACAAACACCTCCCAAATCAGAACAAGACTTTCATTTAATTGTTGTGGAGTCTTGCTTCAAAGATACAACTAGTGACATCACTGGTCTTTTTCTTTCTTTCTTTACCACTTAACTTTACTATTGTCCATAAATGTTGTTTTCTCAACTGTAAGCAAACAGCCAAACAAGGAAACAGGAAATTAAACAATTAATCCTATGCATAGGAAGCAAAAGCAACAGAACCAATCAGTGTCCTGGAGGTTTGGATCGCAGGTGTACAGACTCGGACCATTGCATCTTTTTTGCTCAAAATACACCATTTTTGTGCCAGATTATCTCGTCACTGAAGGATACAGAGGACGTTTTATAGATTCTATGCACAACCATAAAATAAAACAAAGGTTTTCCAGACAGGATTGCAAGAAATCCATACCTATCCCAAGAACCTTTAACAAACCCTTTCTTGAGCATATGGAAGCATGCACTCTGAGACTGTACAAAAACAAAGCACTTGAAATATGTATACGGAGCATGCATCGAGAGGCACATGCTTGGCCTGTAAAGGGACATGGAAAGGGTCAGGAGTGCAGAGAATGCACTGAGAAACTATATAGGTGACTATCTATATAGGGACAAGACATATGCTGAGGGTGCGTGGAGATGGCACTTGGACCTGGATGGGAGTAAGCACTGGGAGCATGCACTTGGTGCTCATTCGCAGAGTGTACGCTTAGTCCCACACTAATCATATCTTTCCCTCCAGGGATGTGCTTCAAAAATCTCCCTCAGTAGGCTCTCAGTAGTCTGAGCACATTACACCCCGGAGCTGCACAGCTCAGAATAATGTATCTCTCCCTCTCATGCTCTGTCTCTCTCTCCCTTTCCTAATAGCACTCTGCTGGTCTAAAAAAACGCCTCCATTGCTCGCCGAGATGTTTGAGACAGTTGCAGTGAGAGTGAGCCTGCCTTGTGCTCTTTACAGAATTACAGAGTATTACTCTACCCCCACAATGACGGGTGGCAAACACAATATCTCTGGCAGAAGGACTGCTCAGGCGCGAAATAATGCCTGGATTATGACAGGCTGGGCTAATGTTGCAGAGGCCGTATCTGGACGCCGGCGCTGTCCTCACTTTTCGAAATGAATGCGCCGCCGAGGGTCGCATTATACTCAGGATTCAGGAGTCGCATTTTCAAAAGAGCCAAAAAAAAAGGGGTGAAGCTGCGGTCCGTGTGTGCAGTAAAGACCGCTTGAATATGCAGGGCCTGGATGAAAGATGCTGTGTCAGGGTATAAAATCCACACCAGTTCACTTAGACCTTTTTTTTTTTTTTTAGGCAAGAGGAAGAAAGGCAAGAAGGAGTCAAACCGTGAATACCAGACAGGAAAAGCTAACGTTGGACAACTAGCTAATTGTGTACAATTGGGTGTGTGGTTGTGATCCTAAGCCTAAAAGAAAATTGTGCTGCTCATGTTCCGGGATGCCTCTAAATCCGAGTGTCAGAGTGCCGGATCAGCTAATGTGAGGTGACACTGTGTGACAACCTTGTCCTGAGCCGAGTACAGTTATTTATCAAGATATAAAATGAAGAAACAAATCAGATGAAATTTAATGGATTGACCGAGGCCAAGCATCTTTCATCTCCACCCACAGGCACAGAGGCCACGACTCCTCCATCACCACTCTCAGTCATTGAGGCCACGCCTCCTTCATCTATTTTCCCTTAGCCGCACATGCCACGCCTCCTTCAGACACAAAGGCCACGCCTCCTTCATGCCCACCCTCATGCACAAAGACCACGTCTCCTTCATCTCTACCCTCATACACAGAGGTCACACCTCCTTTATGTCCACCCTCACGCACAACGACCACGACTCATTCATCACCACCCTCATGCACACAGGCCATGCCTCCATGTCCACCCTCATGCACATAGGGCACGCCTCTTTTCCTCTACCCCCATGCACACGGGCCACGCCTCTTTTATCTCTACCCTCATGCACACAGGCCATGCCCCCTTCACCTCTACCCTCATGCACAGCGACCATGCCTCCATCACCACTCTGTCACAGAGACCACGCCTCTTTCATCCCTACCCTCATGCACAGCGACCACGCCCCATTCATCTCCACCCTTAAACACAGAGACCACGCCTCATTCATCACCACCCTTAAACACAGAGACCACGCCTCATTCATCACCACCCTTAAACACAGAGACCACGCCTCCTTCATCTCCACCTTCATGCACACAGGCCACACCTTCTTCATCTCCACCCGCATGCACACAGGCCACACCTCCTTCATCTCCACCCGCATGCACACAGGCCACGCCTCCTTCATCTCTACCGTCAGGTACAAAGGCCACACCTCCTTCATCTCCACCCTCATGCACAGAGGCCACGCTTCCTTTATGTCCACCCTCATGCACAGAGGCCACGTCTCCTCCATCATAACCCTTAAACACAGACCACGCCTCATTCATCACCACCCTCGGACACAGAGGCCATACCTCCTTCGTCACGCTCACACACAGAGGCCACATCTCTTCACTAATCTTCACTAATACTGATATGCACAGTGGCTCCACTGCATGGTAAAAATCTATGCAAACACTAGACCAAACAGATCCATATGTGCTTGTTAAACATCTGGAACATCCCTTTTCCAGATGCAATGCATTTTTTCCTTCTTCTTATAATAAGCTCCACTCTTTTGATAAGGATTTACATTAGATTTTGGAGCGTGGCTAGAGGAATTTGTGCTCGTTCAGTCACAAGAGCATTAGTGAGAATGGGTGAGAAGGCCCGGGGCGCAGTCAGTGCTCCGATTCATCTCAACGGTGTTTAATGATGTTGAGATCAGATCTCTCTCCGAGCCTTTTTCCACATCAAATCCTGGCACATCATGTCTTCATGGAGCTCACTTTGTGCACAGGGGCACTGTCATACTGAAACAGGTTTGGAGCAGCATACAAAGAGATCTCGTACAACTGTGTGCTTCCAGCTTAGGAGTAGAAAGGAGATGTAGAAACTTTTTTTTCTCTTAGGAATTGTATTAGCTTGATGCATAAATCGATACAAAAGTGTTGAAACTAATAAATCTTCAGCTCCTGCTCTAACAATGATATGCCTTTGCTTTTAGAGAAATCTCAATAAAGGACAAACTGCAACTAAAATAACGTGTTTCGTGGCCTCCTGTGTTTCCACAGTCACTTCCAAATCTAGGTTGAGCGTTGACGTCCCAAAGTATGAGCTGCTTAATGAATGCATACTGTGAGCCAAACACTGAGACACAATCCTCACAAACAGATGCTGGGGAGGATGAAAGAAGGGAAAAAGAAGATTTTTTTTTTTTTCCTTTTTCCAAAGGTTTGCATAAGAGATTTCGTAACGCTGTTCTCCTTAAGCGCACTGTAGCTTCCACATGGAAATGCTTCAAAAGATGCTTTGCGCAAGAATACCATCCATCAATCAACTCCTCCGAACTCAAAGACATCCTACTTTTCTTTTCTCAGGTGGTCACTGCAGCCCTGGGGGAGGAGGGATGCTAGATGGTGAAGGATTGTGGGAAATAAAGATGGAGGCCGGTGTTTAAGCGCTCCCATGGGGCTTTTGTGAGAGGAGGAAATTTGGCACGGTATCAACGCTGGGGGAAAAAAAAAAAAGTAGAAGGGCCTTGCTCCGCTCCGGTGCCGCGTTACCATGGCAACAGGCGAGCCCAGCTCGTCGGATCCACGTGAGCCTGATTCCACAAACCGCAGACGGGAAAATTGATTGTTGTGTGACTGCGTGTAACATGTACGTTTGGGACTGCATGTATGCATGTATCACCGGTTTTACTTCCGCACGCGCTTACACTCGCACTCACGGTGAAGAACAGATTATGGTGCACACCTGAATGCATGTGTGTGTGTCAGAACATGTGGCGGTTTCATACTCTCAAATGTTTTAGCAGGAGCAGATTGTTTTTCCCTTAAATCATGTGACCGCCTTCAGAATGTTTCACTGGTCTTCCTTCTCCTGGGTCTTTTTTATCTTTTCAGAAACGGATTCACATCTCTCCCTGCCGTTCTGATGCTAATCACAAACCAAGCACTTTAAATTGGTTGGAGAAGAAGAGGGGGAAAAAAAAAGAAAGCTCTGCTCACAATGTGCGATTGTGCTTGCTCGCTGTGTTAAGTGATGTACTCGGCTCTGCTCAATGGCAGAACAGCACGCTGATAGAAGACTGAAATGATCGGGAGGTGCTGGCCTGCAGGATTAGCAGCTGCTTTTCAACCCACTGCACTGAAGCACACAGCGTCCTTACAACGTTCAGTCCAACTAACACGCACACATACAGATCAAACACAACCTCCTTTTCAAACCTTAAAAAAAACAGCAACAAACAACTAAATCTCCAAGTCCTGTTTTGCACTAGCATGGTGTTACAGCTGTTTTATTCAATCAGTGAAAAAGAAAATCTTTTAAAGGTCACATATTATACTCCTTTTAAAATAAATCTTATGAACATATCTTGCCTCTGCAAGATACGTCCGTTAATTTTCCCGGTGGAAATACAAAACTCAGATTGTGTATTCTGACTGCTTGATTTTTCTATCCGATTCACTCCTTCTTCACACTCGCCGTTTCTGTGTCTGTAACTTTAAATGATCTGCCCCTTTAAGGAAGTGCATTTTCCGAGCCTACCTGCATTTCTGACAAACATTATAAGGGGGTAAAATAGATGCAAGAGCATTATTTCATGATGATGTCCAGAATATTTCGCAATATAAAGAGCTGAGGAAAAAAAGAAAAGAGAAAAAAAAAAACGGGTGTTCAGGTACCTTCCCAACATGGTCAGCAGTGACTTTTTCAGGGATTTGAGCACTGGCTGTAGGATTTAAGCTGTTAGCCTTTAACCCTATCTGCTCCAT
>JAOVVA010000032.1:12621143-12635205 GCA_028565275.1 Leiocassis micropogon | reverse complement strand
GAGCCGATTGTATCGATTTGTCTTTTTATAGCATTATAAAAAATTGACAGAAATGGGATAATAAAAGCAAATAAATTAATTTAAACGTCGATTGTTGGGCTGTTGCTTTAATGCTTGTTGTTATAGCTAAAAATACAGCCCCATGCACACGAGTACCAGTTTCTGGGGAAAAAATAAATAAAAATAAAAACAGAAGGAAGTGAAATAGGGTCAAGTGGAATGAAAGCATTGCTATGCACAGGATATCACTCTATGCATGAAATCAACAACAACAACAAAAATAGGGAGATGAAATAGGGTCAAGTATTTTATAGCATCATAAACCATTTACATAAATGAACGTTATTAATAAAATAAAATAAAAAAATCAAATGTCGATTGTTGTGTTGGTGCTTTAATGCTTGTTGTAACAAAAACTACATCATGCACGAGAACCAGATTTTGGGGGGGAAAAAAGAAAGAAAAAGGAGAAGAAGCAGCAGCTACAGTATGTACAGGATATGACTCTATCCATGATGACGGAGGGCTTTATTTTCCACAGCAAAATAATAATAATAAAACTCCCTGTTTTAGGGATGTGAAACAGGGTTCGCTATATTAGACAGATTGATCATCAGTGAGTAACCGAACCAACTTGTGCACCAAGCAGGAAGTCAATCAAATCAGCCAGTTCAAGTTCGCTGCTATTTAAGCACCCAGGCGATGCACGGCCTACATTTTAAGGATGTAACATCTTGTGTGTTCATATATTTTTAAACTGTAATGTCGAATCTTCTTTTCTCTGCCCTTAGGCATTTTAAAAACTCCTGAGAGCTAAAATATATATATATAGTATGAAAGAATGAGATGAACCCTCAAGTTTTAGTGCATAGCAATTAGTGCAAATAAAAAAAAAAAATCCTCAAGTTTCTCTTCTGTTGAAAAGTTGCATTTACAAAGCTGTTTCAACAAAGACATTAGTATTCTTGCTATTCGAGAGGTACAGAGAATGAAAAAGAACTCAAACAAATCCAGAAAGAACACATTAGCAGGAATAATAGCGTTCGAAACAGAACGGGGAAAAAAATGCTTTATTCCTATAACATTAGTCACTTCTATATTAAAAAATTGTACAAATATTTAAACGCAACTTTCTCACATTATGAAAGCCAAATTTTAATTAGAGCTCTGCGATTTAATCGGTTATGGGATTTAATTGATCTTTTTTTTTGGTCAGGTTTATGATTCTTGAAATCTTATGAAGTCTTAAATATATTATGTTAAACTAAAATCTGTGAATTCCTTGAAAAAATGTAACACGGCTTCTGCAAAACAAATATAAACCGTTTGCATCTTCTGCAAAGACTCATGTTTTGGAAGAGTATCGCTGCTTCTTGTTTAGATTTGTTTTTGTTTTTTACTGCCACCTGCTGGACTGGAGTGTTGAGCTTTTTAATAATCAGCCGAAAAAAGGATCGCTTTGTAAGAGGTGTGGCATGTAAACCATCAAAACAAGTTACCCAGCATTTTTATATTTATTAGATACTTTTACTCGTTTTAAACTCTTCAAAACGACAACTCTAATCAGTTCACAGGTTGTGATCAGATTCATCCTGTTAAAATGCCTGGGATGCTCCCCTGTGCCACGTTCACAATACATCTTTCAATGCATTCCCCTTTCTTTTCACTTCCTTTAAAACGCTGTAACATTATTAAAGTCTGCAGTTTTCAGAACTACATTACAAAAAATCTTTTAAAAAAATCTTGCAGATCCACTAAGCCAGGATACTCACGATTGCAGGACGCTGCAGTTGTAGAAGACGAAATCCGTGGTGATGAATTTCAGCCCGGTCTCTTTAGACTTGAGTGACAGCCTGACCACTCGTTTATCGCCTGTAAGCAAGGAGAAGAAAGCAGAGGGGGTCAGAGCGATCAATCGAGACAGGAAATGACCAGTTTCGGCTTTATACCGCAGGGACACTGTAATTATCCTCCTACCTGCTCGTACATTCAAAGCATCTCTAATACGTTTGATTGCGGACGCATTTATCCACTTCCTCCTTCTCCGAGCAAAATGCACTTCCATTTCTGAACGTAGCGGCCCTTTGCTTTCTGCTAATGACTGCATTTTTTTTTTTTTTTTTGCTCTTCCAATTATACTTGTGTGCCCTCACATCACCATAATTGGCGTAATATTTCCATTTGGACATGCCATGATCGTCTTTAATGGAAATATTAGGTTTAGGTAAGTGACTAAAGGTCAGAAGTAGTGCGCTTTGCTTTTCTCTCTCTCTCTTTTTTTTTTAAGGGTTCTCTGAGCACCTTTAAAAAAAATAAATGTAGAAAACAACCATGTGGACAAACTTTTAGAATAAAGATGCAAGCAAAAAAGCATGGATAGTTCATCTCTCAACCTCTGCCATAATTACAGTAAACAAAACAGCATTACCTGATGTTCTTCCCCCGAAAAACCTACATTATCTTTAAAACTTAATTGAAAAAAAAAAATAAAAAAAACCTCTGAATTAAACTTGGCAGTGTTTAAATGAGCACCTGCCGTGTGTGTTTGGAGGCGTCCGCTGCAACTACGCAGTCGATACGAGAGTAATTTAAATCTGCTCTCCTGGTTTGTCTATTAAAACCTGCTAACGAGGACAGACTATAAGTAAAAAAAACAAAAATCAGGTGACATGATTATTTTTTTTTTTGTCTCACGGCTTCATTATCGGAGCCGTTTCGGAATAAAACACGACTCTCTTCTTCGTCGGTAACGAACACAAGACAACAGAATCTCTCAGTGACGACTGGATCTGTGACTTGAGGCTCGTCTTAGTTTCTCTGCCTCCACTAATGATTACATTTCTGGTTGTGAAATTACACACGCAGGCCTAATTTAGTTTTCCATTCACAGTTTCGTGAAAGGCTTAAGCAGAAGTCTACAAAAGGTTAACATGAGGAGTGTAAGTACTGTATGTATGCGTTATTAAAGCATCTTGACAAAAACATGTCAAAGACTTTCCACTATTCTGATAAAAAGTAAATATGTAATTATGATCTCGGACCGAGCGTGACATTTAAAAACGCACTTCTTTGATCCTGGAGAGTCGAAGCGGCTCTCGCGTTGCTCTGAAAGACTAGATCAGATTTGACATTTTCCCCATCTGATCCGAACGCACATTCTGTCCTTCCCGCAGTAAATTGTGACTGACACGGATGAGATTTCAGACACAAACATGGGGCACATGCTAATCTTAACCCTTGCGAGGACCCGGTTTGGTTATTATAAATAGACAAATGGTAAAACCTGCTTGTGCACCTGCGCATTGAAGGGGTTTGAATAGTTTTGGCACACTTGCGTCTAGCCTCAGGTTCCTGTCCTTGGCTCAAAAGGAACCCAGAGTGACTTTGTCGTTGATGAAGCCTCAACTGTCAGCACGCTGAGGGTTCAAAGATGCTTTTTATTTATTTTTTTCAACATGGTTGTAAGAAGAGGTAAATAGAGGGCGGAGTCTGGGAATAGAGTGTGAGTAGTGAGTATGAAAAGCCTGCACCTGTGGATAGTTGACTAACAAGGACTCAGTTTCAGTGAGTGTCTACGAGGAGATAAATGAGAGCGATAAGAGGAACAAAAGGCCAACTTGGGTGCATTGAGATGTAGAGAGGTATGCAACAGGCACTGGTGCGTTTCTGTAGCATCCCTTTGCTAAAACGCAGGTGCAGACTCATCCTTACCACTCACACCACCAACTACCACCTGGTAACATGCCCACATTAACTTTCTATGATCTAGCAATATGATCCTCCCAACACACACACACCACAACCTTCCCTTTCCCCTCTGACCTGTCTCATCAAAACTACTACTCATGATGTTTTCTGGCAACAGACTTTGTTTGAAATCCATCCATCCATCCATCCATTCATCCATCCATCCATCCATCGTCTACACTGCTTATTCTGTGTAGGGTCAAAGGAATCTGAAACCTAAACCAGTGAACTCGGGGCACAAGATGGGGTCTACAGTACCTCCTGTATGGTGGGTTGGCAGGAGGGCAAAGGGCACACACAACTTGGAAATGGGAACTGCCAACGCTGAGCCTACAACACACGTCTGCAGACTGTCGGAGAAGACCTGGAGCCCCACCTCCACACCGGAAATGGGCTTAGGAACCCCTGACCCTAGAGGCTCGAGGTGACAGGCTAACAGCGAAGCCCTAGACAGTGCTTGAACACATGAGAAATTCCAAGAGATCAGGAACTTCTGGAATACTTGAAGGCACATCTGGTACCAACCAACACAAAGTCACCGTGATCTGCATCTCTCAAATGCCTAATCTGTACCTGCATGACCTTTCTGCTGTCACATGATTGGCTGATTAGCTAATTGCAGAACTGTGTCTCAGCCGACACACTCTGAGCTCAGATTCTTGTACACTAGAAAATATCAAGTAGAGAATTTGGTTCAGGGCATCAGGAGTTAAGTTTCCCCATGTTTTCCGTTATATAATGCAATAGGCTGATCCCGACAGCTGTTCTCTGATGACTTGTGACTGCAGTCGCTCAATAATTTAAAACTGAAAGTCCCACAAACAGATTCGTACCCGAGCCTCCACGAACGAAAGTGGACTTCATGTTCACTTAAACACCTCTCCCGCTACACTGAACTTTCAGCATCATGGCACACAGTAGGACTGCAGATCAATCCCTGCTGTATCTATCAGATATCAAACAAATCAAGATGGGCTCCCTGTTGAGTCTGGTTCCTCTCAAGGTTCCTTCTAGTGTCATCTCATGGAGTTTTTCCATTGCTACGTCCTCGACAATCTGATCATTATAATTTATATACATTTCCTCAAACTTCCTTCCATAATTGTTTTCATTCTGTGAAGCTGCTTTGCTACAATGACTACTATTAAAAGCACTACATAAATAAAAATTATTCATTTTAATAGGTGTTTATTTTTACACTAAGTATCGTATTGTGCAGTCAAATTGTTTAAGACGGCATTTTCTACTAACATTCAATTTTATAAAACAAACGTGCTTTTGTACACCTTTTTTTTTTTCCAAATGATCTTAGTGCTTAATGTTTTCCATTAGTATTTTATAATTGTGTCGTTTCTGTGTTGTTCTCATTATTTACACCATTTTAAACTCACTGTGTCTTCCACTTAAAAATCTAGACCTAGTCAAGACATCCGAGACGCCTTTTATTTATATATATTTATAGAACTTCATAGACTTTCTATAATTAATTTTTCAATATTGTGAAATATCAGAGGTGCTAATATCACTGTCAAAAAGTCAGGCAGAAAGAGAAAAAAAAAGCTGAATGATACAGTAAATACCCTAACGGCTTTTTTCTTAAACAGAAAAATGAAGAATAAGAACACGGTGAAGTGACACAAAAATCTGGTGTGACTGCTGATTAAAAATTAATGCTTGCTTTGTTTTTATTTTTTTTTTACTAAAAGAAAACCCGGACTCCTTGTGTTTTATTAGTTCACAAGACTTAAAGTTTCTCAGGTCAACAGTCACCAGCACAGAAGTAAAGGTCTGCCTGGTCTTTCATATCCCTTAGTGCTGCAGTTAAGTCAAATTAAGAATGGAAAATATAAAGCGTTCAGGTCAAAATGGGACTTTGGACGGGATTGTGCATAACATAACACAGTTATGAGAGTAAAAACTACCTTCATTTCTCTATATAATCTCCTGCTATACTAATGCACTTAACCCAGTGTTTCACTAGTGCTTGGACACCATTAAGGTAGAATTTCATCTAAAACCCTGGCCTCCCAGGAACTCCTTTAACGGCCCAAGCATGTGGAAATGGCTCGGAGCGAGGTCAGGACTGTACGGCGGATGTGGCAATAACTTCCAGCCGAGTTCCTGTAATGTGCAGGACTGTGTGCCCAGTTCCCACAGACCGATGCGTCTCTTAGACAAGTTATCCGTGACTGCAGTGGGCTCTGAGCCACGTCGGCCGGGATCGACATTCACGGCCCGCACCATTCAAATGTCTCAACACCGCACTGGGCTTGAAGTCTTCTGTAAATGTCAATCGGTTTCACGCGTTCATTCACCAGACATTTTGATCCCGGGTTTGACTTAAACGCCTGTCGTGATTGCTAAATCATAATTCTAACAGCCCTTAGTGTATGGTGTTCCTTGCTGTAAATGTTGTTCTCTGTGCGTCTGTGTCTCACCGTATCCGTGTGTGAGCGTCGGGACGTCTCGGAGCGACGGCGACATGCAGAGGATCTGTCCTTTAGGCAGCACCTCTCCAGGGCTCTCGCTCAGGTCCTCGAACACACACGTCACACCTGCCGAGAGGTTCGGCACATGCGCTACCTTCACACTCAGCTGGAGCGCAGCGAACACACACGGGGAGAGAGAGAGAGATTCACATAAAAGCACAGTTTGAATTACAGTAAAAAAAAAATTTTTAAATCTCGACAAAAACACTTTCCATCAAAGAGTTATACTGCAGCTTTGGCAAGCATTCGTCTCTACAATTTCATTTGATGGTTTCACTTAAACAGGCAATATTAAAGTAATATCCATGCAGGCATGGACGCTGACTAATAACATGCACAGTCACAGGCTATAACTCTGATTTTCCAAAAAACACACACACACACGCGCTCGGTGCTCGTTGCTGATGTGTCGCAGCGTGTTAAAGGATCCATGTCACGAGCACAACGACCCAGACTATGTTTAATTAAAGCATTTATAGCACTGTATTACTGAATGCTCCATCTGATTGATGGGAAGGTGTTGATTCATTTCCTATAACAGAAGCTCTGGATGTGATTGAGATCACGCTTTAAATCAATGCACTAATATCTTATCGTTCCGTAACAGTTATTACATATACTGTGAGTCGTGCCACAGAAACTAATTGTGTGTAAATGTTAATCATTTTTTTTTCTTTGTTAAAAGATGTAAAAAAAATTTAAAGGAGCCTCCAGTGTCAGACATATCTCTCTTCTAAATAATTCCAAGATAGACGTTTTAGAATATTGCTATTAATCTAATTGTCGTTACAACTCATTTGATTATCAAAACATTTAATTATCCAAAAAAAAAAAAAATAATAATAATCATAAACACGATTTCTTTCCAGAGCTGTGCCTTGATTAGCCCCTGATCAGTGTTTGCACCTGCATGTTGTTCTCACGTCTTTGCTGTTATTTGTCTCATTACATCTTGTTAAACCGTGTAAACCCATTCGTGCTTATTATACATCTGCTGTAATTATGCTTTTTTTTTTTTATTATTACTTTGTTTATTGTAAACCATAATTTTGTCTTATTTAATTCTCAAATCTGATTGGTCAGAAGGTCAGCAGATAGATTCCAGTTAAAAGGTTTGCATTAATGAGCTGCTTCTAACGCGTTAGCGTTTCTATAGCAACAGCTCGTGCACAGGGACTTGACGAATGATGGATGCTCCATGAAATCTAAGACCGATAATAATAATAGCCAGATTTTATATTTCAAAAAAGATATTTTTCCTTTTTGTATGAAACATTTACGCAAGAATTATTCAGTGTCAGGGCTTTGGAATAATCAGCAGGTTTTACTCCACAGGAAAGTCTTTAGGATGCAGAAGGATTTTTTTCTAAGAAATGAAACAAAAAATTAAAGGCCAATGAAGGAAGGACTGTTTACACCTGATATAACAACAGTCTTAACAGACGTGTTTGATGGATGCACCACCATATTAAAAGTAATTATAAAATGGGTTAACGTCAGGTGTTTTTCTAAGATGGTGGCATTCGGGATCTACATCTAGGCTGACGTCTCGCTTGACATCTGTAAATTTATGCTACGATATATCCATCAGCAGATGCATTTACATGGACATTAACATTCTGCAAATAGTAATAATCGCAATAATAGCCGAGGGGGCAATACTGGCTCAGGCGGTTGAGCTCTGGGTTGCTTTATCAGAGGGTCGGCCATTCGAGCCCCACCATCGCCAGGTCGCCACTGTTGGGTCCCCAGTCCACTATCAGAGGGTTTAACCTCTCTCTCTCATCCATTTGACAAAGTGAAACGCAAGGACGATTCTTGATGAATAGTTTGAACTGGTCCATGAAAGGAATTTGGCCTGGGTTAAATTACGGGAAATGGATTTGGCATGGCATACTGGAAATCATTAAGGTTTTTGAAGAAGTAGATGTATAGCACTTTCCTCGTAAGGCTAAATCTAATTTCTATTACGATGAAACTATTAAAAAAATTACAAAAAGGAATAAATTGTGAAGAGTCATTAAGCCGTTAAGTGATTGAATATCTGCAGGACCAAAGCACATTGGTCTGTTCTTTCTAGAAGTTGTAAAACCCGCAGCTAGTTCCCCCTACGTCTTTATTTAGTGTTCATTCCAATCAATACTTAATTAGAAATAATATCTTAAGAACTTTAACTCCTGCCACGGAAGTAATTAACGATATTAAAATGGTTACAAAAAAATTAGCTGTTCTTAA
This sequence comes from Leiocassis micropogon, assembly GCA_028565275.1. Lineage (NCBI taxonomy): Eukaryota > Metazoa > Chordata > Actinopteri > Siluriformes > Bagridae > Leiocassis > Leiocassis micropogon. The sequence goes on along the minus strand of JAOVVA010000032.1, from coordinate 12,626,734 downwards.
CATTTTACGGCATCATCTGGATAAAATACCACGGTCCTAATGCTAGTGAAACGATTTCAGTAACGAATCTGAGTGTGTATTACTGTGTGCGTTATTCTGATAAGGTGAATATTAAAAAGCTGGGATTGCAAAAGACTTTTTGACAATTTTGTGGCATGGACGCTGATTTGCATTGATATGCTGATGCGACCATTATCTGTTGTTCTGCTGAGACAGACTCTCAGCAATCAATCGGAAAATAATGTCTAAATGACGAGAAAAAGAAAATGCATCAGATCTGCTAAAACATCACAGTATATTGCTGATATTTATCTATACCAAGTACACGACAAGATGTGTAAACATGTGACTACTGAGGACGGTTCCACTTCAAAACCATGAAGATGGCCTTGGACTGTATTTCGGTTTAAGACTGAATACATTTTTCTTATGAAACTTTAATGACTTTCCTTTTAAAGTTTACACTGAGCAAATGAGATGATTTTTTTAAAAGAAAATAAGCATTTGTTTTGTCTTGTTTTAAATTATGATAATGTTTTCAATATGCATTCTTTGGACAACAACTATATGGATATCACTGGATTCTGCTCAGCTTTAATGGCCCATTCTTTACCATTTCTTTAAAAAGTTTTTATTATTATTATTATTATTATTATTATTATTTATGTTATATATAACAGAGGCCTCGGAGTTTAATCTGTGTGTCTGAGTGTGTGTATGTGTGTGTGTGTGTGTTAATATTCCAGTTGAAATACCGCTGCGAGTATCTCAAACTCCCTCCGTTTCACTCCTCTTCCACACGCACTGTTTTACTGTCTATGTAAATGAGGTGCTGCTGAGCCATGTCCCGCCCCGCCACATCAGAGACATCAGAGCTTTGACAAGATCTGGACAAGATCTGCCATGATTGAGGATTTTTGACATTTTCAATGAAACGATAATATTTCTCATTTATGTTTCATGCATCTCATTTATATCCGACTTTAATCTCATTATGGTCTTATATATGACTCATTTGCTTCTCCTTCAAATGCAGCTCTGTTTCTCATGTATATCTCAGATTTCTCAAATGTTTCTCAAAAGTATGTCTCGCTTTGTGTCTCAGTTATGTCTCTTTGTTTCTCCTAAGTGGGGTTTAGAAGAAATAGAAAAGACAAAGTCGAGCTTGTAATGAGACAGCTCAATTTAGTCTCATGAGACAAGAAAAAGATCATTTTGAGTAACACACGTTTGCTATGGGGCAACAGGCCAGAGGATTCTTCTTGTGTGAGGTCACATTAGGGGAGAGAAATCTAATTGGCTTGTTCTCAAGTGGAAAAAGCTGAAAAAGCATTACAGAACCATTTGAATGTCTGAAAATGTCAAATATGGCATACATAATAAAAATTTTTTAAAAAGTGTCCTTTAAGGTTCATAGATTCTTGCAGCAATTCTCATCACCGTCTGTCATTCAAAAGCAAAAGCAGCTCGCAATGGAGCATTTTGTTTTTAATAAGTGATAATTCTCCCTGGGTATCTATGTGCACTGTTGCAAACAAAAAGCATGGCACACAGTTCACATTGAGATATTGATATTTAGTCCAATGTTCCTTCGGTAAGATCTACATATTTTTTTTTACTACATATATTAAGCTTTTAGTTATAGTGCCGTATCACAAGGAAATGACTCGGAAATTCCTTTAGTAGGTTTGAAGCCGTTTTAAGTATTATTTCTTATCAAGGATGTTTGTGGTAATTATATGTTTGTGCTGGTGTAAACAAACATTTAAAAATTATTAAAGTATAATTGTATATAGATTTATGAACTTAAATGTATAATGTGTATATATATATATATATATATATAAAATACTGTATGTTGTTCTTGTTATATACTTATAATTGATGGAATAAAACACTTCAGGACATAGCTGTTATGAGGAAGTAATCGTTTTTACGATGGTAACTGCAATGATTAAACACAGCGTTTATATTCCTTTTAGCCCGCTCCGTCGTGTTTTATTCCCTGCTTAAGCAACTGAAAAATCTGTTCCACCCAAAAGGGTGCTGTGTGATCAGGATCGCGATGCTGACTGAAGGCGAAGGACGAGTCATCACCTGAGTGGAGGCCGAGGTCACGGACATGTTCGCCGGGGTGACGGTGATGTCGACGCACTGCTTCAGCTCCGTGCTGAAGTGCTGAGGCAGCTCCCATTTCTGACACGCCTCCTTCCTGGAGCATCTGAACACAAAGGCGAAAGTGCGGATTAGACCAAAAAACATGTGACCCGCGATCAAACGCGTGCGAGTGTTTACACAATACAGTAACGCTATAATTACGGGATTGGCGCGTATTGAAAGTGGGGTTTATTTACACAGAGGCGGAATCGTTCTGTATTTGGTGAAACCTGGCACTACAAAGTGCTTAAGTTTTCAACATTAGAGTGTAAAGGCAAAGTCTTTAGCGGGGTTGCCAGGTCCGTGGTTTTCCAAAGCCTTGGAAGAGTTTTTAACTTATAATGAAAATGTATATAAAATGTCAATTATTTTGAATGAAATTTGTATTATTTTAGTTGTATTATTCATTCCTTTACTATGTTCTTTTATCTTAACACATACATTTAATTATATATTTTATATTATATATATATACTTTTTGGTCCATTTTAAGTTTATTTAAATGTGTAATATTTTACTTTAGTTTAATTTTACATATTTTATTACATGTGATTTGTGATTATGGTCGAGTTTTGTGCAAACATTCAATACAGGTAAGGAATTTAAAATTTAAAAATTAAGCACGCACAATGTGTCATCTGGGGCAGAATTCTAATGTAGAAAACTAACAAATGTGTACTGATGATAATACTGAAACAAGCGAATTTAGCAGAGAAGAAATCTGTCTCACTAACAGTGATCATGCCTTAGCTTAGAGCATCAGATCCCACAGTTATGAGCCGAATAGTTATTGTATTAATATTCCTAACATTAAATGCACTTTTCTTTCTCTATAGGAATCTTAATCTCAACAAGTGTCCCGACTGAAAGGACTTATAGATTTCCACACTAGTCACTGACTGAAAAATAAATAAATAAATAAAATAAAAGACAGACACAAACACACGCGAGTAAAAGCCTCCAGTCTGTGCCAGGGACGGTATCGATAATCTTTACAAAGCAGCATGGTGCAAACGTCTCTCTCTATACGCCAGCCATGTTTTTGTGTTTTTTTTTTTCTTTCTTGCTGTGTAAGAAAGAGCGGCCTGTTTTTGTTTTTTTTTTTCCCTCCCCTTGAGAGCAGATGCACCGAGCGGCAGCCGGAGCTTAAAACATTCATGACGCCGGCCTGTTTATCAGACGTGTTAATTGGAGTTAAAAGTTGCACGTTTGTGCTAGGCAGATGAACTGAGGAGGACGTATGTGCTGTGTGTCTGCGTGTGTGTTCGTATGGAGATTCCTGATGCCGTGCATATCGACTCCCCCGCCGCCTGCGTACGCTTAGAGTCGCTGCGGGCTAATCTGACCATCTCTATGCATAACATATGCGGAACAAAGACCCAGAGGGCGACGTTATGGTTTCGGGTGCCGCGACCTGAAACGCGGATTATCAATCACTTTGTCAACAGGTTCTCGATTGGAATATGTATGAAAGTATTCTGATGATTATATTAATATTATTCAAACTCTTGACGCAAACTGCACAAGACCGGAGTCGCACTGCAGAGACAGCCGGTGCTGAATCAACACATGCTGTATATATTTGCTGTTTCACTTGCAGGGCTTACAGCCAATCTCTATTTTAATCTAATCCATACTGCAGAAAGATTCCGTCTCTGCAGTTTCGGCTGACTTAAAGTCAGATGGTGCTCGAGTCAGGATACGGCAGTATATAAAACTTTAGAGCCAACAGCAACATGTTATATCCGCATCTGCCAAGTGTATGATTATTATTATTTTTTTTTCAGATCGTTCTACTTTAGATAAATATAGACGATATAAACATGGCAGGATAAAACAATCAGGTTCATTGACACTGCTATGAAAGTACTGTATTCCCTTTTGCTAAGGGCACTGGCGCTAAGAATGGGTAATGAGCCATGTCACACTTAGTACCGAACTAAAAACCATGCAGGATATAAACCTTTCACAAGAACAGGCTGTGCTGGAGATAGCTGGCATGCCTGTCTCTTGTACGCCAATGTGTGATTATTTAATACACCCAAAGGGTTGGGAAATAAAAGCGCTGTTACGGTTTTAAAAAATGATTTTAAAAAGCATATTTAAAGCAGATCTGGAACTCAAGTGAAATTACCTGGAATCTTGTCAAACCTATGTAGAATTTCTTAAAATAAGTTTACCAAGACAAACCAAATAAATTGCAAGTGAAAAATGTCTTGGTCTATTGGCAGATCTTTTGCTTGTTTTTAGGAATTTATTTCTTGAAAGAAGCAAAATTATCTGCCAATAAAACAAGTCATTTTTCACTTGCAAAAACAGTCATGTCATTTTTTGCTAGTGTAGCCGCAATTTACTGTTTATACGCTGCAAGAAATTACATTTCAACTAGTGAAATATTCTTGAATCTAGCAGAACATATCTATAATTTTTTTAAATAAGTTTACCACAAACAGATAAGATTACCAAGCTTATTTCTAGTTAAAAGTTACTAAAACTGCAAGTGAAAAATGTCTTGTTCTTTTGGCAGATAATTTTGCTTCTTCCAAGAAATACATTCCTAAAAGCTTGCAATTTGTTTAGTAATTTTTAACTAGGAATAAGCCTAATCTCATATTTGTTGTAATCTTATTTTAATCTTGTATCTAGATTCAATAATATTTCACTTGCTAAGATGCCAAGATTGTTGCACTGTATCACGCTGCCTATTTTCTGAAAACATTTAGTCAGTGTTTTTATAAGGAGTCTCCAGAGTCAATGTTTTTTAAGCCAGACATAAAGCTGTGAACATCTTCAGAATGAAGTAGTTTACATTTTCATATTTTCTCTGTAACAAGATAACTGCAATCTTATTAATCTCAAGAAGGGGGAAGAAATAGATGTTGTTCAGAGAACATCTATTCATAGCTGGTATAATGAGCATGATAATGGAAACTTTTTGAAGTTAACAGTGAACAACATTAAAAGTAACTAACGAAAGAGAAAAACGTATCCGGGGCCGTTCTTAAATTAACAAAAACAGTAATTGTTGTGGTATAGGAGGAATAAAACACTACATGGCACACTATTATTAGAAAATAATCAAGGCTTGGATATTTTCCGAAGATAAATATAGAAATGTTTAGTTTGGTGGTAATCTTGGCACAAGGATATGTTTTTGAAGCATCAGTAAGTCACCCTGAATTACCAGCAAATCGGATATGCTCTAAGATCCAATCACAAGAATCGTGATGACATACACTGTGTATATATATATATATATATATATATATATATATATACACACACATACACACACACATATACACACACACATATATATACACACACACACACACATATACACACACACACACACATACACATACACACACACACACACATACACACACACACACACACATACACACACACACACACACACACACACACACACA
>JAOVVA010000032.1:12598622-12610862 GCA_028565275.1 Leiocassis micropogon | reverse complement strand
AATGCACATGAGAGTACATTTAAAATAAGAAATCCTTACGTTCTGGTCGCTTCTGAGCGCCGGATGTCCTGAGCTGTGTTTTTAGATTTTATAGCCATCGTACAAACCTGAATCGACTCATCCTGCGCCGAAGATAAATCATTCAGTACTTACAATCAGTTATTTAATTTGTACAATAAAACCACAGACTAAACTAAACCTGTGTGTTTACATTTAGGCAATTGGCAGACGCTATTATCCAGAGCAACTTGGAGCAAATGCTTTAGAGTTTCTGTCATTGGATAGATTCCTTACACTGGGTTACTTGGTCACCATCATTACTTTTGGGGTAAGGGGGCAAATATTGAAGAAACAGATAAGTGTTTAGTTGTCGTTTAAAGAATGCCAGAGACTCTTCCTCCAACTAGGTGCCAGAACCTTAAACAAACAAAAAAAAGAAAAGAAAAAAAAAAAAAACCTTGACTAATTTTTAGCTTCGAAACAAAGCCATACTGTGAACACCCTGAGAAGTCTTTCAGAAAGGAGTCTCCAGTATCAGAGCTTTGTCCGCGTCCGAGGTAAACTGCTAAGGATTGGATGGGTTCTCTGTAAACTCACAAGCTATGTTTTTGTCTTTAATTAATTTATTTCATCTTTCGTAATATACAATACTGTTCAAAGAATTCTTGAACAAAGAAAGAATGAAAGAATGAATTATCCTTCCATCCACTGAATTAAAGAAATGGGAACAAATGTTTTACTGAGACAGGCTGCAAAGTGCCTAAAGATACAATTTAAAAAATCGGTTGGTTATATAACCACCTCAGCAGCGACCTCGTTTCCCCTCTCGTCTGTTCCATCACCAGTATACTAATCACCTGTTTCTCACTGGTTCATGCCTTGAGCTAGATGTGGCTTAAACAAAAATCATTCCAGACCTGCTGAGGTACAGGGAATGGACTGAAAATGGGGGGAAAAAAAAAACACGTCACAAATGACAGTTAAAAAAAACGGTCCTCCAGGAAGCCTGGAGAAGTGCTCCTCAGGACTACAGTAAAAATACAAGAAAGCCAGAACTCGGGTCACAAAACACCATCGTTGATTCATTTCCTAAGAACACTCCCCTGCGTTGTGTTTTATTCTTCACTTATTCAGCTACTAGTGCTGAATCGAGTCGATTTTCTCCGTTTCTCTGTTCGAGTGCTGAATCAGTGCATCTCAGTACAGCGGCGGTACCTTTACTTGTCACTAGGGTTCCACCTTCATGCCTTCTTTTTCCCCTTTAGTACTGTACGTGCATCATCTTTCATCTGGAAATGTGATTACAGTTTACCATTCAAAATTATTTCAATACACAACTGGTCCTTAAGGTCTAATTCTGTTTTACTACATTCACTTCACACTGCTTTAGTAACAGCACAAAGGGTCCTTTAGGGTACCGCTGCAGTGACGGTTCGGGTACCGGTGCATCCTCAGAGTGTGAACCCAGGCGCTCGTAAGGCGTCGTGCTGAAATGGCGTCTTTCAAACTTTAGTGGCACCCGAACAGAGGATGAGGGTTAAACGATTTCTCCATCTGTATAAATCTGTCCCTCTCTCTCTTTCTCTTCTCTCCCTCCTCCTGTGTTCAGGCTGCTCTCAGCTTGTGACCTGTCTGTTCCACAGATGAATGCGCCGTCACACTTCCCCGTTTTACTTCCTCGTTCCTTTTTTCCGCCCCTATTCACGCGTCTGTCATCTGCGCGCGTATAAAGAAAGACCAGCAGGGCACGACGCTGTGAGCAACACGGCACGGGTCGAATGTCACTACCCTCCTCCACCCTGCCCCCACCTCCCTTCCTACCTTCTCCTTATTTCGGTGCTAGGCGCCTCGTAACCCTTGAAACGAGTGCGAGCGAGAAAGCGAGAAACGGGTTATCCATTAAAAATCTCTCTCTCTCGCTCTCGTTTTGCTTGATGTGCCACTAATTGTGGCGCGCGCTGGCTGTCGCGAGGTCACGGAAAGTCTGGGGATATGGCATTAATATGCAAACAAATGTCGTTTTCCGACGGGCGCGGCGCAGACTCGCGCTAATTATTCCATCAGCCCCAGATTTGCATCTTAATTAAAGATCTTTATCATGAGGAAAAGAAGGTATGGCGCGTAGGCTGCGGAGGGACGACGAGACAAAGGGAAAGTTTGCAAAACTCGAACAATCGTACAACAGCCTTCGAGCGTCCGCGACCGTGATGCGTCTCGTGATGTTTCATCTCCGGATAACTTCATCCGACTGAGCAGATGAGACGTGGCTGCTGACTGCTCGCTTTGGCTCGGTGTCGGAAACAGAACGCACATGCTCAGACACTTTTCTCAGATTTCACTTCATCATAGAAGAGGCGGAAGGGGAAGGAAAAAAAAAAAAATCAAATCGATGTTTTTCACTTCTTACAAAACGCTTCCAAGGCCACCGGATCCATCTGTGCGTCGAGACCTCGACTGGTTAGGGAGTGTGAACACACACACACACACACATGCTCACACATGTTTTTCCTCCCACAGATACATCCCTTACATATCACAGGTTTCTCATGTACACGTTTTTTTCATTCCAAAATTCATCACTCGAAACTCTACGACCTCTCGGAGCCAGGCACCTCTGATCACCTCGGCAAAGAAGGTTATCGATGAGATTTTTTTTTCTTTTACGTAATTCATGAAACGAAGGGTCTGATATTAGGGTCATGTGACCCGACAACCATTGTAAGTCTGCTAGAACCAGATGGGTGTTTTGTTGCATGTTTGTTGACAAAACCAACTAAGAAAAAAAAAAAAAGGCCTGCAATGAATCGCAAGTTTAACAGAAATATGTTTTATCAGTGGAAGGTTCAGGAATAAATATTGCTCTATGGGTCAAATTAAAAGTAAAATATTACTGTAAACAGTCAGCACGGTGGGGTAATGGTTAGCACTGTGCCTCGCGCCTCCAGGGTCGAGGGTTCGATTAGGGGATTATAGAATTGGTAGAAGACGATGAAGACGTTGTGAACCTTTAAAATCATCACACCTAGCACCACATATTGTCTGTCTTGTGCAGATGCAGTTTTAGATGAGAAGCTGGCAACCCATCCTGTGCTAAACATTATAAAACGGATCCATTTCATCTCTGAATGAGCCGCTGTGTAAAATGAACTCCCAATAACTGCAAGCGAAAAAACCTCATGCTTCCTACAAACCTCAACGCATAGCGTGTCTAGGGTCGTCCTGTGGCTCGGCGTTTCCTTATATGACGAGTCAGTCATGTTAAGCTAAGCACTCGGAATTAAGCAGATGGAGGTACTGTTATTCTTCGTCACTTTCTTTGTGTGCTTCCGCTCTTTGTGTTGCTATAGGGATGCTTCGTCATGTTTCTCTTGTGGGCTTAAACAAAGGCATCTGTTAAATCGTGCATCGATAAGGAATTACGATGGGCGTTCAAGTCAAACCGGGACTTGTGATGAATTTCTTATGAATGGAGGCGTAAAAAACGATTGACATTTCCAGAAGACGTCCAGCACACTACGTTAATGAAACTCTTAGACGCAGTAAAATATATGAATGGTGGAAACGCTTTAAAGATGGCCGTACATCCGTGAATGTCGATCCCGGCTGAGGTGGCTCGGAGCTCACTGCAGTCGTTCCCGTGAACACTGAGCGAGTTGAACGTCCGATACTTGAAAATCCTTCACGACACCGCTTGCACATTACAAGAACTCAACTTTGAGTTACTGCCACATCCCCCGTACAGTCCTGACCTCGCTCCAAGCCATTTCCACATGTTTGGGCAATTAAAGGAGTTCCTGGGAGGCCGGGGTTTCATATGTAAAGTAGGCATTCCAATCATGGCTTCGGTGTACTGAGAAAACTTTCTACCTTGATGCACTAGTGAAACGCTGGGATAAGTACATTAGTGTAGCAGGAGATTATATAGAGAAATAAATGGAGTTTTTACTTTTTTTTTCTGTCATTCTGCGCAATCAAAAGTCTCGGTTTGACTTGGACACCCTTGTACTTTAGATTGAATTTTATTGGTTGACAAAAGGCATCCTCATGGTATATCTTCTCTAACTAAGCTTAGTATCACTGTGAAATTTAGCTAGTAATCATAACTCTAGTAATCATAAATCTAACTGAAATTCACTTTTCTTTCTTTCTTTTAGTTTGATGACTACAGGGTGTTCCAATAGTCTACACACACACACACACACACACACACACACACACACACACACACACACACACACATATATATATATATATATATATATATATATATATTTGGAGGTGGGTGGATCAACAGAGGCCTTGGGAGTGTCCTCTGAAATCCCCATCTCTAAGCTTACTTTATTTTTACTTGTCAGGTCATGTGAAAGCCACGAAATACCATGAAAAGACACCACACAAGGTTTTATTTAAAGGGATACATTCGAAGTACAGTTACACACATAACACCAGATGTATTAACACAAGTTCAGTGGGAGAAATAGAAAATGGCAATGTTGTAGAGAGAGGATGGTTTGTAAATAAGGCAAAAATGTTAAAAATTTTCACTGAAATTTAGCAAGATATTTGCCTTACATGCATACAAGTGAACAAACCGAACGTCGGCCAAGTTGCGCAGACGTCCAGGAGCCGATCAAAACTTGTTTGTGTCAGTGGGAAGCCAAGCGAAGCTGGTTTGCGTATTTTCTTTTTTTACATTTTTTGTGCAAGATTTAGTGATTACATGGTACCATGGGTCCCAAGAATGTTATCAAGAACGGCAGCAAAAAGAAAACAGGGCCATTTTCGGTTTGGTTTTTAAAGCAGCCGGTGCCAAGAGGCATCATAAATTAAGGTTAAGTCAAGTTTAATGTCTTTTTATTTCATATTTTACTCAATTTACCTCTTTTCTAAATGTTTCTATAGTTTACATATGCAAAAACATGATTATATTGTTGGAAATTGGTAATATTGGTAATATTTTTGGGAGGCTGGAACAGATTATGGGAAAATGTGTTTCGCATTATGAAATTTCACCTTAAGAACTCGTCTCCAGAATGAATTAAATTTGTATGCTGAGGTACCGCTGTAATTTTCCTTACACACAGAGACTTTTTCAGTGTGATACCCTGGACACTTTTGAATATAAAACCTTACAGTCAGTGCTCCCTAGAAACGTATGTGAACACCTGACTCTCATACCCATATATGTGCTTGTTGATCATCCCATTCCAGATCTATGTCCTGCTTCCTCTTATTAGAAATAAGATTAACATTCAGTTATACGTGACGTGTACCTTAAAGCTCGGGGAAATTCGTTTTTTTTATTTGGGTCAGAATCTTAAGGGCCTCGCTGTTTGTGCAGTGGCAGCTTTGTGGTGCTGAAGCTTGAAGCTTGACCTTCTGATCAGCAAACCGGAGCCTTAACCGTTTTCGCCACCTCCTAATACCCTCAACTCTCCTGGGAAGGCTTCCCACTAGATTGTGAAGCGTAGCTATGTAGTTGATGTAATATAGAGATGGTCTGAGATGCAGTCAATGGTTCAGGTCATCCCAAAGGTGTTCAGTGGGGTTAAGGTCAGGGTTCTGTGCAGGACATTCAAGCTCCTCCTAACACACCCTGTGTTCATGGAGCTCATTTTGTGCTCGGGTTCATTGACATGCTGGAACAGGCTCGGGACTCTTCGCTCCACTGCAGGGAAATTTTAATGCTAGAACATAACCTATATTCAATCAAGTGCGTCCAACTTTGCGGCAACAGTCTGGGGAAAGCTCAAATTCCTTCACATCACAGGAGGAAACGGAGTTCCTTGTTGATATATGAGGTAAAGAATGAAAAGTATTCCTGCACAAGCCATGAATCTGAATCCAAATGAACCCACGACCTGTAATTAACACCCTGTCCCTCAGATAATTAGGTCTAGGTGTGAACACGCTAAACTAGTATTCATCGTATGTAAAAAAAATTTTTTTAAAGTGATACGAGTACAAATACTAAGACTAACCTTGACTGCTAACCTTGACTATTATTTTGACAGGGATTCTTATTATTGTCTGATGTGAGTCTTTCAAGCAATAAATAAAGCGTGAATACAGTGACTCACTTGTTGTGAAGGACACACCAGCCACAGTGAGGATCTCCGGAGCCTAGACAGCTCTTACAGCTCCGGTACTGAGAACAGCTCTCCACCGGGAGACGGGTCACCTGCAATACAAAGCACACACACGCACACGAAGCGCCTTAGGCATTTACATTTACAGTGCAAATTGGCCAGAGTCTAAACATACCAGCAACTTAGACAGACATCTGGCAGTTTCATATTCACATTGACTCAATGGGGTAAAGACCTGAATATTTCTCAATATTTACAACCTACAGAGCCGGACAAAGTCAGAGTGCGTCAACGGAAAGCTGCGAGTCGATCCTCAATACTAGCACTAAAAAAGCCCATCTGTTTTTAATGTATTTTTGATTCGTCAGATTGTATCGACAATCATAGCGAGAGATGTTCTGTGTATTGCCTCGCAAGAAGGGAAAAGCTTGTACAGAAAAACAAATACACTTATGTTTACACCACCCACAATGCCACAAACATGACCCGGACACCTACTCAACAATGAATAATTAATATCCAAATGGTAGCAAAAATAGTTTGCTTGCCTCTGCGTTCCAATGTGGAACCAGCGACGGTGTAAACCTGATATCTAGGTAACTGCTACAGAGAGTCTGACTACTTGTTGTATCAAATTCCCAAGTGGGAATTAAGACTCGCCGAAACAGCTTTGTCTCACGACGTGCTAGTGGAGAACGAAGTAAACATTACACGCCGAGCTAATCTGTACCCGAGCCACAGTGGTGTCTGGCGGCTGAATCATTTTTAAATACCTCAACACGCTCGCTTTTGTCATTTGGCCAGGAATTGCCGACACAAGGGGCTTCCTCTTGTTGATGCAAAAATATCGCACATCAGCTGTGGGACGTCTCGGGTCACAGATTTTAAATGTCGTCCTGGAATACGCTGCTCAGGGCTGCTCTAATATCTTACAACTTTTGCTGAAGTTAATTATTGATTAGTATTGATGGGTATTTATCACCTGGTTCCCCCCCCTGCCCCCAAGTCTGGGATCATCAACAAAAGTGACTCCACTAAGTTACTGTTATCCCTTCTACGCTACCAACATTCAAGTCTGTGGAATGCCCGAGATCATTATTACGGATATATTTAGCGGGGAAGCATAACATCTTGTCTCAGATAACATACATTATTTAATAACTACATCTGGCTAACAAGGTTTGATAGTCAAGTTACTCTTTCAATCAAGAAAAGAGGATCAAATTATTGGGCTGCATCACGCAAATAAAACAACTAAGGAAAGTCATAATTAGTCGAACCACGGCTATGTTTAATAGGGAAAGCAAAAGCATTTTAATACGTACAATGTGATCAGAACTCAGAACCGCTGTGCATCCATAAGAAAACCACTTGATGGTGAGACTAATCAAAAAATAAGGCTTCAGTTTGCTCGGGAGCATAAAGGTGGTCTTCGTAGCGATGGGAAAAGGTCATGTGGTCCGATGAGTCCAAGAGTGATGGGCGCGTCAGGGTAAGAACAGAAGCGCATAATGCATAGCGCCTACTGTACAAGACTCTGGAGGCAGTGTTTTGATCTGGGGTTGCTTCTGTTGCTCAGGTCGGTCTAGACTCTATGTCTAGCAATGTTATGTGGAAATTAAATGAAGTCACCTGAAGACCCACATCCATGGAGCTTTACTTCCCTGACGGCACAGGCATATTTCAGGACTCAAACTGTGAAAGAATATTTTTTATATAGATACATTTTAACTAAAAATCAATGGACTCGCTAACAACAGAGCACACAACAGGCCAGCTTGTCCAGGAGCCACCATGGGTTCTGGGGGTTAGATTTTAAATCCCACAACACTCTCGCTCTTCTCCTTCCGTCAAAAAAATGCCAACAACCCAGGATGGAGTTTTTTTCGCACTAACTATGGGCAGATGGTTTAAAACCTTTCCTTATCTCTCACACACACATTACTTTCCCAGGCTGCAATCTTCTTGAACAAGGACATTTCCCAGATCTGACCTCTGTCACCCTTCTGACATTTAACATCCCGCGGCACTTTAATTATATGTAACTACAGCTAATGTTCACGGTAAATGATTGTACAGTATGTCTTGCTGTAAATTCCTGTTTATTATGTAAATGACTTTAAACTGCACATTCTGTATTGTGAGAATTTGCTTTATTTGTTGTTGACTCAAACACCAAGACAAATAACTTGTATCCTGGTTATTTTTTGAATAGAACATTTTCTTGCTAACCTTTGGCCAAATAGCCTTGTCTGACTCTTCTGAAATCTGCACTTGTACCATCTGGCTAAATTAACTCCCAAACCTGGGATAAACAACTAATTGACAAACCTCCTTTTCAAGTTTAGAAGCCTTTATATACTCTTCTAAGGTTTTGTATTAGACGTCATTTACGAGCGCTCTAGTAACATTTCAGGACAATTTTCATGTCTATAGGGGGGAAGAAAAAAAGAAAAAGAAAAAACTGTTGCTGGTCAGTCAATCGGCTTGGGTATGCCTTGCCTGTATAACCGATCCCAAGCTGAGTCATTGTAGTACACGACATGGCGAGCAAAAGCTCCCGAAAAATGTCCATTTGTTCTATTGTTATGTAGTATGGTTTGTGGAATCTAGCTGAAACTCTCATTTAGGGGTTTTAAACTAGTGGAAACTTGGACCAGCTCTTCATTCCTGAATTAAACATGGTCAGGTTCCCCTGTCTCCAAGTTCAGCCCAAAGATCAACACCAAACATGCCCGGTTCTTAAGACTTTGGGATCAGGAGGTTATCTTGCCATAACAGAAAACACAATCACTGACTCTTGTACAAAACCACATCCATCACACTCAAAAATAATAATGACTGAGGGGGGAAAAAAAAGAAGAAGAAGAAAAAAAAGATGGGTGTAGAAGACCGAAGCAAAAGCAGCTGCATATAAGTTTCAAACTTTCATAAGTTTGGATTTGAAAATGCATGAGCAGGCAGCCAAGCAATGAACGGTAGCTTATATAAGGGTAGAGTGGGAGGCCCAGGATGGGAATTACATGAATAATGCTATTGTGTGTGTGTGTGTGTGCGTGTCTGTGTGTGTGTGTGGGCATGCTAGTATTTGTTTGAACTAGGTTGCTTTATCAGCAGTGGTATGTGCAGTCAATAGAGTGGGCAAACAGGCATTAGATCTGCACTGATCTAACATCATTTGTCGACGTGTGGCAACGTGAAATCAATGTTGAATGGATAATTACTGTTGGAGCGCAACCGCTCCAGTGAAAGGTCATCGGCGTGCTTCGTTTTGAGGCATCTCACACGCGTCGGTGGATTGGTTGACGGCAGATTGAAAACATCAGGGTTACGAGCGTGACCACGGTCCTTTAATGAAGGGATTGAAATATTACCACGTATGGGAGGAGCTATTGATCACCAGCCAATCAAAAAACATTGGGTAATTACTTTAAAGGGATAACAGTGGGTGGCAGGATGACTTAACAGGTAAGCGGTGTTGCCTCACACCTCCATGGTTGGGGGGTTTGAAATCAGTGTGAATCTTGAATCTTTCATGTACTCTGGTTTCTACCTACAGTCCAAAGACATGTAGTCTAGATTGACTGGCATTTTCAATTGGTTGGCCATCCAGGATGTTCTGTCTTGAGCCCAAAGTTCCCTGAGATAAGCTCCAGGCCCCCTGCGACCCTACACAGTAAGAGCGGCATAGATAATAAATGGTCGGATGGATAGATAATAGGGGTCAAGAAATTTGCAAGTCCCAGTTGGTCCCATGGAAACATGGAGTGTTAAAGCTATAGAAAGGCCAACATTTGTGATTAAGCCTAATCTGAACCAAAAAAAACTTGCATAATTAAAAGCTAAATCGTGGTGACCAAACACTGACCCCTTGAAGACGATTAATCATGTACGGGTAGCTCAGTGGTTAAGGCGTTTAACTGCTAAACAAGAAGGTCCCAGGTTCAAACCTCACAACCACCAAGCTACCATTGTTGGGCTCTTGAGCAAGGCCCTTAATCCTTAACTGCTCAGACATATAATGAAATAAAACAAGTTGATCGAGATATGGGTGTCTGCAAAATGCCATAAATGTAAATGTTTTATGGCCCAATGTAAATTGAGTTAAGTTAAGACAATGGCAAATTAATTTGTACCGAAAAATGTGATGTACATTTAAGTCGCTAATGCAGTGTCTCGTGTAGATGCCTACAAGACAAACTCTGTGGAATGACAAAAGGAAGGAACCTTAACAGGAACCAGACTATCCCTGGGTCCATCAGAGAGTTGGGGTGATACCTGAATAAGAGGAATACTAAAATTAGACATCATGTGATGTCAGATTATCCCAGTAATGTTTAGGATGTGGTTAGACGTCTACAGTTAGTCTGTCGTTACTGGGTAAACTCTAGCAACTTTTGCGATCTACGGGATCGCCATGTTTGGTTCATGATCGAGGAAAAGAATTTGACCAAAGACCTGAGTGAGAAATACCACAAGAGAAGCGGGTTGTGGCGTATCCAGATTCTATCCTGGGAACGCTTGCCGTGTGGTGGGCTACACCCTGGATGCGATGCCAGTGCATTGTAGGACACCACAAGCCCTTTGAGAGGAAGTGAAGAGTATCGAATCCACCTACTGGCGTCTTTTAGAGAGTCCACATGAACGCGGAAACATGCCGAAACGCACAACATGCAAAAACAAGCCAGTTGTGTCTCAATGGGACAAAGTGTCGGAAAATGAGCCAAATACAAAAGCAGCAATATTTTTAATTACTCTTATAATGAACAAGGATGTGTATGTATTGTGCATTGTGTCGGTGTTCTATTTCCCCAGCATAAAGGAACGTGTCTGGTTTCTTTAACGGTGTTTTTAGAGCTCCAGACTCAAAAATGCTCCTTCTCTTCCTTTGATCGGAGCCGAGATTAGACGCTGCAGTGAGAAAAACCAGAGCGTGGAATAAACAATCCCACCCAAAAGAGACAGGGCCATGGCTTTCAAGTGCAGAGCAGCTGATGGCTCTACAACTTTATGTGTCTGAGTATGTGAAAAGAGAGAGAGAATAAGAGAGAAGGAGAGAGAGAGATGAGAGTCTGGAATAAGGGTGTGAAGGAGAGAGAGAGAGAGAGAGAGAGAGAGAGAATGTGTGTAAGTGTGTGACTGAGGGTGGGCGAGGTGTAGCGAGATTGAGCTCTATGCTAATTTATTCTGCCATGCAGCCAAGCATAAATACGCCGTTTTATAATCCATTGCCTCCGGTCCAGGCTTTTTTTTTTTTTTAAAACACTCCCCCACATGCACAAATAAACACACACACAGATAAAGGTTCACATCCCAGTGGTCGACTTCAAGAAAGAAAAAAAAACGGTCTATCCATCCGTGCTCAGTTTGATGCATCACTGAAAGGTTAAGCAGAAGGTTTGGTATCCACTCTGAGCGACTAGCTTCTCCTTTGTTCCCATTTTTCGCTCAACACGACATCAGAATTGGAAACGTCCTCGCCATTTTGCGCTTTGTGAGCAAACCTGACCCTTCACCCGCCCGCGCACCTGCTGCTAATGAAATATTCAAATTCGTCCGTCGGTGTGGAGCATCAATTATTGACTCCCTGTCATTCACTTCATATTTAATATTTCATGCTTCATATTTCAAAGCGAGTCATCGCCTTCCTGCCATGCATCTTCGCCGTGCACGGTCACAAACTGATTGGACATGAAGGAAGCATAAATACATACGCATGTGGATTTTCTATAAGTGGATGCATGTTAGAACAGGGTGTCCCTCCTTACGTTATATGACGCATGGTTCAGTCTGACATCTTTCAGACCTGTCTCTGTGTTAAACGATACGATTCTATATCAGAAGCAACACAAAATTTTGGTCCTACTACAGTGCACACACAACATTACAGAAGTGTAGATAAATACAACAACAAAGCTAGCAACAGACATTTTAAGGATTCTAAGATTTTAAAAACACATTTGTTATATTTAGGGAAAACAAAGTAGAGAGCTTGTCCAACAATACAGAAGCATCAACTTGGCAGAGCTTGACTAACAGGCACAGAGGCCACGCCTTCGTCACTGCGCCTGAAAGCACAGAGGCCACGCCTTCGTCACTGCGCCTGAAAGCACAGAGGCCACGCCTTCGTCACTGCGCCTGAAAGCACAGA
>JAOVVA010000032.1:12576691-12589272 GCA_028565275.1 Leiocassis micropogon | reverse complement strand
TGGAAATGGCTTGGAATGAGATCAGGACTGTACGGGGGGGGGGGATGTGATGTGGCAATAACTCCCAAACGAGTCCCTGTAATGTGCAAGTGGTGTTGGTGAATGATTGTGTGTACAGTTACACAGACGGATGCATCTCTTCTGAAAGCTGGTGACCAAGTATCAAGGTATTGATTTTCAAGGATCCACTTGCTGAATGTTCACAGGAACGACTGCACAGGGTTCTGAACCACATCAGCCGGCGTCATCATTCACGGGCGCATGGCCTTCTTTGCACCTTTCTAAACATTTTAAGACTCTCATCACCGTACTGTGCTTGAGGTCTCATGCAAGAAAGAAACTTCATCCCAAATCCAGGTCTGATCTGAACGCCCACCCGGTTAATTACTGTTCAAATTCATTTGTGGCAGATAAACATTGTGAGTCAGATGGTTTCTTCTTGTGAAAGTCAACACAATCTAAAGTTAAAACCTTCGACAAAAGTTAACAGTCATCTGATGTAGACCTGTTTTACCCAAGTAAACATGTTAACCTCCTTTTTTTTTTTTGTGGCTTGTATTTTAACACTGGATGAAGAGAATACGAGATTATCTGTACTGTATATGATGTACATTACTAGAACAATTTAACATTGTTAAACCTGAGAGGATTACCTGCGAGACATTTACAAGCATGTTCAAGTCTTTATCTACTTTAGTTATCGAGATGGCAAAGTAAGTTATAGGCTTATGCAGTTATAGGCTTAATGCTAACCCACTCTTATCGTTACTCGACAAAAAGATGAATAACGACGCACCATCATCACAATACCCATAGCCTCTCAGACGTATCGTCAAGAAATATGGCCTAAAATCACTCCACTTAGGTAAACAATTACTTATTCAAGGTTATTCGTTTTGCTAACATGCTAATTAAATGCTAATTAAATCAGACTTAAGGCTCCTCCAGGACTGCGGACTCTATTTATTGTTTTCTACTGATGCCTATTAGCGCCGGTTGTGCCTTTTTCACATGTTATATTCATCACTAATTTACTGTTTGAAATTTCAGACAGATGGTAAAGTAGCACGTCATGCCCCAGTCCCACTTCAACACGCGGTGGTACGATCCGTTTCCATGGAAACGTCACGCGTTTTTAAACAGCAATCAGGATCGGGTGAGGAAAAAAAAAAAAAAAAAAAAAAAAACAGGATTATGACTGGTCTAATGCTTATTCATGGTCTTGTCGGTGATGCTCCAGACCAGCATTTTTTACTGAGATAAATCTCGAGTGCATTACCATATCCACGATGTTCCCTCGACTCAATCACGCTCAGGTTCCAGCAGCTTATACCATATGGTGGAAAGGCAAAGCTCCGCCTATGATTCATGCTTAATGCTCTAAGAAGGTTGTCGACGCTGCTGCTGCTGCTGTTTATGCAGCACACACACACACACACACACACACACACATATGCAGAGGCTCGGGCTGCTTTGATTAACCATCAGAGCTGCTCAAGATCTGTCATAGCTTGTTGTCCCCACTACTCTCCGCACCCCATGGCGTACTAAGGATTAGGTGCAAGCGCAGGAGAAAAATACGCTCTCCTCCAGCATGTCGAGAGCAAAGAGGAGTAGGGGGGGGGAAAAATGACCAAGACATTAAAGCATTGTTTTCTCATCTGCTGCATTCAAAAGTGCTCCTTTCGCCGGGACTCGGACTCGTCTTTAAAACCGGGCTACTCTTTCACGTCGAGGGTAATCGATTTTACATTAAAGAGCAGAACAGCGGGGGGAAAAAAACAAGCTACTCTCCCGCCTCGAAAATGAGGTCAAAATCCTCAAGCTCCAAATTCTTCTTTTTAAAAGACAAAGACGCTGCGCTGTAAGAAGCGAACAAAAGAGCGTGTGTGATTCAATTAAAAGCCCTTATCCTGTTTCCTCAGATTGGGGGCTGAAGGGAGGAAGAAAGGCCCAAGCAAACAAGGGTTCATCCCTTCTTTGCACCTTCACCACCTGCTTCATCTCAATCCAAAAGAAAAAAGGGAAAAAAAAAAAAAAAAAAAAGCTGTTCCGCTGCACCTTTAGAAATCTTACCCCGCATTCCATGGCCTCTGACCCACCCTCACCCTCTGACCCGTGGGGTTTTAAGTGCTGTGTTGCTTGCGTGCGAGTGTGTGTTTTTACATGCGCGTGTGTGCGTGGACTGACTGCTCCTAACAATGCCGGATGATTAATGCTTTTCGAAAAACGCACACATCTACCTAATAGGATTCCTTCTGCATTAGGAGTCATGGGAAAAGGGATTTATGGAGTGTGTGAATGAGCGTCGCACTCGCAGCAACAGGGAAAAGACATGCTGGTCATTCAGTTCGGGATATGACCGGAGCTTTTTAAGAGGCACGAGGGGATTTGGGAGCTGGAACAGGAAATGTATCAGTAAAGGAAATTAACAATCTGGCCTAGTTGGCTCGCGAGCCCTCCGCACACAGCATTCTGATCGTTTCCTAAATTCTAGCCATGTGATTTAATTGTTTTACACTGAATAAAACTGTTACGTAAATATCTCTCTGCGCACTCCTTTGTTTCGCCACCTGCTACGTTTGTCCTCAACAGGCCAGGCTTGCTTTCTTCAGTGATGGTGTTACATGAATACCTTTGTTTTTACTAAAAAAATAAATCAAAATTTGAATTTGTTCAGCCACCAAGGAACTCCACTCCTGGGAGCTGTTCCCAATTCACTGCGCTGACCGTTGCGTACTTCATGTTCCACAAGCACTTCCACCTGGCTCCAATGAAACACCAATTACTCCAAGTTATTCGAGTATGCTAACTCTTTACAACTCAGTAATTACAATGTAGAGAATACATGGAATGTTTACCGTCAAGAACCGCCCATCAATTATTGCTTTCTGACGGGTTTCGGATATCCGTTTGCAACCAAAATTACAGGCTGGAAATAAAAAATTCTGTCACGCACTGGTAAAACTGCAACGTCTTTGGGCACATTGGACATGTGTTAAATTAGCCATAAGCCCAAACGCTGGAGTTGCTGGCGTTTCTCTGGACGCGTGTCAGAAAGCTCCGGAATGTTAAACAGGAACTTAAAAGTGGGTGAAAAAGGCAGGTCAAGGAAGTCAATCTCAAAGTGCGAGCCACTTCCTCTGCACGACTGGCTGGTATGGAAGGTTGTATTCGACAAAAATGGACATGCTTGCTTCAGGAGCTGTTGTCCGAGATGTAATTTTAAAATCAGACACTTTATTAGTCTACTGAAGACATCTCATTTTATAGACATGAGACCAGACTTCATTCTACACATTGTTGCTGGTTTTAGTGAAGACTCCACAATATAGACCGCTGATTCGTAGAGTTACAAGGACGAGTCAAAACTTATCGGCACCGTATCCGGCTGTGGAATTTATTTAAATAACCTTTAGAAAAAGTAACCGCATCAATTTCCGACAATCTCCTTGCTTTTCAATACACTTTGTCAACAAGCTTTCGTATTCGTTCATTAAAAAATGTTTTAGGCTGAGCTGCAAGCCATGAATTCTGTCTTCACTTCTTCATCAGAAGTGAATATTCGTCTTTGTAGGGCCAAACTGGTGAAAGTCCGATGGAGCAAATTCAAAACCATAAGGGAGGATGCTTAATTCTTCCTCCTGGCAATCAACTCTTGAATCACAAAACACTTTCTCCATATTGAGTGAAAAGTCTTTGGTAAATAACAGCACCAGATTCACCCTCAAATCATGGGTGGCACACAGCTCTAGCCAACCATGGGAAAAGCGCTATCCTCAAAGTGTCTTACGTCATGTGTTACGCCGTTGCGTAAGCAAGCTGTTCGAAAAAGATGCAGTTGGCTGACGTCACTTGGGTCACGTGATAGTCTTCACCCACCCTGGTTAGTCGTTGTAGCATTTATGAGGGAGTGCCCTAATGACTGGTAGGAATCGGCTACGACTAAATTAGGGGGAAAATCTGGAATCTGGAAAAAATGCAAATAAGAAATTGATCCAAAAAGAAATAAATAAACAACATTTTTGGACCCTTTTTGACTTTAACTTTTTTTTTTAAACTAAAATCCTGCAAGGATCCAAGATCTTCAAACACTCATGAAAGCCTTAAACATTCCAAGGTTTCAGAGGTTTGTTTTGGGAGCTTCTCTGGGATTTCCGAAGAAACGCAACCCAGGATTAAGACACAAAGAGCAGTTTCAAGGCACTATAAAGCATAGTTTGTTTGCATTCCAGGATATTTCTTGGATTCTTGGGCAAGTGGGGAAGAGAAAGAAAGCAGCGGAGAAATGAACATGCAGGAGAACTGGAGCAAGGCCAGATCATTCGGCATCTCGGCTCATTTGGGAATTGGGCTCGGGGCTTTGCCCGGCTGTCGCGTCAAGGCCGGCGGGTGTAAAGAGCAACCAACCGACTTTCAAACGCTTGTCAAAGTACAGCACAGTCCGGCTTCTGTGATCACTCCACACTGCTGTCCAGGTGCTCAAGCTGGGGCCGGGCCAAGGACGCGTCAACATGCTAACAGAAAGAGTGAGCGCACAGAGTGAAAGCCTGCTGCATACCGAAGCGTTCCAGATCTCCTGAAGTGTAATGTTTGCATTCCTGCCGAATTAAAGAAAATTGTGCCAGTGATCCCCTTCCAGGTGAAAGATGCCCTGAATTCCACTCTAATCCTGTTAACGACTCCATCCTGAGGCAGGGTTAACGTGAAACCGTGCTAGGATTAAAACTGTGCAGGAAATTGCATGTTGGTTTTGCTCTATTACATGCAGCGCAAGCCACCACGCGGTCATCGCCATGTAACCTGGTAACCTGGTTTGACTCCTCGCGTTGTTCTGCAATATGAAAAGGATTCAGGTTTAAATCCAAACTCCCTCAGTGTTCATCCCTCAGGCTCGAGCAACGGGCGTTTAAGAACGGCAGCTCAGGATGATGTAGGCTTTGCCGAAACGACAGCAGCAGCAGGGTAAAACCATGTCACAAAAAAGATCACAACGCTGGTTTCGTCTTACACTTCGACAAAGAGCAGAGGTGTACACTGAGACAAATAAGTGATGATTGGAGTTGAAAAAAAAAAAAAAAAAAAAAAAAACATCCACACGGAGAGTATCCAGAGTTTAAAACCAGGGATCCTGGAATTAAGATGCCTCCTCCACAAACACTGAGAACCTGCCAATGCTGGGATTTGACCTCACAATCTTCTGGATTACTGTACTAAAGCATCCATTAGAGAAATCCCACATCATATACCATCTTAAACTGGTTTGGTTCGTAACATGGTTCACCGAAACGCCTCAGCACTCGCACCAGCGCCATGCCACTAAAAAAAAAAAGCATGCATGATCTATGATGTTACTTTGCAGACGACACACACAACCAACATAATTCTTGCTGAAATTAATCTGCAAGTGCCTCAGAGTAACAACTGAACGAGACCGATTCTGTCCTTGTTATGCGGCAAGCTCGTGCAACACATGCGCGAGCCTTTTTGAGGTATTCGAGACTGTTAAACAACACCGGGCCTGAGCGAGAACTCGAAAACAGCTTTGAGCACAAATTACACACTGGCATAATGACACTGCTATGAACCTTAATCAACTTAGCTTTTTAGTTGCTAACTGTATTTTTCTCTTTGAGAAAAAACAGAAGAATAGGTTCAGTCTCACCGGTGCGTCCACGTTATCTGGCTCAGGCCTGCTCTCTGCCGCAATCGTTATGATAAGTAGCTGGAAAAATAAGTCCATTCAGCCACGGCGGGGTTTCGCTGCGCTGACACGCTCTAATTGTCGCTGAGCACTTCGCTCATTTAGTCCGAACTCAGCCTGGAGTCTGGAATGCACGCTCGTACTTAAACCTACGGCATCGGACAATTAAACAATCAACACAGAGAGTCTCCGGTGGACGGGGTGCTGCTCGGAGATAACTACGCATTAGTGAAAAGTTAAAGCTTTACTGTGTCGTGGATTTTCTGTAGGAAATCAGACGCGTTCTACGGCACTTCCCGGACTCGGCAGCCGAGACAAACAATTACACTTGTACAGTATCAGCAAGGACAAACAACAATCATGTCTCCATGTTTGAAAGCAAACACAATTAATAGCTCTTGTGCTACGCCGGAGTGCCCTTCGGCTTAACAAGACTCTGGCGCAGACGGCTGAATTTATAGTGGCAGGGCTGCTATTTGTTTAATATGGACAAAATAGCTACAATTTCCCCATGCATACAGTACTGTGCAAAAGTCTCGAGTCCTCCATAATGTCTTCATTTGGTGCTTACAAGGAGCTAGATTTTCTTGTATTTGTAATGTCACAGTAAAACTCACTCATCACTCATCTTCTATACCGCTTCATCCTGTATTCAGGGTTGTGGGGACCTGGAGCCTATCCCAGGAGGCTTAGGGCATGAAGGAGGGTACACCCTGGACAGGGTGCCAATCCATCACACGGCACACACACACTTACACACTCATTCACACACTACGGGCAATTAGGAAATGCTAATTAGCCTAACCTGCATATGTTTGGACTGTGGGAGGAAACCGGAGTACCCGGAGGAAACCCACCAAGCACGGGGAGAACATGCAAACTCCATGCGCACAGAGACGGGAATCGAGCCTGGCAGGGAATCGAACCCGGCCCCTGGAGGTGCAAGGTGACAGTGCTAACCACTACACCACCGTGCCGCCCTCACAGTCAAATATTCGCTACAATTTCTTTAATCTAATCTCCAACAATTAATTTAATGAAAAAGAAACAAGGGGTGGATTAAGACTTTTTCACAGAACTGTAATTATCTTAAAAAAAGAAGAAGTGTAACTATGTAGTTTATATGCTTGTGACTGAACAGCTGTAAGGTTAAGTCCCACACCAAGGGTCCACTGGAAATTTTTTAGCATAAGCATGATTTTATCAGTTCCTGAGTTTCTGTTAAAACAAACAGTACATTGTAAAATTTTAAAAAATAAATGAAACTGTTGGAATGTGTCAAGCTTGCATTTTTAACTTGCACTTATTATTTAAAAATTTCTTGGACTTGATAATTATCTAAAAATTTTAGACTAAAGATAATATTTTGCTTATTACGAATTTGGCCTTTAAGTCAAATTAAATCATGATTACTTGGCATTTTCCAATCAAGATCTAAAACATTTCTTGCTTTTCCAGATGTAATTACTGTGTAATTCTCCTAACTTTATCCTGTACATCATTCATAATGACCATGAACTTATGAGTTGCTCTTTTTTTGGACATGGGTCAATATTAAGGATTTGACTGAACACCATTAAAAATAACCACCAGACCCCTGGAGAAACACTGGATTCCATTAAAAAAAAAACAGCAAATATCTCAAGAATCCATTAGGGATTGCATATTAACCTATGATGGAAAAAAAAATACGAACAATTACAGAACCACAAGGAATCAGCAACCTGCAAAACATACTTTTGTCATTACTGTTTCAGAAACAGCTGCTTCTGTATCTGTTCTCAAGTACTACTCTGACTATGATATCTATAGCGAAACAGTTCCTGAACAGACTCTGGCACTGAAAGCAGAGTAACACTCTTAACCCTTAATTACTCCGTTCTCCACGATCTCATTCTTTAAAGTTCAAAACACCGGAAAAATGAACAAAAACGCGTGTACAAACAATCAATTGCAGTCATAAAAGGCGACCGTCTCTAAGCTAATAAAGATAAGCTCATCTTTAGACACTTGTTCTGATTTACAAATCATAAAACCCCACATGCTGGTTTTGAGCTCCACGGATAAACAGTGGTGGGTTGATTAAAATTTACGACGGGCCGTGTTTATTGTGTTTGGCTTGGCCTTTTGTGGCCTTGAAACCTGAAACCTTGACAAAACCATTAGCCCCAGACTGAGAGAGGCCAGGTGGGTTTCGCCTTCTCGCTGATCTTCTCTCTCCCTGTTCACTAACTCTCTCTTTTCCCCCCTCTAATCATCCCCCTATCTTTAAGCTTTGCTTCCCCGTTTCCCTCTTTCAGCTCAGACACATAAAACTACATGACAGGCATTCCACGCGTTATAGGCTGTCTCTATCGCCGAGCCCATATGCCGGAGGAGCAATGCCTGACATTTCCTTAAGAAGTAAGAGAGCATGACGAGAGAGAGAGAGAGAGAGAGAGAGAGAGAGAGAGAGAGAAAGAGGCCAATTTAAACAGAGTCTTAATGTATAAGCCTGTCTATTGCTTAGCTACAACCCTTAGGAGCTTGGCTTGAGGTCTTTCAATCAGGCTTAACTAATCCTAAATCCCCTGACTATCAAATCTTTAATTTTTTCCCCCTTTTTTTCAGTACCTGGATAAGGAAACGATCCTGGGAGGTGGGGGGGATGGGTTCATATGTCCTGATTTTTCCTCATTACAAACATTTCACAGTCAACAACGAGGAAAATCAAGTTCACCAAAAACAAACGTGAACCTTCTTTATTCATCAAACGTAAAATTCACAAATTAAAACATGAGATCACACTTGTTTTAAATATTTTTAAAAAACTATACAGCGGCTAAAACTATCTAGTTTGCTTTAATAACTTTGTCAGTATCTGTGTTTGATGAATTAGCGAACCTTTGAGCCTTCTCTGAAACAGGAACTAAAATTATTCATGTATTTATGGTTCAGTTACTAAAATTCTGGCTATTATAATAAGTACATTTCTGAAAACTTTCCTGAGGAAAAATCAGTTAAGTTTTTACAGCTTGAAACGTTAGCTTGCTACGTTAGCTTGCTACGTTAGCTTGCTATCTAGCTAACCCGGCTAGCGAACTTCCCCTCACATGTTCGTTTGTTTTCCTCACTTCATTGTGTTTTATTATTATTATATTTTTAAATCCTTTGTGTTGTTATAACTGTTTTAATTGCTGTTCTAAGCTATTAGATATTAAAATATAAAAATATTAATTAGAATAGCCAAGTCTAAAATCAGCTAGCTAAGCTTGTCTGCAAGTTTAAACAGAGCTAGGCTTTACCAGCACCGTACCATGTTTTAGCCCGCTAACGAGATCAGATGATGCTGAGAATTAATATATAGTGGTACCTCAGCCTACGAACGTCCTGCCTTACAAATTCTCGCCTTAAAAACTGAAATTTAGCAAGAAATGTGCCTCAGCATACAAAGCGTTTTCGACCGAACTGAGCCAAACCGAGCGCCGGCTAAGTCCATAATACATTTGCGTCAGTGGAAAGCCAAGCGAAACGGGTCCACGTATATACATTTTTTTTGCATTTTGTGAAGACATAGCACCATGGGTCACAAGAAGCTTAGCAACGACGGTAGCAAGAAGAAAACAAAGCCGTTTTCAGTTAAGGTTTTAAATCAGCCGATGCCAAAAGAAATTATAAATTAAGGTAAAGCGAGGTTTAATGTCTATTTCATTAATATCTTCATGAAATAGTTAATTTACATGTCTGTTCTACATGTTTTTATATGCAAAAATCTGATTATAGTGTTGAAAATTGGTAACATATTGGATATAATTTTGAGTGGCTGGAACTGATTCGGACTGTCTGTATTTACATGATTTTCTATGGGAAAATGCATTTCGCAATACAAAATTCCGACTTAAGACCTCGCCCGTGCAACGGATTATATTTACATGCAGAGGTACCACTGGATTTGTCCAAGTTAAGCCAGTATTTTAGGCTATGCGGTGTATGAAGCTTTAGAAATCATCTAGATTCTTTCTCTCAATATTTGAACTTTTGCCTCTTTTTTTTTTTTTTTTTCTTCAAGTAAATGAAGGAAATGCTCATTCCGCTTGGCTCTCCCTGTCACGCTGTAAACACACTAACCCTAACGAGTGACCTTTTATGGTCGAGGCCTGGATGCAATTTATTCGTCCCAAAGCCCAAGTAAAAACACACAGAGCACAGAACACACGCTTTTTCACCTCGTCCTGCGTTGCACCCGCAGGACCCGAATTGCTTTTTCTTCTGCGTTAAATAATTCAATTGCAGCCATCTGGTTGCCGTGTGATCTAATTCAGGGCTTGGTCAGGCCACGCTGGCTTCAGGGTGACGGCGGACAAACGCAGAGATTAGCAGCTACGGCTGCGAAGGAAGAAACGCCGAAATGGCACAAGCTCGGGTGTTACGGTTCAGACCGCTGCTTTATGGACAGCGCGATTAAATAAGCTATGCCGTTTATCTCTGGGGTTAAGTGTACGTGTCGGGGATGTTTTTTTGCATGTCTTTTCAATCAACACTCGTATGTGAAACCCGGCCGCTATCGACCCGCAGGCCGATCGCGGGGCGGCAGATTAGACGACGATGAGCGCCTGATGACTCTCAGTTTCCAAAACAATCACACTCCGTCAACAAAGCTCTTCAGACCTCGAGGGGGGGAGAGAACCTCTGAAAACTCACACCTGGCTGAAGAGAGAAAGGGAAAGAGAGAGGAAGGAGGAGGGGAAAAAAATGTGTTGAGTGCGAGTGAGAGAGAGATACAGAGAAATCAATTGAAAGATGAAGGAAAGCAGGAAAAAGTGTAGAGAATAAGCGTGTAAACAAAAGGGAGAGGTGCAGAAAGGAAAAATGGAACAAATTTGTGAACCAAGACAGAGAGAGAGAGAGAGAGAGAGAGAGAGAGAAAAGCAAAAAGGAAAATCAATTGAAAGGGAGGAAACGGAAAAAGTGCAGAACACCACAGGACATGGAGAAATTAAAATGGAAAAAGAAAGTGAACAAAGTGATAGAGCGAGAAGAAAAGGGCAGGAAACTTTAATTGTTGTTGTTATTATTGTTATTATTATTATAGTTTTTACATTGTTCTTTTTTTTGTTTCCCGCATAATACATTTCAAAAACGTCATCTTTATGTATTTTTTCTTAGTTATTTAGCTTTTGCGTTTGTATTATCCCTTATTATAATAGCTCATTCTTTTTCTTTACCTAAATGTTTGTTTCCTTTCTTACTTCATTTTAACTTCGTTTTGAGTAATTACTTATTTAAACTATTATTATTATTATTATCATCTCATCCTTTATCCCTTCATCATTTTTTCCTTTTGCTATTCAAATTTTCCTTTAATTTTCCTCAAGTCTTCAATGCATTGCTTATTTCATTTTATTTCCTTTTTTACCCTTTCATTTTAGATCACACACACACACAGGTACATTTCTTTAGATAGAAAGAAAGAAAAAAGAAAGAAAAAGAAAGAGTTTCCTATTTGCTCTCTTTTTCTGTCCCTTAAATTTTCACTTATTTTTTCTTTCATTATTATTATTATTATTATTTAATCCTTTGTTTTTATTTTGTTGTGCCTTGATTCTTTCTGTTCTTTTGGAACAGAATGTTTTCTTCTTTAAAAAAAAAAAAAACCTAAATTCACTTCTTTTCTTCATCATTTTTCTTTAATTATTTCAATACGTTTGTTCATGTTTTCGCTGCATTACACAGGATTAAAGCTCGTCTTTACTCGGTTCGGTACTTTTAACAACAATAGGGAACTTGCTAAAAAACTTGGGAGGTAACGTTCATGTTTGCCGAAAAGAGAAAGAAAGAGGGAGGGAGAGAGAGAGAGAGAGAGAGAGAGAGAGAGAGAGAGAGAGATAGGGGCTTTAGTCCTGCTGAAAAATGCTAGTGTTAGCTGCAGGTGATAATGACTGTTTTACACCTGGGGCCTGCTGCTCCTTCATCTCTCACACACACACGCACACACACACACACACACTCACTCCACAATCCATTATCTTCTTCACTCCAGCTTTTCCCAGCACTCCCGCTCAGGATCAGATGTTTGCAAATGTTTGGAAAATGTTGGACGCTTTAGAAGCAGGAAGAATCGGCAAAGCTACTGCAGTGTGCGGAACTACAACAAGGCATAATTGCATCCACATGTGCGACGTGTGTGTGTGTGTGTGTGTGTGTGTGTGTGTGTGTGTGTGTTCCTCTCTCTCTGTGCTTGAAATAGCAGATTAAGTGGCCAAAGTGGTTCAGAGCTGAACTTTGCTGACCTCGTCTCAGTTCAGAAGAAAGTGTGTGCAGGAAGAAACACACACACACACACACACACACACACACACAGAGGTGTCGACTTATAATCACATTAACAGCCACCTGTAAGGAATCACTGTTATTAAGAGCACTCTTCGACTGATTACCCCTTGAGTCATACAGCTCCAAGGAGCAATCACACACACACACACACACACACACACACACACACACAAAACAAGAATACGGCAGCACTCATTCACAAATATGTGCACAAATTTTCTATGTAATTACACCAAAAAAAAAAATGGTAAAAACCCAACCAAGTTCCTGTTTTTCTGCGGCTGAGTCTCAAATCATGGAGATTCTAGTGCACTGTGTAGGGTCACTCTGGTAGTGCACTAGGGGGCGTGTTAACAGCCGGTACCACTCACCGAGGTATGAAGTGATTAAACATTTGATCAATGCATGATATTTAGTACAGAAATCACAGCCATCTGATGATCTTGTTTATCATACACACACAAACACACACGCACTTTCATTACATAATAAAATACATAAAAAGACAGTAATTATGGATGTATAGTATCGTATGATTCTGGAGAGTGATCCAATAAATAAATAT
>JAOVVA010000032.1:12555025-12568346 GCA_028565275.1 Leiocassis micropogon | reverse complement strand
CCCTCCCTCCCTCGCTCGCTCCCTTCCCCAACACCAGACTGGTACTCGCTGCCCAGAAAGAAAGCAAAACAAACAGTTATGAGCGACTAAGCAAACATCCCAGAAGCATAGCCATGATGTAAAGCAAACACACGGCACTGTTAACACCTCCTAAAGCCTAGTAAAGCTCTGGCACATGACACCCCCCCCCCCTCCTCTTTCTAATACATCTCGAAGCAAGAAGACGGGTGTCGCGAGTCCGTGTAACAGCCGGGAATAAAACCGAAAGGTTGGCTAAACAGTGCAGATATAAAACCTTGTGTTTCTGAGGGCAGATTGAATTCCGTCTGTTGTGGTGAAAGATTTCCTCTGAACTGGATCGGTATTAACAAAGAAACAAGTGTTTACTGCGTCATGAAAGATCCGAACACGCAAGGCCATGTTTCTTTTTTGTTAATATTTTCCCATAATAAGGAATAAAAGGAAGGAAAGGAATAAAACACTCAGGCATGTGCTGTTAAAGGAAAATAATCAACGACACGGAGCTGGCAATATGATCGCATATCTTATAAAGTTTTATTCCAATTCACCACAACATTTGAAACATATCGAACACTACTTTTGCCTCACTATTTATCCATTTACAGTAATTATATGTAATGTTTGTGGCGCGTCTATGAAACAAGTTAGGTCCGGTTACCACTTACAACCAGACACGGGCAAAGTACACCTCTGTACTGAATTAAAGTAGAGATTCCATTCATAACCTCGGCATACAAATGTAATTAGATCTTAAGGTGAAAATTCATATTGTGATACAAATACAGATAATCCATTCCAGCCAACCAAAAATATTACCAAAATTCCCAAAAATGTGTGTGAAGAGTCACATAGCCGTTGAACACATGCCAGCGGCAAATGTTGGTATCTTGGGTTGACTCTGTCGAAACAGCTTTCGATAGCTGAAGGAAAAAAATGAAGAAAAAATTTGCTTGGCTTTCCACCAATGCTAAATTTTAAACGTTTTCCGGGTGCACGAGCAACTTAGCCAGTGTTCGGTTCTTTTCACTTATTCGTATGCCAAAATTGTTTCGTATTTATACGCCGAGGTTCCACTGTACTCATCTTCAAGTATCAAGCTCACAACTGCGTTCTTTATAATGAAATCTCTCTCTTTTCGTTCTGGCCTTCCTGATTGTGAACACGCTGTTTTCGACGCGGTCTGCTTCTGATTTCCATCATCTGTTGCGTTTTAGGCGCGTCTCGAAGGAAAGGCAACTCGCGCAGTTGCGCGTAAGTCAGTAGGGGCAAAAATCCCGCTTCAAATAAGTCAAGTCAAGCCAAGTAGGCTTTAGTCATTTCAACCATATACAGTTCAGATCACGATGAAACGAAACTACGTTCCTCGAGGACCAACATAAATTTACAACATAAATTACATTTTACGTTGTAAATTTTTACAACAAAATAAGAAACCTAATTAGCTGACTAGAAGAAATTCTACACACCAGTGCAAGAAATGTAGTTAAGTAAAAGTACAGTACTTTTAAGCGGAGTAAAAGTAAAAACTAAAAAAAAAAAAAAAACTACACAAGTAAAGTACAAATACAAGAAATATGTACATACTCACTTACCTTCCACCTCTGGTTGTACAAAATATAAGCAGGCGTTCTCTTACCAGTCTTTTCTTCTCTTTCGTTAAGTAAAAAAAATATCAGCTAATCGTGATAGTGGGGAAGCTAATCATTAGCAAATCATCCTGAAAATGTTTGTCGTGGTCGTGGAATCACGAAAACAGTTAAGGTAAAATCCGTTTATTTGGACCATCCATGATGCATCGTCACTGAATTAGTTGTTACTATAGAAACCATTACAAATTGAAACAATCACATTAAAAGGTATCTCTCTCACTCACTCATCTTCTATACCGCTTTATCCTGTATTCAGGGTCGCGGGGACCTGGAGACTATCCCAGGAGGCTTAGGGCACGAGGCAGGGTACCAATCCATCGCAGGGCACACACATACACACACACGCATTCACACTACGGGCAATTTGGGAACGCAAATTAGCCTGCATATCTTTGGACAGTGGGAGGAAACCGGAGTACCCGGAGGAAACCCACTAAGCATGGGGAGAACACGCAAAGTCTATGCACACAGAGACGGGAATCGAGGCTTGCCGGGAATCGAACCCGGACCCTGGAGGTGCAAGGCGACAGTGCTAACCACTACACCACTGTGCCGAGTATAAACCTGTGATTTAAAGTAGTCAACACTACTACCGGAGAAAATTAATCTATACCGTCTTATCCATTATCAGGAAAAAGAGCCAAGCTTGACATAGTTACAATTCATCAGACATCCTTAATTTTAACGTTTTAAGCATCGCGTCTGATAAAACGATACAATTATGACTCATATTATTGAGTACAAGGACTACGGTTTTTTAATTACGGTTTCTTGCTGTTAAACCTATATTAGTTACTACGATCAGAAGATTTACTTCCTTATACCTCATTTCAATAATCACTTGCAGGAGAGGCGGAATTTATGAATATATCTACCATGCAGCAGTGGGGAAGGCTATTACAGACCTGCATGTGTGTGGTGTGTGTAGAAGAACAGAGACAAGGCGACAGATAGAGGGAGTCCTCTGCGGCTTGATGGGTTTCCTCCTCAGGGACCCTGGGTCTGAGGATGTACTTTCACTCGGTGCTAGTAAAGCCAGATTAAGTCCCATGGCGGTGGTAAAAAGGAGTGTGTGTCTGCGAGCATGTGTGGCCCCGTTCATCATAATACAGACACACACAGCGAAATCATTTAACCTTAGGTCTATAAGGATTTTTTTCCCCTCACCACTATAAATATAATACAGCTTTAACTTATTAGGATACTTTACATTCGTCGACTGTCGGATGACGACAAACCGGAGCTGATATCCGATGATTACTGAGCAAAGCGCCCGGTGCGCTTGCTCATGCATGGCCAGGACTGTCAGGATGTGCTGCTGAATAACGCGCCTGCGTAGTTCACAGCTATTAAAAGCTCAAGGTCACTCTCTGGGTTTGGTGTGATGGAAAGAAAGGAAAAAAAAAAAAAAAAAAAAAAACGATGCAGTGATGAAGGCCAGCAGTCACTGGGCGAGTAAACAGGTGATTAGACAGAGGGCAAACACAGAGCCGAGTCCATTCAAGCATGGACGACGCCCTGCAAACATCACCCGCGCAAACACAAACACGGAGTACAGACGCTACTCTCAGCCTGCTCTCTTCTGATAAAAACGACAGACCCAACTTGTACGCAATGCAATTTGATGTAGCTGTTTAAATGTTTGGGTTTTTACTTATTGCCGGGAGATCAAGATCTCGCTCTGGGAAAACTCTGATGCGCGACATCACTCGCTTGGTAGACGGCACTATTCCACATTTAACGACTGGCACCCAGCATCGCTCTGGTCAGTAAAAGGAAATGCCATTCTTCATACATGTTCAGGCCAAGGATTGTAAAGGAGTAGTGTATCATCTGGACCACATCCACAACCTGAAAGCCTTTTTGTAAACGGATTTGTAGACATGAATGGCGTTGCATGGAGAAATGGTAGCTTCATTGGTTAGAATTTTAGGCTGCTGATCAGAGATCACATGCCAAAACCACCAAACGACCACAGTTGAATTCTTGCACAAGGCACTGCATCCTCACCTGTGCAGTCGTATCCTTTCTCAAAAAAGGATAACAGCATCAACTAAATGAGCCAAAAAAAAAAAAACAGATATAAGAATAACAGAATAACTGTCCCAAATTCTCTATACTCGAAGATCTGATACCTATTGCACGACTTGACTATTCACCCTTCGGTTTCCACCTACCACGCATGCACCAGTTGTAAACCAGTGAAACATGCTCTCGTCACTGAATTTGCCTCCCTTTAGTTTGTTTAATTCCAAACAGACTAGTTAATATATTCAAAACCCACCCAAACACTTGGTTGATTCTGCCTAATTGAGTTGCTAGAGATAACAGTCATTTCAGTTTGCCTGGAAAAGCCAGATTCACAACCCTGATCATGAAATAAACAAATAAGCAGCAAATGCAGGCGGTACTGTAGCCTGGAGAGGCCAATAAATGATTTTTTGCTTTTCCGCTCAAAGTAGCACGACATGCGTGCTTTAGTGTAGTGTAGCTACAGGACACTAATTTGGAGCCATGAAATCAAGACACATGCAAAATTTAGCTGGTTAATTCATGCTCAATTTGCGGTCTGATAAAGTCCTGCTTTTTTTTTTGTTTGTTTGTTTTTGCTCCTCTAAACTGCCCAGCCAAAAATACACTAATCATTTAGGTTTGATCCTGGCGAATTCATGTGTGAAAACGCTCCCAGAAGCACTCTTTCACATTTTGAATCCTGGACTAAGCCTTTTCCATTAGGAACGAATAACTTGATCTACAGATGTGATAACTTGATCATTCAGGTCGTCAGCTGACTTCAATTTATTGCCACACAATGGTGCTGTTGAGTCTAGACCTGACCAAATGAATCAACCCGGATCATAACACGGCCTCCAGAGGCTCGTACAGTGGCCGCTATGCATGATGTGTGCATCGCTTCATGCGCTTCCCTTCTTATCCTAATCCACCCATCACTCTGGAAAAGGGTCAATCTGAACTCATAAGACCACATGACCTTCATCCATCGCTTCAAAGTCCAACCTTTATACTCCCTAGCAAACTGAAGCCCTTTTTTATTTGTTGAGTCTCACTAACAAATGGTTTTTTTAAATACATATATTTCTAAGAGTTTACAGGAACAGGTTGTAGTTGGTTGTAGGTGGTTCTTGGCTGCGTTTATTCACAAGAAATACCAAACTGGCTTGTGAGACTAGCTTGAGCGTACATTCGTCTGGTATTGGCTATACAGGATAGGGACAAATACCACTGAAGACTCAAAGACCATTTCTACTACACCCAGTTAAAAATTGAGAGGATAAACTACAAGATCAACAACGAAAGAAAGGGCCAAACCACAGAATCATGAAGGAACTAGAACTTTTTTTTGGGTGCATTATTTATTAAAATCTGAATCACATGTTCTCTTGAGATACACCAACTGCTCCAGCACAAAAACGTTATGGCACTTCCATGTGGGAGGAATAATGTGCAAATTTCTGAGATATAAACTATAAATGTGCAGTCCAAGCTGGGGAACCGTAGTCTGTGGAAGTCATGTGGAAGTCTGGACTACCTCCAAGAAAATAATAAAATAAAACAAAACAAAAGAACCCTCGAAGCCCCAAACTGTATATAATTTTCGACACAATTCACACACGTAGCATTTTCAGACGTCCTAAAGAGTCGTAAACCCGTGCTGGTGGCTCATCTGCATCCCTTTAAGACGCAATTTGGGGGAAGTAAATATCTATATCGTTAAGGAAGGCCCCGTGGGGGCGCACTCATGACTAATCGGCTGTTGCGTTACATCGTTCAGGCCTGTTCGTTTTCAGGGCCGTGCTGGGAGACAATGGCTTTGGCAGCCGTCACTTCCTGAAACGGGAGACGGTAAACGCATGAGAAAGCAAGGAATAACGGAAAGGGGGATGGGGAGTTTGTTACGAGAGTATTTAATTATCTTTCGGCGAAGAAAGTCACTGTCACTCTGCATGTTTTCGAAGCACAAATGAGGCACTCGTACAGCTGGCATGACGATGCCACTAGCATCTGGAGTGGCGCGGAAGCGTGCGTGTGCGTTTCTTTTCATTTCGATCATTCCAACAGTCCAAAATCCTGGAAAGGCTCCAGAACCCCTTTGCCTCCATTCGCAATTAGCTCTACCTAAACCGTTTCCTAAACGCACATGCGCAAACAAAAAAGCCGTGCACACTTGACGCAAATCGTGAGCCCAGACAGCATAATTCCGAATCGCGTACAGGTGACGCGGCTGAATGAAGACACAGCGGAGCGAGAAAACAGTCCAGAGGAAGCAGGTTTCACACATCCGCCGTTAACGGAAGAGTCTGCCTTTGTCTTTGCTGTCACTCGGCGGCATTGTGCTCCAAGGAGACGCGCTTTCTGCCTTCCGTTTCTCCCCTCTGAGACAATGTGCTGCCACAATGTGCCGCAATCATGGAATTAGTGCCGTACAAGCTGCAGCGCCCCGGAGCCTTATTAACGCGGCATCGTTTGACAGAAAGTCATTTTCGAGTGTGAATCTCTTTTAAGCTTATCAAAAGGAGATGGCTTTGCCTTTCTGTATGATTGGGATTCTTTTTCTCTCTTTGAGTCAGGAAGAATCAAAGTCGAGGGGGGAAAATAAAAAATAAAAAAAGTCTGGAAAATGGATTGAGATTGGAGTTCTTCCACTTAGTGAGCAAGTGAGTGGAGTCTTTTCGCATTATGTACGGTAATACAACAGGGATATCTAGAAATGTTTTATTCCTCTTATTTCACAGCGAGACCACGTTTTTTTTTTTTTTTTAATGGACAAACTTTTTATCCGTTTCGGCTTAAGTCATGTTGACATTCTTTTACAAGACTTGTCTTTGTTTTTTTTCCTCTCAATATGAATAAGAAAAACGTCTCTCGCCGTGTTGCCAAGAAACAGTAAAACACTAATCCCTCCACCCGGAAGACATTTCTGAAGACGTACTCAATGTTAGATCAAAGCACCGACAATGCAGACTCCTTCCATAAATATCCTTACCGACAACATGTAAGTGATTCTATGGTTTTTCTGTTAGACTACAATACAATTCGGTACATTTCTGAACTATAACCCAACCGGAAGCGCTCCTGTTTATGAACATGTAGAAGACGGAATTTATTTATTATTTTTTTAAGCCAAAGGCGCGACAAAGACGGTAGTGTTGACGAGTTGAAATCTTAAAATAGCCAGAAGGTCTTTTATGAGCGCTGTCAATTTCACCTCGTGTGAGAAATAAACAATCAAAGAGCTGCGCATCCAATATGAGCAGATGAAGAAAAAAAAAGAGATCGGAAGAGAAATTTTCCTTCACATCACCTGAGCTGCTGGATCATCGGTTGTGAAAGATCAATTATGGCTTGTCAGTTGGAGTGATAGAGTGGAACTTAAGCAGATAGCGCAGACAGAAATGCAAAGACGCAAAGAGAAAGCGAGAGAGAGAGAGAGAGAGAAAGAGAGAGGGAGGGAGAAAGGGGGGTGGAAGAAGAGAAACCTCCTCCCCAACCCATCCACCCTTCACCCATCAGCCCTCACGACTCATCTCCTCCACCCTTCCCTCCGTTCGGTGATTATTTCTGGAAAAATGACCTAGTTCCAGGTGCCTGGCTCTAAAGACTCTTGGAGAGGAAGAAAAAAAAAATTCCTTTTTCACCCCCCTGCCCCTGTAGTCCTCCGATACGAATCCCACAATCCTTTAGTCCTCACATCAAACGCAAGGACGTACTGACACAGAGCAGCTCTCTGTACATCCGTTTCTCACTCTCACCCCTCTGCTGCTTTCTCTGTCTTTCAACAAAGTGCATGAGAGGTAGTGTAAAATCTCTCAAGACATGACCGAGCAGCACTCTGGAACACTGTGCCGGATTTCTCTCTCTCTCTCCACCTTCTTCTGGTCTCACTGTCTCTCCGTCTCGGTCTCTCTCTCTCACTGTGTCTGTCCTTCTCCATCCCCATCTCTCCCTCTCTTTCCCTTGCTCTCTGTATCAAATCTCTCGCATTCAGCTTCTCAATGTCTCTCTTCCTTATTTAATTTTCCTCAACAACAAACACTGTTGGGTTGTTTTTTTTTTTTAGTTCCCTAAAATCGTTTCCGTTTCTCTTTTCGCCTGTAACACATTTAAAGATTGAAAGGAGACAGAATGAAATATCAGCTAACCAATTTCATTATTCATTACTCTTTATTAAATAAGAGAAGGGAAAACAAAAACAATGACGGGACAATGACATAAATCCAAACCTGTTCCGGTCTCTGTTATTTCGTGAAATTGTTTCTTTTTCACGCGTACACTAAAGCGTATTCCGCGCCAGGTCTTTCCCAATTTGATACGGAATTGGTGGCGGCTGCTGTCATATGGGGGGCAGAGCAGAGAGACGAGGCTTTCCACCATCTGTCTCTTCCAGTTATTTTACTGCCTCTGACTTGATCCCTTGAGTTAGCCAAAGCTAATTACCTTGGACAAACCGTATCCATATCTAAACACTCGCAGCAGATTGCCTTCCATTATTGGCATGCCAGACAGGCGCGAAAGCTCCCGTCAACACACCGAGACCGGGAGAGCACGATCGGCCAAATCTTGATCCCCACACGTCCAGATGCCACAATCAGTGCTGTAACCGACCGCCACCGTGCTTGTGATCTCTCTCGCCCCGATCGGGCCCAATCCAGGGAAGGGGTTTTAAACAACAGCTCTCATTTACTGTGCAAAGGTCCCTCAGACAGTGAGACTGCAACAGTGGCTGCAACGGGGTAGTGTTTTTGCTGCACCCCAAACACCCTGTAGAGGTTGCCAGCATACTTGGGGTAAACCGAAACCAATCCGGTAGCGATTCAAAGCGATGAAAAACGAACTAGAAGCAAAAACAAAAAGGTCAGCTGGTTCTAATTTAGGCCCGTTGTGGTTTTTTTTATATGTAGTTGGAAACTACACAAATGGTGAAAGTGTGTGTTCATAGGTCTATGCAGTGCTGCCAGCTTAGCTAGAATTCGGGACTTTTTCTACCCATTAAGTGCTGTTATTTTTTTACAAGCTTACTGACTAATCTAACATTTCAGATGACTTTACTGGCTGTCCTGCACTCGACACAGCACCCCAGTTCACCTCACTGCTGCTGATACCGGTTCCAACAACCAAACACTGATCACTACTGTTTTCACTGACTGATCACCATGGTTTCCAACAGTAATAACTGATCCCTAACAATGTCCAAAAAAAAAAAAAGTATTGACCACCACTGTTCCTTAACAACCTATCACTCACCACCATTGCTCCCAACAACCAAACACTGAACACCACTGTTCCCTAACAAACCACCACTGAACACCACTGTCCCCTAACAACCAACCACTGAAAGCCTCTGTTCCCTAACAAACCACCACTCATCTCCATTGCTCCCCAACAACCAACCAGTGATCAGCATTGCTCCCCAACAACCAACCACTCTTCCCTGACAACGACTGAACAGCACCGTTCCTCATCAGCCAACGACTGAACAGCACCGTTCCTCATCAGCCAACGACTGAACAGCACCGTTCCTCATCAACCAACGACTGAACAGCACCGTTCCTCATCAGCCAACGACTGAACAGCACCGTTCCTCATCAACCAACGACTGAACAGCACCGTTCCTCATCAACCTACCACTAATCACCACTGTTCCCAATACCTAACCAATAATCACCATTGATTCCATAAATATGAACCAAAGATTACCCCTGTTCCCAACAACCAACCACTGATCATCATTATTTCAAAACCAATCATTGATCACCACGATTCACATCAACCTCTGATCACCACTGTTGATCACACTGCATAATTCTTTATTGTTTGCTCGATACTTTTCTTCCCCCCTCTAATATTTAGTAAGAAAAGCGAGTTATTAAAGCTGTATCAGTTTTCAGGTTGATCACATTCCTGATTCAAATTCTTTTTTATTTTTTAAAAATAAATGTAAACCATTTGTTTGTGGTGCCCATGATCACACAACATTTTCTTTTACAAACATAAAATGCATACTCCATTTTTTTTTTTTTATTCTGATAAAATATTGCAAGCGTCTTCAGAAAATCTCATTCTTGTAACATGTACTGATATCTAAATGATCATGAAGATTTCAATTAATATGCAAATACAGAAATCATCAAGACATCTGAGCATGCATTATCTACTTCGTCCTGAAAAGAGTTGGCAAGAATGCATTTGTCGTCTTCTCCTCTTAATACATTATAATTAAAAGACTGTATTTGGGAAGGGGAGTAAAAATTTTTTAGATGTTCTAGAGTTGTGTGTCTAAGCGATATAATGTTTCGCTCCGTGTTTTTCTCCAACGCATAGCTCTCCACATTTGTGCGGCGCTTTATTAAATAACGCATCTCTAATCGGGACATGTGACGGCGAAGCATTAATGGGAGGAATT
Organism: Leiocassis micropogon; assembly: GCA_028565275.1. NCBI lineage: Eukaryota > Metazoa > Chordata > Actinopteri > Siluriformes > Bagridae > Leiocassis > Leiocassis micropogon. The sequence continues at coordinate 12,558,254 of JAOVVA010000032.1, read as the reverse complement.
TGCAAAGACCCCCTTCAATTTAGCAATTTGCAGGGACATAGTGCTCATTCAGCACGCCGCCGTGCTCATAAATCAGCCGCCTCGTTTGCTGCGGCTCTTTCCGCACCGCCCGAGAGCCTCTGGCCTCCGAACCGCAGAACTAGAAAAACACACTGTGCTGCAGGAGCTTAATTACCAAACAGTGATGGCAGATCTGATATAGTGATCATAACAACTGAATGCTATACTCTCAAACAGCCTTGCTAATGACTATAAAGCTTTTTTCCCCCCCTCCCTTTATCTGCCTGCATTTCGGCTCTTCGTTACCCATCCTCTCTCTCTCTCTCTCGCGTGCGCTCTCCGTGTCATTAAACATGCACGTACGTTCTTCAGATGACATAATGTGTAGTTTATTAGCCACTTTAATACCTGTGTAGGCTGAAGATCAGCGTAGCAACCGGGCTGGAAAAGGCAGACGGAGGTATCTAATGGCTCGTTTTTTCGGCGCACGGCTTCAAGGTTAGCTGCAAGGTTAGTCAGGGCGGAAATTGAGACGAAGCACGACGCAAGAACTGAGTGATAAAAATGTGTCTGGCGGTTGTGCGCTAGTAGCAGGAGTAAAAGTAAAAGAGAAACAGTGTTTCAAACAAAATGACACATTATTCCCTGTCAAACTTTCAGTGGATGAGAAGAAAAAAAAAAAAAAGCAGACAGATATCGGGACAATTTCTAAGGGAGTGAAAGAGAAGCGGAACGCATCCGTTATTGCCACCGATCAGCTTGCAGCCGAGAAGCTAGGCGTCTTGAGTCTCTGCCAGCCACGAGCAGGTGCTTAAGATTTGCCCTCTTACCCACCGAGCGCCTGTTCACAAGCGCCTGTTCGTCCTGACCTTTAACGAAGTTACCAAGCCTCCCATTAAATTACGACAGGAAACGAGCAGATAAAAGTTGCAGCGACATTGCAGGTGGCCCCTGAACAGCTTGATCCCAGAATGCATTGCTCATAAACACAGCGTGTATCTGGAACGACCAGGGTGCGCAGCTAAAGTGATTAGCCTGGATGCAGAGACATAAAAAAAGGGGGAGAGGCAAGCACCGGCACTTAAAGCAGACGGATGACTCTGTGGCCAACAGTTACACGTTGTCACGTTTCCTCTGCAGAGACAATTCATCTCTAAACGCCCAAAGAGAACGAGAAAAACTAGTGTATCTTCGTTTTTTTGGGGGTTTTTTTTTCCTCCTGTTTGTCCACAAGTTGTACTATTCAGGTTCTTCAACAGGCAGATTCGGACCATCACTCACTTTCCAGCAGCTTGCATCTCTTCACTTTCCTCCCCCCACAGCGGCATCTTAATCAGAGTGGCTGCTGCTACATCTGGCACTAACACGCAGACGACAGATAAAGAACATTTCCAACATCTGGATCTTATTCGTCCCGCCACGCTCGAGTTTTACTGTCTATAGACAGTAGACTCAACAGTAGACATCGTGGCCAATGATTGAAAGAAGACATTTTGTGTTCTTAGTATCTTATCCACAAAAAACAACAAATCTCACACATTTTACAGTCTACATGTGCCTTATTTAGTTGCTTCATCGAAACATGCTTAAAACTAAACTTTTTGGTTCATTAATCCTTGTTGCTCAATGTAGTTATTGGAGTCAAATGCCTATAGCGAATAATATACTGTATACAACACTTGTATATACAGTATTGTATGCCATCTGTTAGGGGTGTAACGGTATGCATAAGTCACGGTTCATTATGTAACTCGGTTTTGAAGTCACGTGCCGATACGTTTCCGGTACAGTAGAGCAGGAAAGAAAAAAGAAAAAGAAAAAAAAGACTAGTTTACTTTTACAAAACAGAAATCAGCGTCAAACTGGGCAGTATTTCCTGAACTCACAAGGAATGCACAAAAAGGTACATTCCTTTCTTTCTTTAAAGCATAAACTGTTTAACTGTTGAAGAACATAAGCTGTTTTAGTTACGGCACTGTCTATGGCAAATAGTGCAAACGATGGTTCTTTTAAATAAATGGCACGGTAGATATTTCCACACAACTCCGTGAACCCTTCTCTCTCGATTTTTACGTTTTCTTCAAAGTTTCAACCTTATGAGATATGAGTTATCCCGTATATACGAGTATTAGCTTTAGATTAATCAACATAAGTACATGTTCGTTTGTTAAATCTAAAACACTTACTATAATTTTCACTGTTTTCACTCACCAAGACAGCTGCCTAGTAACGTCGTGAACGAAACCCATCCTTCGAGTTTCCCACTTTATCTGTCAAAGGCTCTGGTGTAATTCTGGCCTGTGAATCGGTGCTCAGAAAGTATAGCTGAATTACACTTTAAACAAACTTGTTTATCTTCCTTTCCAACCCTGTACGACTCCCTACAACTTTAGTAATATTTCATTATTTTGCCACGAGTCTGCAGAGACGTGCTGCCTGTTCCATTAATCTGAATTTACTGAATTAAAGGAGAAAACCCTCCAGCACCGGTTAATGCTAGACTGGATTCACTCGGATCACAAAACACACTCAGCTGAACATCCTGTACTGAACGGTAGGAATTCGAATATATGTAACTCTGCACCTCAATTACTTTAGGAAAAACACTATAAAAAAGGGGAATTTGTACTATAGAACAGTTCATTATTTAAAAATTTAAATAAAAATAAAAAAAAAATATTAAATCAAATAAACTGCAGGCTAGTTTCAAGTTTGAATCAATTATTGAGTATTTTGGTAGACAAAAGAAGAAAACGTTTAAATCAGCTTATATTTGCTACATAATTAATAAAATGATTAATAACAACAACAATGACATTTTAGTATATTATTATTCTACGTACTATATTGGTATGATGTTTATTCATACATTTTTATATCCTATTTTTTTTTCCAACCTAAATTTAAATTGTTTTATTTTTATCAGAATTTGTTTTATATTAAATTTAGTTTTACTCTCCAATGGAATTTATTAATTTAGAAGCACATCACTGCATATCATACTGTGTATGGTTGTGTATATGACACATACATTTTATTTATCTTATAAAATAAAAAAAAAAACAGTACATATGTCCATTTTTAATATATATATTTTACTTACTATTGTTTTGGAGTCCAACTAGCACCTTTTCATATCCATCAGTTGAAGGTAATGTCTGTCCTCTCAGTGGGAGTACAGAATACTCCCATATATTTATATATACAGTATAATAATTAGTTTGTTTAT
>JAOVVA010000032.1:12512844-12539029 GCA_028565275.1 Leiocassis micropogon | reverse complement strand
AAAACAGCATCACCCGGGGTTCGAACCAGCGCTCCCCGGATGATAGGGCGAGCGCTTTACCACTGCGCCACTCGGAGTATCATTACTGTTATAAACATACAAGTTGTACTGCTACCGGAATACGCGAATGACATCGCAAAAATGCTGAACTCACAAAATGTGCATATTATTATTAGTAGTAATAACACTATAATAGTAATAAACACATGTGAGCTTATGAATCTGTGCTATTTCTTTGTTTATACGACACCTTTTTAAATGAGTCATGTTTGGTTCATATAGTTGGTTAAAATGAAATTTCATAACATTGCCTATGCTGGATTACCGTCGGCCTATACACACACACAAACAGTAATTTGGTGTTTATTGTATGTAGTCTGGACCACTTTTGTGCTGGTAGGCAACGCCGGCCCGTTGCGAGGGTTTCCACCGCAAGTATATTTCAGACCTGTGGGAAACACTACTGTAGTGGGTCACATTTCTGTAACGTAGCCTACACTCGGTTACGTCCTTGAAAGCAGCACCAGGGTGAAGAGATCGATACATAAATAGGGGGGCAAGAAGAGAGAAACCCTGCCAGTAACGGGGCCCATAAGGGAGTGCTTTGGGATTATACACCCTCACGCACATGACATCATCCAGCTCCATGCCTCACCCCTCATGACGAGTTCATCACTCTGGATGTGCCCTTTCCGGTAAAAAAAATTTAATAAAATAAAATAAATAATTGAGGGGAAAAAAAAAAAGTCGTATGTAATGTTCTCCGGCTGCGACATGGAAGAATGACACGACGTGAGCAGCTCGAGAAGACTTATTAGAAAATCAATTGCGTTAGCGAACATCTGCAGGATGGGCTAATGATGATGTCATCGAGCGCAGACCCACTCCCGAGCTGCTCCGGTGAACTATCGACTCCCTGCGTACGTTTAAGCCTCCCTCGGCTCCCTCCGTCTCTTTCTGTCTTATCCGCCAAGGTCTCGTATCTCACACACACACACACACACACACACACACACACACACACACCTACGTTCATCTTGTTATCCTTGTGAGGACCTTCCACTGGTGTAATTATTAAACACAGCTACATTATTTACTTTAACCCCAGGAACTGAACAAACACCTTTCATGTTTAAAATATAAGCTGCAGTTTTTTTTTTACCAAGTTTCTTTGTGGGGACCAGCAATATGTCCCCATAAGGTATAAAAAAAACCGGATATTTCTGTACCCTTTAAAGCAGCTGGCTGGTCCCAATGAGGAAGATGTTTTTAGCGACATATTCCTGCAACTTGTGTTTTCATTGAGGACCAACCAATGTCCCCAATATATTAAAACAGGAAAAGCCCCCATCTTTCTGGGGACATTTTGCTTGTCCTCATAAGACTAAAATAAAAAAAAATCTTCACAGAAGAAAGAGGTGATTTTCATGTTGAGGCACATCTTAGTAGGTTCCAAACAAGACAAATAACCATCGAGGTCAAAATAAACAGATACACCTGGCTGGTCCCCACAAAGAAAACTGCATAAAATCTGATGATTTTACCTAAAAAAAAACTAAAAGAGCCTAAAAAAAAAAAAATAGTTTGGTCGTGCATGCATGCATGCGTTTATCTTAGTGAGGACCAACAAGACAAACGTTCACACAAGATCATAAATGTTACATATCCATCTTTGCGAGGACCTTTTTTTGTTTTGTTTATTTTTGAACAGATAAAGACAGGTTCATCATCATGGGGACTTTTCAGTGGTCCCCACAAGGATTGTTTGCATGTGTGCGTTTGTGCGCACTTTATATAGTGGGGTTATAGTGGGGTAAAAAATGAAAAATGCCCTCAAGGTCAAAATGATATTAACATCCTTGTGGGGTCCGCACTAAGACAAAGAAACATGCACACGCTCTCTCACACACACATACACACACATACACACACATACAGACACATACAGACACACAGAGCTCAGCGCTGAGGTCAGCCTGCCCTCCTGATGACATCACCTCCTCCTCTAATACATTAATAACCTGCCAGCGTTTTATCCCCAGGTGTTTTATTTAAAGCCCCGCTCTCTCGATTCAGTTCGATAATTCACACGGCATGATTTCGATTACCCATTACACTCATCCTTGAAGGTGACACAGCACTTTTTGCTACACTAGCATCTCGTTTCTATTTCTTTTCTTTCTTTTTTCCCCCTCCGTTTCTAAGATGAAGCTCTGTGGTCAGGACTGGAAACAAACTCTGGCCTCTGTTGCTTTCTTTGTTCCAGTGGCCATCTTGGGGATCTTAGGGTGTGTCAGAGGGCTGAGTTTGTGTGCGAGAGTGTGTGTGTGTGTGTGTGTGTGTGTGTGTGTTTCACAGGGAGGGGCATGCTTACAGGAGGGCCTTGTTTTTTTTTTTTTTTTCTGGATGCTTATGAAGGATAAATGCAGTAAACGAGGCGAGGCCAAGCGGCTGGCACGCACAGCCTCATTATGAGGTGCAGGGTCGCTGCCATGCATCCGAACAGCCTAATAATACCTTATAATATGTGCATCAGTCACGGGGAACCCTGGAGCTACCTCATAAAAACAAGCACGGCCACTCCTCCATAGAAGAAGCAGGTCATCGTATACACACACACACACACACACACATACACACACTCTCTCTCTCTTTCTCTCTCTCTCTCTCGTCCATCTGTTCAGCTCGGCCTTGGAGGTGTTGTGCCATTGTTCTCGGCACAGTACACAGAGCTACACAAATCATTGTCTCCATCACAATAACGAGCTCTTTGCAGAAAATTTCCCATGACCCGGTTCCAGATTTCGGGAGCGTAATATGATGCTGATGGGAAGGAGAGACACTCGGGTTGGGAGATGTGAAAAAAACCAACAACAACAACAACAAAAAAAAAAGCGATAATGACAGCATGTCTGCGGATACACTCGTTATTTATGTTCAGAGTAAAAACATATACCATTAAAGTTTTAAATCACAAATAAGCTGATCTAAACCGCCCCGTTTGTGCATGATGGCCCAGCATTGACAGGACATGAATACATTAATTTAGTAATCCAGACACACAGACACAATGTCAAAAAGCAGACATTAAAGAAGAAGAAGAAAAAGAAAAAAAAAAACCACACATGCACAATTATAATTAACACCTTTATAATTAACACCACAGATAAGTTACTTAAACAATAACCCATGCACGACAGCGAAAAACCCGTCCTAATGAATAATACACTTGAGTAAAATCAGGCCAAATCCTCTTCATCTACAGCAAATGAATTAAATATTAATATGTTCTATAACAAACAACTACTAATAATTTATAGTTCAAAGCCTTCGACGGGGAAAACTGAGGTTGGGCGATTTATTATACACTCATTTATTTATATAGAGCGAACGCAATGGTGCGTATACAAAACAAAAAAAAAAAAAATGACACCTTTAAAACCATCTACTGTAACCAGAACTAATTATTTAGCCTTGGTTTAATAAATGGCATTGTTGAAATTAGATTAGATTAGCGCAAGTACCCATGAAGAGTTTGTAGAAAGAGTTAAATGGTTTAAACCGAAAATAAGCGCCTTGTTTACGCCAAGTTGTACTTCTTTCATCGTCAGCCAAACACTCACACACATCCCTGTTCGGTAATCGGAGAGTGAATCACCTGTGAGAAATCGAGAAAGTAGATCGGATTAAAGATCAAGTTTTGTCTTAAAACGACTCCAGCGTGTTAAAATTCACTTATACGTCTTCAGCGGTGAAATTATTACCTAATCCCAGTAAAACGATTCAGTTTAGCTTTTCTAATTAATATCTATTGGTGCAGGGGTTCGTTTACATTGAGCAAGTAGCGCATTCATTTAATTCTTTAATTCTTTTGAAGCAGATTATTAAATCCAACAAATAACTGTTCATTAAATCGCTTCTACATCACATTTTCATTTCACTTACGGTGCAGGTTGAACTACAGGCAGATATTTAGGTACTGCAATAGGTCCATTAAATTCTGTCCAGCGGTTGATTTAAGACGCGTCCACAGTTTGACGCATGCGCAGTATGCTGTTAAAACTTGCAGTTTATAACCCGGCACATAACCGCTCATAACATCCCTTCTACTCAACATTCTAGTTCATTTTTCATTATGGTACTGTACAGGTTAAACCTTAGGAAAGTAAGTGACAAAAGGACTAAGTTTCATTCAATTCTAGTGTGTGACAAAACCTGGCTAGACAAACATACGAACAGAAATTTTTTTACAGAGAAACTTTTTTTTTATTATTTTTTTTTACCTAAAATAGATTCAACTTTATTGTCATTGTGCAAAGTACATGTATACAGCCAAGGAAAAGCAGTAAATCTTTAATCTTTAGACTAAAGATAAACAAAAACTTAAATTACGTTTAAAACTAATTTAGGACAATTTAATGCTGATGGCCAATAGATTGATAAACAAAAGTTGAATTTCAACTGGTACTGGACGATTTACATTTAGGCATTTGGCAGATGATTAGGATTAGGATTACATATTTAACAGAAATAAATATGGCTTTGTTTACATTACCTACACATGTTGTATTGTTCAATTCAGACTTTTTTTGGTCAGATCGGATGTTCATAATCACGTGTCTATAATTGTCTGACTCTAATGTGGACGCAGATGTCCTCTGAAACGGCACGCATGAACACATCTACGCATCTTGTGTTCACGATATTTGGGTTAAAACGTCATAACTGTGAGAGAAAAAAAAGGAAAAAAGAATTTGATGCGATTTTAGCCAAAAATCACTTGGAGATTTGCTCTGGAGGACGGTTGTTAGTTGGTTGTATCTTTCGAGATCCAGAAGGAGGAATAAAGCCAGTCCGCTCGCTTTAGGTGCTTTATCAGCTATTGCTTGAGCTGCTATGAAATCCCTGTGCCGACTGATGACATCAGCGAGTGCCGTACGCATGCTCAGAATCAAAACCGTTCTCATTCAGGACGCACGACTACATATCGGCTTATGTATCCGATCATAAATAAATCAAATCAAATGACTCCACTTGAAAAAGCTTAAACTTGGAGCAAATGTCTGCAAGAAACGCAACAGCGCCTCAAGTAGCATTAAAACCGAGAGTTGCCAATTACTGAGTGACGAAATCAAAGAAAATAAAAGTGCTGACAATATTCATGTTACTCTCATAAAAGCATACTGTGAGACATTTCAACACCGCACCACATTAATACCGGACTGCGACTCCACCCGGATATAAACACTGGTGGTTTTTTGAACCGTGAGTTTGGAAAACGTATTACGACTGAGTTTTATGTGAGCAGCAGTTTGCAATACTGCTCAATGAAGTAATATTAAATTTCTCAGAGGAGCCGAGTATAACCCGAGCCGAAATTGCGAGGTCACATCGTGTAGTGCCTTTATATTTACTGAAAAGCGTCATGCTGAATGGGATTTGTAGACAGTTAGATGTGGGAGGCATCCAGAGGCAAGCCTCAAGGCAAGTAAATAATATAAAGTCATAACCACAGCTGTTATTTATCTTTTTGCTCCGGCAATTATACGAGAGAGAAAAATATATATATAAAAAAATTCGCTACGAGCAGCGCTCTTTAGAGCTCCTCTGAGCTGTTGATGCGACAGAGTCGCCCTCGAATTAAACGTTTCAAATGTCATGCGAAGGTACGTTTTACGGAAGCTAAGGCTGCGTGCTAGGAGTCGAACTCGTAAAACGTTGTTTATCTTCCGACGGATTTTCAGCGCGACCCGACGATTAGGATATGTAATGGTGGTAAACAGCCCGTTTTTTTTATGCCTATATCAGATCATAAGGTCACAGAGTATCCGATCCACTAACTGACCTTTCACAAAAACAACCAAAGAAACAGGTTAGGGAAATTATATATGTGATGGAGCAGTGGTGGATTCACCAGAGCAGAGCGATACAGGAGGTGCGTGGTGAGCCAGACAAAAAAAAAATTACTATTAAAGGAAGGTTATAAAGAGAAGCGAGGGAATGTACACCAACTCACCAGAAAAATAAATAAATAAATAAATACAATAAAATAAATCAGCAAATGCAATATTAAAAACCAAACAACACATTTTCCTCAGTCGTTAAAGAAAGATCTATTATTATTATTCTTTTTTTTTTTTCACCATCAATAAGGATATCTATATTAAATATCCATGTAAATGAATGTGTAGGGAGACGTGTGGAAAACCCACCAACTACGGCTGAGCTATATTTTAAAATGAATAAATAAAAACAGATATTTTCTCCAAGTATCCTATAATGTATATGATTCGCGATATGCATTGGGATACACAGGTTTCCATAAACACATGCCAGAACACATCATTGATGCATTTTTTAAAAAATTTATTATTGTTGTTATTATCATAGTTGCAAGTCCAATTATTCTTGCCTAGAGATTAAAACATTGTCACATTTTTAAAATGTTGTTAGATATATATATTTTTTTAAATTAATAATTCTGAAAAAAAAAATTCCTTAAATGATATTACAAAACCTGCAATGTTTACTGCAGGTGTATTGCGACTTTATCTTATCCTTCTTTACATGGATATCTAATGTAGAATAAGAGACATTTTTCTGACTATTTTGGAAAATTTGCTGCTCTCATTCAAGTCGCATGACGACGTATCGGATACGTATCCGATCTGGGACCATGTATGAGCGTGACTCTGAAAAACAGATGTGTGTCACTGCATGGAAAAAATAAACATATCTACACTTTTAGAAATAACGATACCCATCCGTACCTCTGGTTTTGTAACTTTAGTATGTACAGTATACAGTATGTACACTAGGCAAGTGCATATAGCGTACCTGTGACTCTTAGGGATGGGAATCGCCAGGGACCAGCCGATACGATTTGTAATGTCTTTCTGTAGGTATCACGATCTCATCGCGATCCCAATTAGATCTTTAAGATTACATTACATTTCTAATTAATCAGAATGTACGCCGTCTGCTACCAATGTATAAACAGCTTAGAGAACGCTACCTGTAGGATCTTACCAGCTCAGATGAAGTCAAATTTAAATTAAAAATCTCAAACATTTTTGGTGATACATGAATCGCCATACAAAAAAAAAAAAAAAAATCGCAATATGGAGCTAAATCGATTCACTAATCTATACATAGTAATAGTTTAGTTCATAATTAGGAAAGGTGTTATTAGGGACCTTTAATTCTGAGGCCATGGAAACGCTGGCTATAAAGAAGAATCAATGAATCAGTTCTACTAACCCAAATCGAAACAGTAATCATTATTAATGGCGGGAAAAAAAGTTTTATTTAATATTTATAAAAAACATTTTTTTATAAAAATAAAAAATTCTGTTAGCTATTAAATACAGCTATCAGCAAGAAATATTTAGTAGAAATAGTGAAATGCATTCTTTTCCGAAAAATTTTAAATTAATAAAAATTATACCATTTTGACTGAAAGCAGGGATGGGTCATACTATCAATAATACCAGAAGCCGTCAATATCAGTCTTATGACATTACTGCTTAATAATGGTTTTCTCTAAGTGAAGAGCAAACCATATAATCACAAAATGTTCAAACACACAGGTATCAAAAACTATTTAAACTCAACATAGTAACAAGGCCCCTTTTTTTAAACAACAAATTTTAGAACAGATAGACTTTAACATTGAGTTTTGATTAATTGAATAAATCTTTATATCGTACGTCACGTCTACACCTGCCAAGCTAAATAATGCAAGAAGAGAAAAAAGAAAAGAAGAAAAAAAAAGCACTCACCGTGTTGATGCAGGCAAGTTCTTTATTGAGCAGCCAAGGCAGAGACAGCTTTCCCTCGCCACGATAGCAAGACTTGATCCTCTCACGCATGGCCAGGTTAATCTGATGCAGGGTGAACAGGCAGAGCACCGTTTCCCGGGGCGGATTTGCCCGGTTCTTCTGGCCTTGCGAAAACACCACAAAGAGCACATCCTCATCTTCGGACAGCCCCAGAGCCTGAGCGAGCGCCTTGCCTGGGCGGTGCTTGTACGCGGCCTGGACCAGGCGGTATTCCACGCCGTCCTTGGTGCAGCCAAGCGGGAACTCGACATAAGAGTAAAACTCGGTGTCGTTGGAGCACATGCGGACAATCTTAGAGGTGAAGAACTTCTCGCCGGTAGCGTCCATTTGCGTGAGCTGCGTGTCCAGCTGCAGGGTGAGGAAGTAGATGTAGGTCCGACTGGCAAAGCCGTAGACGTAGTAGATGTCAAAGGCAGGATAGAGGGACAGAGTGTCTGATGGGATCTTGATTTGCGATGAGACAAACTCATCCTGGTACACCAAGCTGAACATGCTTGCGCTCTCCTCATCCTCTACGAGTTTGCGGCTGGACAATGTCGGGAAGTATTCAGACTTGCCGTCGATGGCGGCGCCGATAAACAAACGTCCGTCTCCCTTCTTTCTCTTCTTTTTCGGATCGTCGTCATCGTCGCCCACGACCACGCCGGCCATGCCATCCGCCTCCCGAGAACCTGAAAGGTAGTGCTCCTTGCGAAGATGAGGCTCACCCAGCTTGAACAAGTCACCTAACCGCACGAACTGGCACACCCCCTGCCAGATGGTGCCACAGGCTACCAGCCGGTTGCTAGCATAGTCTATCAGCAAGAGCTTGTTAATGTTATCGGAAAGCTCCAGCTTGTGAGCGCAGGTCCGGACACTGGGTGGTGGGTAGCACTTGGCGTTGTCCTCTATCGGGCCAGTCTGGTGTGAGCGGATCTCAGTCAGGTTCTCAGAGAGCTTGTAGATGCGATTGACGGCTCCCACAAAAACTTCGCCTGTCTTGCGGTGGACGGTCAAGTGCGTCAGGCTTGTGTCCTTAACCCGGAAGGTGCTTATTTCCGGAGGTTGTTCCGTCGGGGTCATCGGAAACGGGGCAACCATCCCGATTACAAACGCAGTGAAATATGTAAGCAGCCACGACAGCATCATGGTTTCAAAGCTTTCTTTTGAAGAGGAGGGATGAGACTGCGCTCTTCCCTCAAACTTTTCACAGATTTTTTTGTAGCAGTTTCAGTAGTTCATGTCTAAAATTGGAGACAAAAAGAGAGACGGCTGGATTAATTTCAAAATGGATTATGAGGCAAAAAGCACCGGCTTATCTTTAAAAGTTTAATTACATTAAGCTGGCGAAGGGAAAATTTTATATCCCGCTTTCAGATTTTTCGGCACTTTTGCACGAGCCCAATTCAATCGGTTTTGTCCCATTTGCGGCCCATTTCGAAGGTAATAAGGTCTTGGAGTGGACAGCTGGGTTTAGGGTAAGGGTGCTTGGAGGAGGGGGGAGAGAGTGCCGTATTGATCAACTGGCTTCTGTTGATGCCGAGCCTTTTCACTCCCACTCGCCTAACTCAACGGATGGCTAATAAACCTTTACAGGCACCACTACCACTAATCCACAGCACATTTGTTAATTAGGTTGCAACACTTGAGCATGATGGAACACGAGGAAAGGGAGAGGGGTCAAACCGTGCTCACTGGGCATTCACATGATATATTACATTAACAGCTTGGTATCTCGAACATTAGTGGTCTGTAGATCAAATGCCCTGCTTTTCAGCACTTCCGCCACTCCCCCCCTTCCCAAGCACACAGTGACAGGAATGATAGCGCTCCTTCCACGCTCTGCCTTTCCTCACCTCGCCTTTCACTCACTTGCACTTTGTTTCTCACACTCTGTCCCTCACTCACTCCCTCTTTGTTCGTCTTTCTCATCTTTTTTCCCCCTTCCGTCTCTCACCATCTTTGTCTCGGTTGTTTTCGTTCTCTCTCTCACACGCACACATGCACGGGGAGGGTTAGGGAGGGTCAAGCTAAGCTCACGCAGTAAGAATGAGCCTTTACTCAGACCTTAAATCCAGCGGTTTGAGGTTTCAGCAGGACTTTCCGGGCAGCTGGCAGCATCCCCTGAACCAGCCTTCAATTTGAACCGGCGAGACTCGAGCACAGGGCCGCTGCCAAGTCATTCGGGTTTAGTTTTAACGTTCCACCGACGAGGTGATGTAAATCAAAGACGGCACGCTGGCAGCACGACCGAATTCCAGCTCTGCGAGATCCTATCAGACGCTCAGCCTAAATTTGTTTCATCCACCCAGGATTTATAAATAGTCCGGAGAAAAGAATGCCTGGCCTAGGCGACTGATCCTATATGGCTAATGTGAAGGAGAAGTATGAAAATTGCCCGGGCGCTAATCAGGATAATGCGGCGCTGGCCTTTAGAGCGATAATGAACCCTAATTAATCCAAAAACAACACTCTTACGAGCTCACGTTTCAATAATTTAGACTGGCGAATAAAAAGTATAGGAGAAATGATTCAGCACCGGGGCATGGGCAACCAGATTTGGGTTGTTTTTTTTTTTTTTTTCAGAGCCGGAGTTAATTGCCCATTGTAATCCAGTGATGGATTGTAACACGTTTCCTGAGGTGCGCAAGACGCTATTGAGCTGCAATCAAGGTGATTTGATTAGCACAGTGGTGGCACAGGCTGGTGCCGGTGGGGGTGGGGAAGGAGGGTGTATTGGGGGTTGGTGGGGGGGCCGTCAATCGCCAAAACGCTGCTGCGCCTTTCCTAAGCTGACGGCTGCCGTGACGGGCGGAATTCAATGACTCAGACTCGCATTGTAAGGGTAGACGTTTGCCTTTCACGTTCTAATTAGACCCTATTAGCACCATTCTGTTTTGTGCATCTAACTTAAATGAAGTTAAGAGTCACTCGATGTGTGGTGCACATGTTTAATAATCTTAACAGAAAAGTTAAATAAACCATTTTTAAGGAAGCAGTGGAAGACTTCGCTACTTAGGCATTTGTCGGTTTTCTTGATAAATCAACTAAGGATAGGGGGAAAACAGTTATGAATTGTGATTCTTTTGTTGACTCCAAAATCTATTTTTAAATGATACATTTACATTTATAATAGTGATGCACCGATCGATCAACCAGTGACCAGAAATTGGCTGGTTTTCAGCTTGAGCTGCCATGACCGATCAACCTTGGACATAACCGAGTTACGAAAACGCATTTTTAATGTCTTTATATTGTCAAAAGTTGTACGCGTCTCTAAACACCACGAGTGCTAATTATTCTTGAACCATGTGCATTAAAACCCGCGCGTGCCAGAGTGCTCACAACTGCTCAAGACTTTGCAGGTGGTAAAATGTCACTGTTTCTTTATAATCCTACAGGTGGTACACTCCAAACTATTCCCACAATTTTGTTTGGAAATAATAATTATGGCACATACATGCTGCTCAGTAAAAATGAAGTTAAACTCTTGTATTTGAAGTTAGTTTGTATTGTTCCCATGCTTTTAAGTGAGAAAACTAATATTAGGTTAATTTACATTTTACATTAATTACACTCGTTCAATTCAGTTGTGAAGCTGTTGGATAAAGTTAAGGTATAAAACTTGAGTTAAAGGTTCAAGGTCCTAAAATTGTAACAAAAGCTGAATATTTATTAAATCATGATACTTACAGAATCGCTAAATTTATCGAATCAGCATCTGGGTCTCGTGATAATATCGAATCAGGCGCTTACTGGTGATCCCCCATCCCTAAAAATGCACCCCACCCCATGGTTTTTCAATCCAAAACAAGAAGCGATAGGATACCCTGAAGATTCTCACAACTTTCTGTGCTAACTCGCACCCGGCGTATCCTTCCTTCATTCATTCATCTCTCTCTACGCCAACTAAACGAGATCAATCAAGAAGAGAAAATAAATCACGGGCGGACAATAAAGCCTAGGCCACAAGTACTACGCTACATTAAAAGCCATCATACACATTAAGTTTCACGTTGCAGCGCTCGAGCTGCGTCTACAGTGCATTACTCAAACGTACCATTTGCGTTGAGGGGAAAAAATAAATAAAAATCAATAAAATCACGCGGAAAAAATGAGGTAAGAAATAGAAATATTATCTCGGTTCATGAAAGGACGAATCCTGCCCTACGAGTGCATACAAACAACAAGAAAGAGGGGGCCAGAGCGAAAAAAAACAAAAAAAAAACAACTCAAGGATGAATGCGAGAGAAAGATCATCTAATCAAGGACTCCAAAACACTAGTCTCTTCACACCACTTTTGTAATGAGGGTCAACAGCACTTGATGAGAATGAAGAAGGAGGAGGAGGAGGAGGAGGAGGAGGGGGGGAGAGAAATTGGCCTTCTTACAGGATTAGAAAGCAAGCCTCGCTTTCACACACTCGTGCCCGCGCACACACACACTTATTACAGCGCTGAAGCCAAACCCTACTCCTACAGAATAATTTAAAAAAATAATAATCATCAACATAATAATGATAATTAGACGTAGAAGGGTATATACATATGGTTCCCATGTTGGCAGCTCGGCGAGTGTGGTGGATTTGTCCGCCTTCGTCTAATTCAGTTAGAGCAACAGTGTTTCCAACAGCGATGAGCCTCTAATCTCTCGCGCGATGGCAGATGGAGACCCTGTCTTCCCAAACTCCAAATCACAATGTGGCCGATTGTCTTGTCATGAGGACAACATGAGGATAACAGGAGGACAACATGCCCGACTCCATCCTCCAGGTGGCAGATCCTTCGTGTGGGCACGTGCCACAGCTGGCATTTAAACGTGAAATCAGTGTAGCATGGAGGTGACTCTTTGGCACGTGTTCAGACGTATCCCTTCACGACCTTTATGAAGACCGGCGAGGTTGGGCGTGCCGGCGCGATCGACCTTGAAAAGAAACCCGTAAAATTTCCTTTTGAAATGTTAACTACAGTCAGAAAACGGCCATGTTTACACATTGCATGGATTAAATCCACCTTCAGATCCCGAATGTCACGTTCTGTAGACGATCTACGTTTGTATGGGATTCACAGATTCAAAGTTTACCCGGGTTTAGGGTCGACGTTACCGTGACGATGAATCCATCCAGTGTATTCAGCCATTTCAATCCCGCTTGCTTTTAAGTTTTTAATTATTTCTGTATTTCCAAAATCCAAGCAGAATTTACACTTGCATTTCAGCATGTGGCAGACACTCTTGTCCAGAGCGACTTAAATTTTGATCTCTTTATACATCTGAGCAATTAAAGGCCTTGCACTAGGGCCCAACAGGGGTACCTTGATGGTTTGAACCTGGAACTGTACCCCAATGCCTCAGCCACTAAGCCGACCCTGCATCCCTTACATCCCTAAAATTTTTAACTAGAGCGGTATTGTACCCGCAAACCGTTATTTAGAAAGCCATTTTTTCTTCAGAACAACACGAGACATCCAGGTCTCATCACTGTTACTGAGGTCCATTGTCTTCCTGTATCTGCGTGTTATGTTGAATACAATGTTTTCTTGAGGGGACACGATGGCGTAGTGGTTAGCGCTGTCGCCTCGCACCTCCAGGGTCCGGGCTCGATTCCTGCCTCGGGGTCTGTGTGCATGAGTGCGAGTTTGCATGTTCTCCCCATGCTTGGTGGGTTTCCTCCGTTTTCCTCCCACATCTGCAATACATGCAGATTAGTCTAATTGGTGCTCAAAAGGCCCAAAAGCGGCAACGCTGACCTTCCAATCAGTAACTCTGGGTCTTCACACACTGAGCCACCACTGCCGCTAATTTTTTTTTTTTTTTAATCTGTAAATTTTTTAGTGCTGCTTTCTTTCCTGACATACAAATATTTTTCTGTACCTTTTCATTTTAAGTTGGAATACCAATGTTTGGAACTTAAAAGCGTTTTTGTTTTTCTTTTTATAATAAAAGTCCTAAAAATAAAACAAAAAAAGGAAAGGTTATACTTTCCTCATTAAGCTTCAATCCGTTTATTCCATTCTGTCTGCATGAACATTTTTCCAGTCCGTCTCTCTCTCTCTCTCTCTCTCTCTCTCTAGTTATTAACAGATGATTAAGATTCATGGAACCTCTAGCTAACGATGAGAGCAATCTCTACTGTGTAAAAAGAAAAAAAAATCAGATGTTTATACACCTGTAAATGCCTCGTTGAAATCTGGACAGCTGAGAATGTGTTTAAAAAAAGATTTTTTAAAAAAAACATTGCTTCTGCAGCGGGCCATCTCCGTATCACGATGTCTCAAGTCTGTAAAATTGATGCCGCGACTGACAGACGTACAATTTTCATAAAGCTCTCTTTCAGTATCTGTAGACTGACATGACAGGGTTGAAAACTCCGTCTCAGCACTGTTCGCCACGGCTCCAAGATTGATGGCACCTGGCACAACACGGAACATTCTCCATATAATCACAATATTTCTCTCATGGCTATTTCCTTTCTATGCAAACACCTTCACACTTAACCTGAAAAAAGTGAAAACTAAAATAAAATCCTGCTCAGTCGATACCGAACACGTTCACATGGCGATTGTTATGCACCGTGTCTTTTGGCGATGCGACACGACGCGTCTCGACACAACGTTGTTACTATGTTTGGTAAGAGGTGCGCCGTTAAAAAAACCCAAAAAACTAAGGAGTCAAAACAGGTCAAGGCCTTCATACGGAGTACGGAGACAAATAAAGTCGTGTCAGAAATCTGCGCAGATCTGGTGACAGGAGAAAACAATAGTCCTGTGCGCAGTGGAGTAGAAGGGTCACGAGAGGCCAGCGAGGGAAATCACTATGAGCTCTCGGATAGCTTCCTCTTTCTGTTATCCTAGTGTTGGGTGTCATCCTGCAGGAGGCCGGGGTCAGACCTTCTCTTTCACTCTCTCCCTCTCTCGGTCACTGCTCAAACGAGCAACAGGAACTGAGTGAAACTACGATCGAGGAACTGCAGGCCTGTTTCACAATCTGACGTGTAAATTTGTAAATCAGATTCACTTCCGTGTGATTCGGTTCAAGGCTCATTTAACCTCTTTTCTTTCTCATCTTCTTCATAATAATAATAATAATAATAATAATAATAATATTATCCAGCAAAACAATGCAGCGTTTATTACATATATACAAGACAACCGAGTGTTTTCACATTAGGTACGATTAATTTGTAGCATGCCCAAGACTCCCCACTCAAGCGTCAACATTATTCTTACTCTCCGATACAGCAGGTGGCAGTATCAAGTCGGCTTTTATGGTCATTTCAACCACACACACAGTTTAGTGCGCAGTGAAACCGAACAACGTTCCTCCAGGACCAAGCTGCTACATACAACTTAAATTAACGACATACATTAACAAAAGTAACTAGCTAATTAAGAAACCTAATTAGCTGCCTAGCTGAGACAAGACAGAGTGACATTTTTTAATTAACAGAAAACTATATAAAAACGTCCTATATAAACGAGACAACAATGTGCACCTGCAAATGTGCAAACGAGCGACAACACGACAGCATGACATTTCAATACTTCGTGGTAATGAGGTAATGAGCTGAGGTAGGAGTGGGAGGAGAAACAGGAAACAGTAAAACGTTCCTTGTAAATGGCAGTGAAGATAGAAAAATATTTTCGCGCACGTTGAGCCACCATTAAACACAACTGAAGAAGAAAACAAGAATGTCAACCTTCACACGAGCATAATATTATTGATATTTCGGGAAAAAACAATGTCATGACCAACGCATTCGCATGCCTTTCTACTGTACCAGCTATGGGTAGGCTTCTGTGTAGGTCAGACGATGATCTTCTAGGAGACAGACGGCGCTAATGACTTCGCATATGATCTACTTCCGGTCTCCGGTACGACTGGCTTCCATATCTGATTTGCTCCGTGCCAGAGGACGCCGCATCGTTCTCGAGAACGGTTGCATATCAGTTCCCGAGCGTGGATCGATCGTGTTCTCACTGATCAAAATGAAGCAGACTTCACGGTCAAATGTTTTCAGAAATGATCCGGGGGCAATGATGTGAAAATGCTCGTACACATTTAAAGTAAAGATTGCAAGTCCGTCACACGGAACAAGAAATAGATAATAGAAAGTCACCACCACTTAGCGCCCCTGCGCCCCTTATTGACCAGCCGCCACTGATCAAAACTTTATTAGCAGTAGGGACAGGATGATTTTTTTTTTTTTCTTGACACAATTAGATTCACAATATGAGACGATACAATTAGTTCACTGGTAATGCATGATATATACTGCTTTATTCCCATTTCTTTTTTATTTATTTTTTGGTGAGGCGCCACACTTTGTGACAGGATCGAGAGTCATGTGGGAAAGGGTGCACACCTAAAGCAGCCTTGGCCCACACCCCTTCCACCACAAAGTCTTTTTTTTTTTTTTCTTGATCCAAGAACTTTTTTTTTGGGCGGGGTTAAAAGTAAAATGCTTCTACATTTTGAAGGTTTTTGATGGTGAAGGTTTTGCCATCACATTGTTTGTTCACTTCACATGCATACAGTGTTAGCGCGAAGGATTCATCGTAAGCAATTTAATTGGTTATCGTTTTTGCCAATTATTTGTTGCACTCCTAAAGTTGTGACTTTTTGTGTAGTAATGCATCAAATTTCTATATTTTTTCCCATCCTTCACTACTAAGATATAAATCACTGGGCATACCGAAGCCCTAACTGCCACTTTATCAAAACAATATATCGTATATTGCGACATTTTTTTTGCCATATCGCCAGCAAGGTTTAAAAGTTCGGCATTAATACTGGAACACGGTACATTTCGCATTGCAATACTAACGACAAAAATGTCGAGAACTGAACAGTTTTTGTCACTGTATGATGTCATTCTGTTCAGTCTGCATGATGATGAATATTAGCAAATGAATCGATGTATATAAAAACAATTCATCTATGGTCCTGCATTATTAGACAAAAAAGTTTTTTTTTATTTTTATAAATACTACCTTTCCCCCCCCAACTTCTACACAATGAACACACAATCATCTGACGCCTACGTCATGATCCAGCAAAGCAGGTTATGTCTTTACCCCGTCCTTATCGTTTCCATCAGCATGTGCGGGGCTCAGCCACATAACCTTTTCCTGCCATATATTTTGGAAGCAAAAGAAGAATCCACCTGTCTGCGGCAAGGCAAAACAAAAGATCTCATTAAAGATATGAGCGAAGACTGATCTATCTTTCAGTATGGAAAGAGTAAAGCAGGGAGGGTGAGAAAGAACGAGGGTGAGAGGGAGGCTGGGAAAGTTCTAGAAAAAAAGAGAGAGAGAGAGAGAGCCAGACAGCGACAGAGTGACTAAGAGACGAGAGACAGGGCGAGTGAGCAGAGACAGTAGCTATTGTTTAGTGATCACCACCTCCAGTGCCTCCACATGTCATCTCCACTCAGAGTTTGCTGTCAGGATGAGGCCGTGTTTGATCCCATCATGGAAAGGCTGACAAAACCAAGAGGAGGGACTGCCGTTCTGACTTCCAACCCTGGAATAACATGGAGGCCCTACAGAAACGAGGCATCACCGTAGAGTCTAGACGACTAAACGACCTCGGCGTGAACGGCAGCCAGAATCAGTGAGGTCACACCGCCTTTAGCGTCGCGCTCGGACCAGGGCCGCGTGCTGATTCAAGAGAGAACCATACGGCCGAGTAGACACCACCGAAGCCATGATTCATCCTCCGTCCACTAATGACTTAATCACTCGTTCCTCATTAATCACGCTATCGCCGAGCAGACTTTATGCGCGTTCTTGTTTTTTTTTTTTTCTTTCCCCCGCATAATGATTACATTTTCAGGAAGTTCACAAAAGCTCTCAATATTTCCACCCGTCCCTAGATGTCCTCAAAATGATAATTAAAGACGGGAAGCTAATCCGTGCGTTAGAGCACGACCACAAAACGGTGATACCAAACCCGTGTTCATCCCCATAAAAGGCAAAAAGTTGCGGATCGTGATTTGTGGTCTTTGCATTTTACCGTATGAAGCCACTTTCTATTTCGGTCCCAGAGATCATATTGTTGCCATGTAATTTACTGGACGTCGAGGGGGCACGCGGAGCTGAGCTCACTCGAGTGCCATCCACTTAGGCTCCTGTGTGGTCCGAAGCGAGTGGATTCTCATAACATAGCCAAATGTAGGCAAGGGTGACCGCGGCGTACGTTCTGCAGTGCGCAGTTTAACCTCGATATTGGAAAATGTAAAAAGGTGAAAACCACGAATCGGAAAACAACACCGTAAAATTTTTTTTTTTTTTTTTTTTTTTAAATGGTACAAACGAACACTGTCAGGAATGTCTACTTGAACATAAGAGACAAATTTATAGACAAAACTGAGCAGGGAAAAACTACCCTACAGCTCTGTACCTTAAAACGTTCTCAAACGTCACACAGTTTGCTTAACTGATTGTCAAACACACAAAAAAAAAAACTGATTAATTGATTCATAATAATGATAACCAGATATACGATTTTTCCTTAGATAAAGTTTACTTTCAACAGCCCCAGCAACACAATCCACTGATTAATTTGGGTTTCCTGCCACAGTGTCAACCCTGACGTCCACATATTAATTTCCTATTTTTTAATAATGATCTTATTTAACTGCACACAGACTAGTGCCGCATAATTAATCGCATAAACATCGAAATCACAATATGGACCTGTGCAATTATTGAATTGCAAAAAGCTGAAATTTATTACAGATAATAATAAGAGCTTTTCAATAATTAAAAAGTATTTGTTTATGGGTTTTTTTATTTGTTTTATTTTGTTTATGTTTATCTTATTTTGAAAAATAAATATTGGAGCTTTATGGTGCATTATTGATTAAATCACTATTTAAATTACAATCGATTGATAATGATTTTTCTAGCGCAGAGCACCGATTCACTCGCCCTCGCACAGACCCTCCTGTGAACAGCCCCACCCCAGTTCATGTTGTTGACCTGCCGATTTACGGAAAGTCTCCTAAAACAGCCGTTTGTAACGAAAACGTTGAAAACGAAGTGGCAAGTAAGCAAGTAGATAACTTCAGTTAAATCATGAGGAGAAATGAGTCGGCCTCACCGGTTTCAATGAATCAGTCCCGATGGAGAATAATCCTAATTTCGGAAAATCCTCAACAAAACAGACTTCGCAGTCCAATACAGTGGAAAACAGCTCTGAGCTTTACAACACTTATTGTATTTGTGTGTGTACACACACACAATTATTATTAGGGCTACATCATCATAGTGTGTCACAGGTCCTACTGTTTTGTCATGGGCTCAACTCAACAGGACGTCAGTTATTTTGGGTCGTTTGCAAAACCCACCTAGAGTAACATCATAGTGTGATGCAACTGGGGCTTTTTGGAGATCTAAACCTAAAATTCCCCACTTTTCCTAAAATGATGTCTTAATGGTATTGGCATGTCCCCTTTAAATGTGCACTGCTGCAGATTTGCTTTTGATGGCTTTCGTTTGAGTCATTAATAATAAACCTTCCACAAAACGATTACTAAACTCATCTATGCAACTGAAATAAACAAGCAATGTCAACTTGACGGCGCAATACGCATAACCCGGTGTGTAACTAATCGCTAATGATATTTAAATTCAATAAATCTAAGCTCAGATTGGCAAGGCTTCTTCATACACAAACTTATACATTCATTCCTGCCGGATATGAACTTATTTTAATGAATCACATGCTTTATTTAGTGTAGACGCTTCTCACATGCACGACTTGATAGCAAATAAATTTGTTTGCATGCGGCATGAATAATGCAGACGTTTCCAGCTCAGCTGTGTCTATATTTATAATTTACGATTCTGTTTGATTATTAATAACGCCGTGTATAAATACTACAGTCTTATAGTGAGTGTTGGATTATTAGTAATGCTAACACTCAAACAAAAATAAATAAATAGAAGTTCGGCCTAGTTACATTTTAAACAGTGCAAAATTCATGCTAAGAATGCGTTTTCCGCCAACTATTAGCAATTTCATACAAAAATGATGCAAAAGTCGTGGATTTGAAGTTCGAGTCAGAGGCATTTAGAATCAGAGCCATAGAATCATTTAAGGAAATAAAAACGGACAAAGTCATCAAACTTAAAAGTCAATCAACTGCTATAAAAAGCCAACACAAAATCCACAACAACCGAGTAGAACAGACGCAAGAAAACAACCGCTGCGTCTCGACTTTAATTTGCTATTTAACCGCGACCTGTACGTTACTAGCCATTAAAGCTTCTGACCTCAACTGAACAGTTAATTGATGCTGATCTGGTACTACCCGCTTTCTATTTCAGGTCCTCACAGTACCAACAGTCACACGCTGTTTAACATACGATGTGCAACAGGGACGCCAGCCGACTTAGATTTCACAGTATATGCACAAGATGTCAGGGTGTGACGCATGCACATACTCAGCGAGTGAGCTAGCACAAAAGATTGAGAGAGATGAGTCAGTGGGTTTTTTTTTTTTTTTTGCAAGTTACCGCTACATCACCATCATAAAACTCTGATTCACCTACCGCGTCAATTTCAAAGGCCAGACTTGGTGTTAGCGCTGCTCTCTTGAAAAAAAAATTAAGAAAAAATTGTCCAGTTTTCTTTTGCTCATTTCAAGACTGTCTATTTGACTGCTAACACACAAGATAAGCTAAATGTGGAGGAAAAAAATTGCTAGGAAATGTGCATTGACCGACAAATGAAGGCGACTACAAAAGGAAAAAAAAAATAATGAAAAAATAATAATAAATAAAAAAGTACAGGTACAGGATTACGACTGCCGGTGCCTATTGTTCGACAAAAAGATGTTAGACAAAAGGATTTTATGTTCACTATTAACCTTTAATATTTAGCTTTTATCCTGCAATAGTGTCAGATTGGTTTCCCTCCCACATGCTGGTTTTTTTTTTTTTTTTTTTTTAACTCCCTCCAGACTGCAAAAATGACCTTGGGCTGTAAAAAATAATTTACTTCAGCTATTATTTAGTTACAGTTTGCGTTGGTTTATTAAATCTGGTGGTTTTTAAAACATGATTGAAACGGAAGCGGTTGATCTGGTGGATCTCAACGTAACGTGGCTCTTTCAACCCAATGCAAATGTCTACAATATACTTTATAGAGATTTAATCTTTACATTCAGGGAAAACAAAACTACAAAATGAATAGAACATTTTGGGCACAAAAAGTGGTTAGCACTGTCGCCTCGCACCTCCACGGTAGAAGGGTTCGATTCCCGCCTTTGGGTCTGTGTGCTTGGTATTGTAGGTTTCCTCCGGGTACACCAGTTTCCTCCCACAGTCCAAAGACATGCAGATCAGTTTAACTGGCATTTCCAAAAGCCCGTCTCGTGCCCAAAGTCTCTTGGGATAGGCTCCAGGAACCCCACAACCTTGTACAGGATAAGCGGTATAGAAACTGAATGAATGAAATATATACACATACTGTACATATATTCGTCAGAACTAAATCACTTTAGATGACTAGACGATTTGAAACAAAGTGAAAATTTGAATCCCAGACTAAACACTGTGATCCTGGACCAAAACCTGAATCACGCTGTACTGCCAGGTCTGCGGTTTTTCCAGAGAAACACAGACCTCCTTTTCTTTTTTCTTTTTTTTTTAAACTGCTGCCTCAGACCAATTTTTTAGTCTCGGCTTAGAAGTTCAGCACTAATTATAATTATAAGCTACATAAAATTAATACACATATTAAAACATGACCAGCTGAAATTATAATTGGGCAATATAATTAAAAAAAAAATAGTATTATAAGACTACAAAGCATTTCTACTATACACATTATGCATCAGGATATATCTAGTTTTGCTAACAAACTGCGAGCTAAACAGCATTTAAACTCGACATCTAACCCTCAGACGAAGCCCGTTAATCATTTTACAGCAATTGGGCTTCATATAAAAGAAAATGCAATATAAAAACTTAATATGGATGGAATAAGAACAAATCATTAGGTCATTAAATATCAGGAATTTGAAAGAATTAGAGTAATATTTTTTTAATGTTTAGAATTCAATAAAACTCTTTTCTTATTATAAAAAAGCTGAATATCTAAAAGTTGATCAATGTTAAGTCACAAGTCAACAACTAAATATCCAACGCCTCTACAAAGTCTGATGCAAACTACCAACAGACCTCTAAATACCCCGGTACTGGTGCCTTTCTGCCATGGCCTCATTGACTTTTCTATGTGATTAAATCAGACGAACTGGCCTTGGGGCCCGCATGATCCCCTCAACTTTTACTGATAGTCTACGTTGCTGTGTTAAAGTTAGGGCTGATAAGTGAATATTACTCCAAGTTCTGCATCAGTGATTTGATAAAGTCATTCTTAAAGCTATTTTTTTACATCTAATAATCATAAAAATAATAATAATAATTTAGGATCCTCTTAACTCTTTAAATAAACTGGTTCTTACAAAAAAAAAAAATTGTTAATATTACACAGATATGGCAACCCTGGCACCATCTAAAGATATGTCTTCGCATGCACAAGGACAAAACTACTCAGATGAGTCCGGCATCCAAACCAGGAAATCTGTTCTGACATAATTAACTTTATATAATGTTTTCTCTCAATGATGTTATTATACACTCCAGATAAACGGCATCGTTTATGCTCTTGGGTCGTAACCTGTTGTTCTGCGGAGATGAAAATCTTTTTAAAGAGGAGAATAATTGGCAATCTTGTAATCAAAGTCTTGCAATTTAATTGCATAATTGCTTTCATATACACCAACAAAGGAAAGAAAAGAAAAAACAACAACAACAAACATCTCCTCTGGTTCCTATAGCGGTTCAATGCAAACCCTTATAGTGCAAGACAACCACACACACACACACACACACACACAAGATCTTTCTCTCTGCCCTCTCGTTTACAAAGGAAGCCTGAAGTCACCAGGGATCTCCTGGCAGATCTCATCCAGCGTGGATATTACAGGAGTACTGTTACACAAAGCATCGATACTTTCGCAATACTACGCTGTGTGTGTGTTGTATTCTGCCTGTAGACATGCTAATTTGACTCGAATTGGCACCGCCACACAAGGAAATCACGCATGCCCTTTATCAAGCAAATAGGCTAGTTAGCAGAAGTGCTTGTGAACGGTCGGCTGGTCACATTTAAATAAGCTTTACAGCGCGGTACACCGCGGCATTGTCGAACGCTTGAACCTGATTGGTCATGTTTAAACTTTGTAACTGTTCAAACGGTACATTATAACTGGTTTACTGTAAATGAAAACATGACCTCTGGTTAGTTATACAAAGATTCCACTATATTAAAGATTTAATAAACTAGTAAAAGTATGACATGCTGTTCACAGACTGATACAAACGTTTTATCCGGAGGCTGCAGCAGTGTAAGAGGAATAAACAACTTTGTGATATGCCGTTATTGGAAAATCATCAGCGGTATCTATACGGCGTCTACGGTCCACGTCTTGGTACCAGGTCACGTCAAATCATGCAACCTTATTCTCGATTATTTTCCTATAATAGCTTCACTCTATAGTACTTATTATTATTATTATTATTATTATTATTATTATTATAATATTAGTAATACATTGTCCACTCGTCTTATTTTAAATTACTGTTATATTTATAACAAACGAAGCAATAAATATGATATGCATGATAAACGCTTGACTTTTTTTCTTTTTTTTTATTTACAGCGCCATTTTGGCATCACACATACAGTAGATCTTAGAAGGAAAAAGAAAATCTCATGAAGGAAAATAGAAATGTCACAAAGGCCAAGTCTTATCCTAAACCTTTACTTGTTCTCTTATTAGCTGTGTCATGCATACAGTTACAAATATACAGAATGCTATGATAATCTATACAGTGTTAAAGACATCTTGTTCACAATGACGCTAGTGTTATATCATGCAGTTGTATATCTGAAAAACCAGATGTTGATGTAATAACCCGTACATCAATATCTCTCACGCGACATGAAATTAACCATGATCAGTCGACACCATATGCATATCAGCGACATGTCTTTCCAAGATAGAAAAAAATTTCATAACAATTTAAGGTTCTCGAGAGTGGGTTAGTGGCTAACACATGGTCCAGGTTCAATTCTCACTCATCGAACAGAAGGCGGTCACTTCACCCTGAGTGCCGGTCCCAAACCCAGGATAAACTACGGATAGAAATGTCACAAAGAAACCTGAATTCTGACCTGATTAGCCCCAAAACATTGACGATGAGCTAAAAGATAAGTAAAAAACAAACAAACCCTATGCTATACAATGCTAATAAATATCATTTTGCACATATGCATGCATGTGCCATAATAAAAAGCTCTGCATGAGAATGTGAGATCAAGATCTATTCTCCACCACGCTTATCACTTACTCACCCGGACCCAGGATAAACCGAGGATGGATGCATCACAAAGAATATACCGCTATATATCATCTATACATTTTATCCTGCATACAGGGTCGCGGGGGGGCCTGAAGCCTAGCTCGGGAGACTTAGTGCACGAGGCACGTCAGGTACACCACAAGTTACTAGCATCTCGTTTTTACAAGCCATTGTTGTGTGTATACAGATGTAGAATACATCACTAGAATCACTGTGCCCGAGATGACTTTAACAGGGTGTATCCTTAGTGCCTAAGTACTAAAGGGTGCCAACATGCAAACTCGATGCACACAGACCCCGAGACGGGAAGCGAACCCGGACCCTGGAGGTGCAAGGCGACAGTGCTAACCTCTACGCACAGATTTATATTTCGTTCCCCAGATTGAAAGCACAACCCTAGTGTCAATAAAAAAAAATAAAAATCAGACACCAGTGCATAAACACTGACTACTTCATACAGACTATGGGCTATATATGTAGATATATATATGATGTATACTGTATATGGGAATTACTATCAAGCAAGCACGAACAATATCATCATCACGTGCCATGAGGTCGTACAGATGTGATCTGGAAGGATGAGAAGGTGAGGGTGAGGAGCAGGCAGGGGAACAGGAACAGACCGGGGAACAGTGAACGCAGCACAGCAGCCTTTAGTGTGGTTAATTGGTTAGACGAGCGTCACGGCTTCAGATGCTGCATCTAATTAAATTAAATCAAACGAAGACGCACAAAATGGGGGGATTTTAAATGAAAACACAAGTTTGCATACAGGGGAGGAGAAGGAACAAGGGGTGTAAAATAATAATAATAATAATAATAATAATAGCAAGGCTTGAAATGAATCAGGCTAATGCAATATTAATGTGTGTGTGTGTGTGTGTATGGGGGGGAGATTGGAAAGAAAGAGAGAAAAACACCCATGCACCCATACAATGTGATGTGCCAGGTTGTGTCTGGGATATGCATTAAAGAATAAAAGAAAGAAATGCACAAGCGTGATTTTATCGCCTCCTTTGTTCCGCGCGCACGCACGCGCCCCGGTTTAAGCATTCGTGCACAAGCGTATTCATATTTTTTTTCCATGCACCACGAATGCACAAGCATGCCGAGGCTGTGTGTGTGTGTGTGTGTGTGTGAGAAGGAGCCGGAGCAAGCAGCCATGCACAACAGCATCACAGAGTGTAAAAGATTAAAGAAATTAAGAATAAAAAAAAAAAAAGATGCACAAGAGGCACGAGCAGCAGCGCTCGCGCGTGTGTGCATTTCCAGGCTCGCGCGCACCTACCTGTGTTCAAAGTGCAACAGTTAGATCCAGAGCTCTTCTCCCCACCAAAAAAAAAAAAAACAACAACAACACAATCCGGGATAGACCGCGCTTTTTTTCCCCCAGTGTTTAAAAATCTTATTTTAAATCGCGCCTTTCTCCTTTAGTGTCCGTGAGAAAGAATAAAACCAAAAAAAAAGGACACCCAAACCAGAGCTCAGGGTTCTCACCGCGCCGTAGATCTCATCACCCCGAGAAAACCGTGTCGCTTTCTCTCCACGAGCCCGGGGTCGGCGGCTGCTGGCCCTTTAAATGGACCGAACCAACTCCTCGGCGGGGGAGACGCTTTTCTTCTGACGCGCTAAATATCAGCTACACAGAATTGTTCATTAATATGTTTTACTCATTCCGTTTAGATACGATACCATTTATTGTTTGTAGCATCCACTCTCAGATAATTTGTACAATCACACGTTTTTAAGGAGATTCCCATTGAGAAAAAACACCCCCACGCTGGCCATGGTTTAAGCCCGCCCTTCAGCTAGTATTTTTCTACCAACCCAGATGTTAGATGATGAACGCTGTGTGTGTGTGTGTGATGTAAAAAACTATGGTCATACTTCTTACATGCAAAACAAACAAATATATAAAATGAAATT